>VWZK01004120.1:144016-284198 GCA_013396935.1 Baryphthengus martii
AGCTTTCCAGGGATGGAGGTGAGGCTGACCGGCCTCCTTCCTGCCCCTTTTTGAAGATTGGAATGACATTGGCCTTCCTCCAGTGCTCAGGCACCTCTTCTGTTCTCCAGGACCTGTTAAAGATCATGTAGAGTGGCCTAGCAATGACCTCTGCCATCTCCCTCAGGACTTGTGGGTGCATCCCATCAGGGCCCACGGACTTGTGGATATTCAATTTGCCTAACTGATCTCTGACCCAATCCTCATCAACAGAGGCAAAATCTTCCTTCCTCCAGACTTCTTCTGTGGTCTTAAAGGTCTGGGACTCCTGGGAGCAGGCCTTAGCAGTAAAGACTGAAGCAAAGGCAGCATTCAGTAGCTCCGCCTTCTCTGTGTCCTCAGTCACCAGGGCACCCACTTCATTCAGCAGTGGGCCCACATTTCCTCTGGACTTCCTAAGAGCCTTCTGGAGCTGGTTAAGTTTCTCAGTTGTGGAGAGGTCCACTGAAAACTCAACATCAGTGTAACCTTGAAGAGTCAAAAGCAGAGACTGCACAAACACCCCAGAATTACATTTTTTTCTGAAACTAAATGTGTTATTTTTAAGCTGGTGGCTTGGAAGGGGTTTGACTGTCACATGGGAACTCACTGGGGAATTTTCCTGAGAGGGGAAACTCTCTGTCATCTCTGACATCCTAAAGCAATTAATTCCTACAGCTAGATCTGTACTGAGCTCCACCATCATCTTTGGGACTCTGTGCCAAAAATAGAGTAAGAAACAGGCACATATATGGGCAGCTGAGATGTGCGTCCAGCTGTAGCATCAGAGTAGGGTTGAACGAGGAGCTCTGTGTTGTTTCAGGCAACACTGTGTCTTACGACACAGAAGGAACCCATCCTTCAAGAAGAAACCCATCTAGCAGGTGAATAGGTGAAAACATGAATGTAAATTCAGTCCGTCCTGAAACATATGTAAAAAGCTAGAACTACCTAAAAAAAAAGGCGTGTTTGCTGCGAAGTTTGATTATTTAGAGCGTCTGATGAAGTAATAGCTTCTTCAAGCATTTTCTGTTGAAATGTAATGGCTCTTTTGTTTGTTTTCTGTCAGAAAAAATTGTGGAGGTTATGAAAATTAAGAATTCGGTATTTTTTGTAGTTACCATCAAAGAATACTAGATAAAACACGTTGCTGGCCTTAGACAGTTTCATTATAGAGTTTATTAGCTACTTAGTAGTTAGAAATGATTGTGCTTTTCTACATAGGATGGATTTGAGGTATCTAAAAATTAGGCATCCAGCAGACAGATACTTTCAGAAGGTGATTCATCCTGTCCTAAAATAGGTAGGTGAAGAGTGATGATTCATCCAGGGAAAAAAAATCTACGTGATTAGCTTTGTCTAGACTTGCAGTTTTAAGGCAACTCAAGCTAGGTAAAATACATCCTACCCTACATTTCTTGACTTGTCTGAGTGGCCTGGCAGAGAACTGACAGTGAGGGCTCAGCCAGCGGTCATTCTTTGTCACCAGTACAACACCATTTGTATTTATCCCCACCTACAAAATGGGCCCAATGTATTTCCATACGTAGCAGATGGATGAACGACAGAATTCACAAGCCCTTAAAAAAGTATCTTTAAATCCTTGGGCTAAATAAATAATATAAAAAGCCAGGAAGGATTACTGTGACCCAGAAGACTATTCATCTAGATAGAGGCAATAAAAATGATAATGATGGTATTTTTCATCTCTTTCTCCATTGTGGTAGAAAAGGGCTGTAAGATTTTCCTATTTCTTATTCCGCTGCTATATTTAAGAATAATTAAAGCTCTTCTGACTAAGGGTGATATAATGCATATATTCAGAAGCAGGCTTTCAGTTTAATTTTTCCAGCTGGTGGGTCTGTTAGCCCATTTATTTGACTAATCTTCACACGTTGACTGAAATAGGTAATTGCTCTGTTCCTCATGGGATTTTGCTTCCATTTTTTTCAGGCGTGAAAGATATCTGGCTGTGTATATTTTAAATTCAAATACACTGTAGGATAAATTTATGTCCTTAAACACTCTGCAGGTCTAGCTATAATTCATTTCACATAGAACTGGAAAATGGATTAAAACAAGAGTGCTAGACAAGAAAATCAAGAGTCTTATCTGATGAGGCTGGAGTCCTTTAATCCAGACTCCTTGAATTGACAGCAGCATCTCCCTTCATTTTGTGATAATTTCACCTTTTTATCTTTATGGGAATGGGGAGTTGATTTGTTTGTTTGCTTTTAAATTTAAATTTTAAATTTTTGGGGTCGTGGATAAGATATGGAAGGAGTGTAAATCAGGATGGTTCCGATGAACCTAGTGGGGTTGTACCAGACCTTGCTAGTCCAGCAGCTGGCCTTGTGGAGTGGGCTGTGCAGACCCACACCTTGAAATGAACAGGCACCAAATATTTTTAATAGTCAAAGGCTGTGGACTGGCTATATTCACAGCTGGACCTGTGCCAGTGAAATGTTACTAGAGGAAAGCAGCAGCAAGAGTTTTAAGGTCCAATAGCTCATAAATCACCAGGGATAGAAACACACGCGGTATCCCGTGGGAACACCAGGATTATGCTGTTGCAACAGTATCCAAACAACGTTCTAGCACTATACTATCTGAGGATACTAACCTTATATAAATAGAAGTATTTATTCATGTACATATAGATAATACTTGTCATCGTAATTCACGTTTCTACATATTTTGGCTGTCCGTTGTGTCAGGAGCTATTAGTCGTTGCAACCTCCTTCTTCATACAGTCCAGAAACACAGCATTCAGATGGTACAAGGCAGGGGTAGCTAATCTGAGGAAATTTTAGCTAGTGGCCTGCTAAAATCATTTTGGATTTAAACAGCAGGCAGAAGATGGGAGGATAGGATTCAAGGTGCTATTTATTATCAAACATGACTGAAATACATGATTTTTTGAGGTAAAACTCCTGCTTCCCAGATGCATTAGATTTCCTGAAATAAAATGGAAGAAAGGGAGTGATTGTGGCAAGAATTTCTGAATCAATATGCAGATGGTTTCCTAGGTTTATTTGGTTTTCACCAGCTGTTCTTGGATTACTAGTGTTGTATTTTTCAGGTCCTAGCAGAAGAGAATGGCATTTTCAGGTAAGAGGAAATCTTAATGTCCAGATATCACATAGTGTATAGTATATATATGTGTATTTCCCCTAAGGCAAGTTTAATGTCTTCTCCATTTTTGACAAGCAGAAAACCCCACTAATTCTGTCTCAGAGTATTCTGATGGAGCATAGTTTTCTGGGTAATAAAATAGAATTCACATAAGATAGAACTGTACGTACATTAAGTCCTTTGTTACAGATTATTTATCTTGAACTCTGGAAACGACTGAACTAAACTCAAGTCTTTGTGATACCTTTAAATGTGTGGGTGTTGCTAAGAAGCCTATTTCTTATTATTACTGCTTAGGTATTTTCCTCTATTATCAGCAATCCAGAAGGATGGTATGTCATTGCGTATTACGATCTTCTTTCAAAAGTACCTTAAAATTACTTGATATTTTGTAGGTTTTTGAGGAGCTGGGTTAGAGTTTTCTTACCTATTTGCAGCTGCAGAAATCCAATTTTGGCTTCTTGCTGTTTGGGAAAACATTCCAATATGTCATCATCTTTGAAAACCATGAAATGCTGGCTGAGGCCTGGAACTCATTGATTTCATAGATACCTTGTCCTTCAAATATTTTTCCCATAAACATGAAGTTGCATCACACTTCATGTTTTTCCCTCCTCCTCCATCCCCCTTCCCTCCTACCCAAACACTTGCAACGGGCCAATGGAAAGCAAGACTTAATTAACCCTCCTTCACCCACATACATTTTGTTTTAGTTGCAGACTTGGATTGGACTATTTTCTTAAAAGATTAAGGCCACTATTATAATTGATAATGAGTAGATAAAATAGATATGAGAATTTGTGAACTGCATCTTTTCTAGTGCACTTAATAGTATAGGTTTTCTTAATCCCGTACCCTTCTGGGGTAAGTTTTTAGAACTTAATACCAAGAGAAATCATAATCCGCAATTTAATATGGCTATTATCTGGTTTTGTCTGTCTGTGAAGAAGATTAAATTCCAGATGGTAGAAGTTATAATCCAAGCCTGTTATGATCACCAAAATGAACCAAATAACCAAATGGAAAATGGTCTCACCAGAATTATTTGCTCATGAGCTTATCTGCTGTAGCTGACATAAGAAATGCAAAATATCACAAGTATATTGGAAAGGATTTGGACAACGATGCCCCCGCCCCCAAGCAAACTGGAAGCTGCTGCCAGGCAACGTACTGGATGTGATGAAAACCCATATCCTAGGTCATCATTTCAGACAAGCTTTTCTATCACTTTGTTGCTAGCTATGAGCCATATGTTCCCTTCTTATGTACACCAGCCTTTGGAGAGGAGGAGGGAAGGATCGGTTAGAGCAGTACAGGAGAGGATGCGAAGTAAATGCCTGTGAAATATGCCCTGTGGTGATGCTTCCCTGGTCACACTTCATGGACATGATCAGGCTCTGCTGGAGGCACTCATGAAAACATAAGAAGCAGGGTGAGCCCTGTAGCAGTGGTTCCTGCCCTGGTGAGATATGGGGCTTGTCTGACTGCATCGTGCTGAGGCTAGAGTGGGGATGGTCAAAATGTCGTCCATGCCTGTAGCTGCTCTTGGTGTCTGTCCCGAAGGCCTTGCAATCTGACAGAGATTTGGCAGATATGCTTTCAACTTGTGCTAAAATTTAGGGCTTAATGAAAGCTGCCATCTAACGAGTGCTTTGTGTGCTACTTCCCTAGAAAACTGGGCTGTGACATCCCTCTGAAATCGCATAGGTCAGTTGTGAAAAGTGCGTAAAAGGAGCGGTCTATATTTTAATGGGCACTACCAGCAGAATTCATGCTGGTTTTATTCATTTAGTAAGAGTGTACGAAATGAGCAATGCCACACACTTCTTTGGGGTCATTCAGGAAAACATTTCCTATAACACAGCTCAGAAGCTGCATTTCAGAGAGAGGTTAAAAAGGATGCAGCAGGAGTACTGACGCATGTGTCAAGTACGTGATAATTCCTCCCATTAACAGTGGCTTCTCTGCCTAGCAAAAAGCATGTCTGCATGTAGATAAGCAGTCCTATTTCCATTTTTATTGAGGAAGAAATTGAGTTGCCTGGTGGCTAAGCGACTTATCTATGGTCATCTTTAATGGGAACTGAACAGGGCACAAAATCAGGTTCCCTTCTTCCCTGCTTATCTCCTATGTGTTCCAGTTTCTACAGTCATTCCAAAACATTGACTCCCAGTCAGCTGCAGAGATTTCTCAGTAAACAGAGTTACTTCATGTAGTCACATGCAGGATCCCTAAAGGATTTTTTTTTTAAAGGCTATAATAGCCCCTTTTCAAGGACTAGCCGTGCTTAGGTGAGGTTAAACCAGCGATCGTTCCGAAGTCCTGTTTTCAGTGCATGCTCTCCGGATGGTTGCTGATTTTGTTCCATTTAAAGCATTTTGTGGCATGAACTCACTTTGTTTCTGCCCACATCACTGCATTCCTGGGATGTTTTTCACAGGCCTTAGCAAGATCATCTGACAGCAACTAGTGAGGTCAATGAACTTTATACGCAATTAAACACTTGAAGCTAGGAGAATTAATTGTTATTTTTTTCCCCTGCAAAGTTAGGGAAGGATACACGGTACTTTATAGTCTGTAATAGAGTCAACGTTATATGTGGTAATCAAGCAAGTTTCACATGATTTAATGCTGAATAGAGTCAGAAAATGATTGCATCCTTTACATGGGCCTCACAGAGCAGTCACCACCCACACTGTTTATTCAGACTCGGAGCTCTGCCATTCACTGTTTAAGCCAGAGGAGGAAAAAAATCCCTTCGTGAATGCTCTTGAAGCCATGTATTCTGAGTGCAAAGTGGAGCTGCAGGAGGAGAATCCAAATAAGGTCCTTTCAGTTGCCACAGTTGCAAGGAGGTGCGATTTTCTTTGAACCTCCAGCGGTACTGTCAAGAAAGGATTATTTGTAGCCGGGGATATTATGGGGAATCGAACCGAACATTTATGGATGCCACAAATTTTCACAGACATCTGGGTAACTTTTCTCCTCCCAGCCTTCCAATCTGTTAGTACCTTAACAGAGAGGTAAAACTACCTCCTCTGCTCTGTGCAAAACTGGTAGAGTCTGCTGAAAAGGCATGTGGTGTTGCGGATTTTGTTCAACTCATCAGTTTCGAGAGTGAAAAGTTTTTTGCTGGTTTATGCCTTAGCTTTTTTGGTAACAGAAGTGTTTGGGAACCAGCTCTTTGCTCCATCATATCTACCCATCTGTTAACAATGGAAGCTCTAACTGGAAAAGGTTGTGAGTGAAGACACAAGACATCTCTCACAGCCTAATAAAACTTTATGTCCATCCAGTGATAGTGTTTTTACTTCTTCTGTAGCTAAACTGATCTCATCAGGAAGGCTTTTGCTACACTTCGATTCATATTTTCCCTTTTACAGTTCTTCATGTTTCTCCTGCCTAATCCTTTCCCTTTTAAAAAGGGATTCCTCACTCTCCAGGCACCTACATATTAATGTTTCTGTAGATCTAACTCATGCTTTTAAATTTCTATCTGCAAATTTCTGAGGTTATAGAAATGCCAAGAATATACTATCACCTAATCTACATACATAAACTAGAACCCCCCTTAATTTTATGCAGCGATTTTCATTTTAGGTGCCAGATAATCCCAGTGGCAAGCACAAACTGGTTGGTCCCTCATCTGAGACTGCTCCCATACTGTGCTCTATGCAGCACGCAATTTTGGGACCACGAGTGGGAGATTTTGTTTGTCCTCTCCCCACCTCTTAATTGCTGGTCTGTTTGGTGGGGTTTTTCCCCTTCTAATTTGTTTTGAATAGATGAAGCAATGATTTCCTTGATTGGTAAACTCACAATAAAAAAAGAGTATTTTCCTTCTTACAGTAACAATTGTATAATATATAGTGATGTAGTGTTAGAGTGGTACCTTTATGTTATCTCATTGCCTTGAAACATTTCAAAACCTATTCGGTCAGTGTATTTCCTTGACCAGAAAAGTTGTATTCTGAGCTCAGGTGTCTCATGCATTTTCCATTTAAGAGTTGATCACGAGATGTTCAGTAGCTGCATCCACATACGTTTTTTTCTTCTCACCAGACTCTTGCTTCATAATATATCACTGAGCCATGGTAAACCCAGGTATCTGGAGTATCCTCCAGGCTGCCATCTGAAAATACTTGGAACGTTTTTCCGGTCACCCAATATCTACTAAGATGGATTTGTTTCATGCTCATTGTAGCTAAACATTATGGGTGAAATTCTTCTTGGAGAGTCACAAATGGGGCTCTCACTGATTTCAGTGGGGGCTGCATGTGTGGATCAGAGAATAAAACTAGCCCAAAGTGTCTTCCATTAGGAGGTTGTGGGCCATGTGAGCTTACAGACCACAGGGACTATTTCAGTCATTGTTTTCCTTGTTATTCAAAGCACTTACATAAGGCAATGCCTGGAGGAAAAGAAAGTTAATTATCCCCAAACAGAAAACGCTATAGATGTAGTAAGGACTGTTGAAGCAGTATTTATATTTCCAGCATAATGCTGCTTTCCCACTTGCCTTTGAGATGTGACAGAAATGTTTCTCTCATATGTACCAGTGAATACGTTGCCAATACTGAATTAATCGGTACCAGAATTATATTTGTATTTCCACACTGGGTCATTTGAGTACTTTTAACCCACGTTTGCCTCTTTTCTCAGCAGCCTGGAAATTGCAGTACATAGTGTTTTGGCTTGATTAGGCTCGGTCAAAAAAACCAATTGTACCTTCAGCCCAGGCCCTTGTGTTTTGGCTCTCCTTCATAACAGGTGCCCCACTGATTCAACTGGCTTAAAAGAAGGAAAATTATCATTTGCTTTGTGAAGTGAGTGAACTTGATGTAGGAGTCTCTGTGGGATTAAATATCTGTACAGATACAAAATAATCATATTTGATATGGAAAAGTGAGTCACTCAATGGTTGGGTTTTTTTCCTTAGGCGTTGCTGTAGTCTCTCCACTTTCCTCCCAGACCTGTCAGCCTTACGGGGTCAGAATGGGGTGCACGAAATCTTTGCCCAACTCAAGCCAGTGAGGGTCGTAATTAGTAACTACTCAGTTCAGTTAAGCCCATGAGCCTATTTAGATTATGGCACAAAGTACTGCAGAGCCCCTCAGGTCTGTGCCTTGAGACAAGTCTGCCCACGGGCCATGAGCAGGTACTGCCATGCTGAACTGGCTCACCCCACTTTTACACAGCCCCTGTCTGGCTTTAGAACTGCATTTTAATTTCTGTCCTCTGTGATTGTGGCTCTGCTAGCTCTCTTCAGGGCTCAGGGAGTTGGGGAGCTGATTTTTCTGTGGCTTGTTGCTTTTCACAGGCCCTGCTCCACTGATATTTGAATGTCCTGCATTTCTCTGTACTGATATGATGCAGGCAGTTGTCATTTTACAGCAAATACTGCCCAAAATTACAACTACATTCAAGGAAAATGTCATCAATTACTCTGAGGCATTGGTACAACCAGTGGCCACCTTGCCCTGTGAAGAGCATCTTGGTTGTTTACTGTTGAAGCTTTGAGACAGCATTCATTTCTGATGGATTTATTGCTAAATCATGACACTCACCTAACAGTGAAGGCCAGAAAACATCTGAGTGTGATCACCTGGAGCCTCTTCTGCCAGATGGGGCTTGTTAGAGTTCCCTTTGTCAGGTGGAGAACAAAGTCCTCCCAAGCTTGGCTTGAGAGTGGGGTTTGTTTGTGGTAACAAGCAGTCCTTTGACTTCTGAAGAAGCCCTGCCAGTACATACTTCACTTGACAGCAGGATTAAACCTAGACAGAATGGAAGGCTTTCAAGTCATCTAGAAAGCTCTGCGTTGCTCTTCAAATGCTGTAATATGCTAACAGAGCCTCAGGTGAGTCTCTCTGCTTTCTGACTCCCATCTTCAGGTAGATGTTTCAGTGATGATTGAAGGCTGTGCTGGAACAAGACCTGTGTGTCCTTTTCCTCCTCCTCCTCCTCCTCCTCCTCTTGTTTTCTGTGGGAAGTGGACAGACACACTGGAGGAGTGCAGGATGTTCCACAACTCTATTTCTCCTGAGGGTGGCCTGAGTGTGAATGGTCTGGAGCTCAGATTTGGGTTATGCTATGCAGGTGCAGCACTGTTACTTCCTATTTCTTTTTGCCTAGCTGAAATAGTGGAAAAAATGCCCACTAAATTAATGTTTGCAGTTTGTTGCAGTAGGCGTAGGAAGACATCTCCATGGTTATTTTACTGTCCCATTCCACAAGCTTTGCCCTCCTCTCCTCCCAGGACAGAAGCTGCTTTGCAAAATACTTTAGGTCCCCATGACCTGCATGGTTACAAAGCTTTGGATGCCAGCATGCTCTAAAGGCTGTTCATGCCTCTCTGCTGGAAAAATCAAATGAACCTGAGGTGGCCCTGCCAACCTGCCAGTGCAGGTGACAGCACTGGCTGAGGCTGAATTATAGCACGTAGCCCAGGTGAGCAGGAGCTCATGGAGTTTGCTAGTCCCACAGGTCTTCATGAAAGGTTAAGCATGGACATTTTTAAAGTGTGTTTCTGAATCTGGGTGCTTGGTTGTTTTGGTGACTGATTTATTTCCTCTTGTATGTGTTTGGGATCAGAGCACTTGCTTTATCTGACTCCTGGTGTCTCTGTGGTCTCTTTGGGCTGCAGTTCTGCAAGGCAGGACTCTTACTTTGCTATGAATTTGGCATGGTAGGGCCTCTCAACACCACCGTAACCCAGAAGATCAGTAATAATAAGTGGTGGAGACATTTCAGATGACATAAACAGTCATATGGAAAAAGAGTTTGTGTTCCCCATGGCCGTACAATGGATGCCTAATAGGGTGGATCAGGAGGTTGTGTTAGGAGTCAAAATGCTAGATGTGGATCTCAAAATCCTTGGTTTTGGATGGCAGAAGCTGGGGGGTGGAGGTGGGATTTAAGACCCTTAATTCTTTATAAATACAGCTTTGTGGTTTAAAGTGCACAGCAGTAGCTCTGTGGTTTATCATTTACTGAGAACTATGCTTTTCTAAGAAAATGCTCTTCCTGGTGCGTATCTAAGCCAAGTCTTTTGCTGTCATTTCATTAACCGTAAGGATTACTCTTTAAAATAACTCTTTGGTAGTAATAAGGCCACACAATTGCTCAATTCACGCTGCAGGTGAGTTTAACAGAAAACATGTTGACTAAAGCTACCCGGAGCAAGACATCAATGTTGCGTTTGAGTATTTGCCAAGAAAAACCTGAAAGTCCCTAAAACTGGCTACAAGGACAAGGGATTAGCCTGCCCTTCCACATTGGTAAATAAGCACCTCAGACAATTTTTCCACTTGGGAACACGAACGCCGACTGTTTGTATTTTCTTAAAGAAAAAAAGGGCATGATTTTCTAGCTTGCAAGGACTCAGCTTTGTAGTTGCTCAGCTACCAGCATGTGGGTCATTTGATGTTCTTTTCTAATCAGGAATGCATTGTGAAACTGCTGTTCCTTGCAGTGTAAGGTCACTGAATTTTTAATTTCTATTCACCTATTGTATATTTCTAATAAATCACACCCTCTGGTAAACTAAATGACTGAAACCATGGAGCAAAGGAAACTTTGAAACAAAACCTTTCCTTTGGCACACATAGGATCATAGAATGGCTTGAGTTGGAAGGCACCTTAAAGATCATTGAGTTCCAACCCCCTGCCATGGGCAGGGACACCTCCCACTAGAGCAGGTTGCTTGGAGCCTCATCCAGCCTGGTCTTAAACATTTCCAAGGATGAGGCTCCACAACTTCTCTGGGCAACCTGTTCCAGTGTCTCACCACCCTCGTAGGAAAGAACTTCCTAATGTCTAAGCTGAACCCTGCTCTAGATTAAAACCATTGCCCCTTGTCCTATCATCATGCATCCCTATAAACAGTCTCTCCCCAGGTTTGCTGTAGCCCCCTTCAGGTACTGGAAGGCCCCTATAAGGTCTCCCTGGAGCCTTCTCTTCTCCAGGCTGAATAGACCCAACTCCCTGAGGCTGCTGTCCTCATAGGAGAGGTGCTCCAGCCCTCTGATTATCTTTGTGGCCTTCTCTGGACCCTCTCTAACATGCGCCCGTTACCAGCTCATGGTCAGCGCTTCATCAGCCAGCACCCCCAAGTCCTTCTCTGCAGGGCTGCTCTCAATCCACTCGTCACCCAGCCTGTATTTGTGCTTGGGATTGCCCTGCCTCAGGTGCAGGACCTTGTACTTGGCCTTGTTCATGAGGCTGGCACGGGCCCATCTCTCCAGCCTGTTCAGGTCTCTCTGGATGGATCCCTTCCCTGCAGCGTGTTGACCGCACCACACAGCTTGGTGTTGTCGGCAAACTTGCTGAGGGAGCCTGTACCCATCCATTCTCATGCTCCAGTCACAGGACCCCTCCCACTACCTCTCAGTGATGCCGATAACGTCGTAGTCCTGTCGGGACGTGCACATCTCTAACTCCTTCTGTTTCTTTCCCCTGCTACGTGCATTAGTATTGGGGCTTTTAAGTTGGGCCCCCATTGAAGCTACTTACTGTCTCAAATCCCATTCCCATGCACTTCAGGTGCTCTGCTACTGGTCTGTGGTCCTTGCCCAGGCCATCTATTACTGGCATTGGCCTCAGAATGGTAGCAATGGGATGGATTGAGGATCCGCCTCTGCCATCAACTGTCGTTTAAAGTCCTCCTTACTAAATTGGCAAGCCTATGACTGAAGATATTCTGCCCCTTCTCTGAGAGGTGTACCCCATCAGCCCCCAGGAGACCAGGTTTCTCAAAGCAAGTTCCATGGTCTAAGTAACCAAAGCCCTGGCTGTGGCATCACTCCTGTAACTGTTCATTGTTTTTCCAGACTCGACTGACCCTTTAATGCCCCATACCCTTAACTGGGAGGACTGATGAAAAGGCTGCCTGTGTTCTGGAGTCCTTCACCACTGCTCCCAGTGCTTCGTAATCTTTCTTGATAGTCTTGGCTGTATCGCTGGTGCCTATGGATACAATATGCCATATGAATCCTAGAGTTTGCCTGAATTTCTAACCAAGGTACCTTTTTAATGAAGTAGTTGGTTATTGGGAGGCAGGCTGGATGAAGGCAATAAAGGGTGTGCATTCTGTATAGCTGTGTGAGTTTGGTCTGCCAGAAGGTTTTGATTTGTTTGTAAGCATGGATATTTAGTTTCAGAATTGCTACAGAGGCTGAGCAGTTGACAACCCAAGCTGCTATGACTACATTCACAATGCAGAAATATATCTGAGTGCAAGTTCCAAAAAATATAGCTTGATATTTATGATGCTAATAAAAGGCATCTTCTGCTGTAATTGTTCAAGAAAGAGCAAAACCATTGCTTTGTTGCTGGGTTTTATGCACTGCGACTCCCATGAAATGCGTCCATGTAATGGATTATCGGTACGGAGTCCTTTATTCTCTTCTCTTTCCTCTTTCCCTTCTTTATAAAGAGAAAAATCTGATTTTTATAGCTAAGGACTTGCTTGTGTTCAAATAATGGGAATTGAACTGGTGCAAAACTGAAACAAGTTGATACTGAATCAGACTCGGAGCTTCATTTTTTTTTTCCACTGGGACCCACACTGGAACTGAGCTGAGGTGTGGGAGGGATTGTGACCAGGCTGGAGCTCCCTGGATCAGAGATGCTTGGCTTTGCCTCTCCCTGTCACTCCCCTGCCTCTGAAGAAAATATTTCCATTTGTTCTTTCCAGGTAATTTATGGCAGTGTGACATGGCCAGAGAACACAGTCCTCCCTCTGCGAGAGGGCCAGGATGTATAACCTTTATTTCAGTTGCCCACCGTTCCCAGTGCTGAGCACGCAGTTTCAGTTCTGGCATCTCTGACCTTTTGAGTACTTACCTTTGCAAATTTAGGGTCCCTTTGATTGCAGAGGGGTTTTTGGATGTCCTATTGCTGTAACTTACGGATACTTTTTTACTTTAATGAAAAGAAGAGGAAAAGAGAAGACATACGCTTTGTTTTGCAGAGACACAAAGGGTGCGTTGTTCTGGCCCTGCTGACACACCAGTCAATTTTTTATGTTGGCAAAAAGGACCTGGGCCTCAGAAGTCCTAAGTGCTTCTGGTTTCCTGTGCAAGAGCTGGACCTGCAGCCTGAGCCAGCACAAAATCTGGGAGCTGTGTCCAGCAGAGCGAGTGGGAGTCGGCAGCCTACAGGACAGAGCATTTCCCAGGGTGGCAGGGGAGCTTCCCAGCGTTGCTTCTCCACTTGGCTGGACACTGCTGCCTCTTAGGCATTGAATGGAGCTCTGTAGGAAGTACTTGAGACTCTACAAGTGCCATTCACAGGCATCTGACTTTCCTATATACCTACAGGAAGCCACCCTATTCACTTCACGTGTGCCGCATTAGGGGCGGCACTGCTGAGGTCTGGCCATAAAGCTGCTGGGAAGACACACGGCCCTGATTTAGTGTTCAGGGCCCCACACACATTTCACAAGTGAGTTTGGTGCAGCAGGGAGCCGCCTCTGCGAGCCAGTGGAAAACCTGCATTCAGGCCAGGAATCCTGGCAGCTCTGGGACAGCCCAGCAGCTCTAGGGGGTCGCAGCAATTCTGAGAGTCCCCAGCAGCTGAGCACAGCTGTGCTCAGGGCAGTGGGGCTTGAGCTCCTTTGCAGTACCAACACCCAGCTAACAAGGCCTACCTTATAATAAGGCCTAGCTAATAAGGCCCTGAGATCATACAAAGGTGGCCCAAATACCATGTTCATTGTCTCCTTGCTGTTGTTTTCAGGCAGCCAGAGTGATTCCCTGAAGTAAGAGGTATCCTTTAAAACAGAGCAGTGGTCAGTGCAGAAATGCATCACTTGGGTTCAAAACCAGCCTCCTACATCTGATGGTCAGAGGAAGAGATTTTAACTCCGATTCACTCACACAAAGAAAGCTCCCCATCCTTGCTCAGAGAGTTTGCTTCCTCACTTTAATCTGCTGCCTCGCTCTTTGCCTATTCTTCAATATTTTAGAGGGAAGAAAATCTTTCTGCAGAAGACGAGCAGCAGAGCTCACTAGTTTTTAACTCTGCGTGTCAGGCAGGTGTTGGGAGAGAAGAGGAAAGGGTATTCTTCCTCTGGTGGTGTGTTTCCATATGCTGTGTGCTCACTCAGAGAACAACTTGCTTTTTATTTTTTCATGGAACTGTTTCTCGTACCATGAAGAACTTCATCTGCATCTTTCCCTCCTTCCCTCCCTCTGGTGTACAACCCTGTATGCCTGGGTTAGGGCTTTTGCTGCAATGGTAAGGATGCCACATGCTTGCCCAGGGACCTGTCCTCTCTCTGCTTTGTGCAGGTGCCTCCGTGAGGACAGCACCACTTTTGCCTCCCATGGGAAATGCTGGTGGGGACATTGTCAGTTAGCAAGTCTACGGGACCCAAGAGGGCCCCTGTCCACTGGGGGAGCCAGGATTCCTGGTTCCTACCCACCGCCCCAGGAGGGCTGAAGCAGACTGTGGCACTTCTGGTCCCTGTCTCAGCGGCAGGCGCAGCGTGAGCCCGGCAGTATGTATCTCCATCAGGTGCGAGGCACCACTTGGGGCAGAGGTAACCATAGATGGCTCTGATTCATTCAGCTTCCTGTCTCTCTCTAAGAAAAGGATGTAAATAGCCAAAAGCCGGGGATTCCAGTGAAAAGAGCAGGCAGGTGTCGTGCCGGGTGCAGCGCCCAGCCTCGCAGAAGGCCGGTAGTGGTGAGAGTTGGGGTTCTCAGAAGCGGGGGAGGTGCTGCACCACATCGCCCTGTCACATCAGAGAGGTTTCCTGCAGATGGAGGAGAGAGAGAAGGAAAAACCTCTGCAGTGACAGTGACCTTGCCTGTGACTGCAGAAGGGGTGTGCTCTGTGCGGTAGTGGTGCTGTCAGTGCCCTTGGAGCCAGAGGGGCACCCCTGTGCTGTAGCCAGCCCCCAGAGTGGGGGAGGTTCCACAGGGCTGACAACTGAAGCTGGTGTAATGTGGGCAAGCTTTGTGTCCCTACTTGATGCTTATACTCATGCCCACGGTTGTTGAACAACTCCTTCCGTATAGAAATGCAGCCGCTCGTCACCAGTGCACATTCCCCATGCAACAGCAAACTGCAATGATTATACAGAGGCTCAGACACCAGTGTCCTGCCACTGTAAGAAGGCCAATATCTCTCTGATCTTCTCTTGCTGTTTCCTTACGTTCGAAAGGAAAGTGCTGAAGGGACAATCCAAGCGAAGGTGGCACAAAGGGGTTTCAGTTTTGTAGCACAGGCAAATGTGTACCTGTAATTGGGATAATGTTGTCAAGGGATATGGGAGGGGTGTTAGGCACCCACTGCCCATGGACAGCCAACAGATATGGGCCTTCACCCACCTTGCTTGCCTGTGACAGTAATCTCTGTATAAATTCAACAACCTGGTACCTTTATGAAGAGGAAGCAGGGGGCTGGCTCACAGTACAGTGCTGGAATTCCCCATTTGGTGTTCAGTTCCATGCTCCAGCAACAGGAAAGTATCGTGTCTTTAATCAATTGTCTTTGAGACTGTTACCTACCTGCAAAATGCAAGTTAGGGGCAGAACTGAGGCCCAAGGTATTAATCTGGAGCAGAGTTTGAGATCTTTTTCAGAGCATAGCTTTCTGAGTCAAGGCTGCAGTGACGGAGTTCATGGCACATTTGGAACCAGAGTATGAAACTGTTAGCTTGGGACAGACTTGTTAAGACAGCTCAGCTTATTTAGAAGTAGCTGCGTATTTAAGTGGAACTGAAAGAACTCATTTTTTTTGTATTTTCTGTATTGTAAGCCTAAATATTTACTTCATCGATGGTGAAGTTGCAGGTAGGACAAGGTGGGAAACATAATGCTGTTTACAGGGAGCCGCAACCGAATACTGATTCAAGGTTCAGAAAAAACAGGTGTGAATAAGGATCAGCTACTTCTGAGTGAGGGACATAAAGATGCTTCCAGGTTACAGATAAAGCTGTTCACCCATAAAGAAGTTATCAATGCAACAGGTACTAGCAAAAAACCCACACAATTTCACATACAGATCGGTTTTAACATTTAGGAATGTATTTACTACGAGAAGACAAAGTTAATTTACCAAGCACCGCTCTACGAGAGGCAAAACGTGTGGTTACTAACTTTAATGGAAAGGTGATCTGCTTTCCCCACCATCTTATCTTCACTTCCCTACCAATACACTTTTTTTCCTTTCAGACTGCTCAAAATGGTTTCTGCTGTCTTCCCATAAGAAATTCAAGCTCCACCTGTGTTTAATTAGATACTGGATAACCTGGGTTGTTGTAGTACGAACATCTAGGGCAAGAGTCTAGAAAAACTAATCAGTCCTAGCTCAAAGAGCAACAGTTCCAATTTTAAGCCTAGTGAAGCAATTGGGGGTATAGAGCATGAGACGTAACAAATGCAGTACAATTGTTAAAAAAAAAATTAAGTAAACCCTGTTCCGTCTGCTGGCTTGTAGCAAGTTTGCGATTGCACAGACACAAAATGATCTTTCTCAAAGACACATGAACGTTATTAATCTTTACAAGAAGTTTTCTTACCTTTTGGTTCTTTTTACATTTCTCTCTTCCTCTACGGCTTTAGGAATCGGGACTTACATTTGTTCTACAGGAATTTTTAGTTATACAAGGTAAATCCTACTTGCAAAAGCAAAGGATAAAGGAATTATTTTTCTTTAAATGCTCCTGCCAGCTTTCAAAGAAAGGAAGGAAAGCACCTCTAATGAAACTGCTCCAGTGGTAATACAGCATTTCTATGGCCTAAGATACCACACAGGGTGTGGGCGGATCTGCAGTTTGCTACCTACCCCAATGAATACTAATGCTGGAGGGAGGAAGGGGGCAGGGTTTGGAAGCAGAGGTGGCATCTTTATAAGAATATTCCTGCTCTAGTGGGTGGTGGAGGGAAACAGATGCATTTTTGGGCACGCGGCCCTTCTTTGGTGCCATATGTACCGTATATCATGATTGTTCCTGGGTGAGGACATCTGCTGCTTCATCACAGGGCTTGTTCCTCCCTCTTTTTCAGTATATTAGCTGTGAGCTGTGGAAACCATGCAGCAGGAGGGGCTTGCTGCATTTTCACCTCAGGATAACCCACAATGTTGGGTTTGAAACAAAGTGAAAGAGTGGGCTGCAGTCCCTTTGGGCTGGGAGAGGAAAGATCCCAGGTCTTCCCATATTCCTGCAGAGTGGGGTGAGCCCAGACCCCCTGGGTTAGATCAGAGAAGTAATTTTGGAAGGAAGAGGAATGTACAGGCCTCTGGGTTATTTTTTTTCTTTGAAGGAAAGTAAGTGTTTCCAAATGTGTCTAAATTCCCCAAGGGTGGAGGCATTGCTCTGCAATCCCAAATTAGCCCCACACTTTGGCCTTGAATTGAGGGCATGGTTTGTCTCCCACATTTTCTCTGTGCTAGCTCTTTGCTTAGCTGACTGATTTCCACTAAGTCCTTTCTTAAATGTTTAAAACTCCTCTGCTTCAAGCAGGGAAACCCTGGCACCACATGTGGGGTTGGCCAGACTCAGCTCTATTGGCAAGATGCTTGCAAGGCTCAAGGCTGTCATGGGTAAGCCTCTCACAGGGCATGGTGGTGTAGTGCCAGGGGCTGATTAGAAAGCCTGTGGCTTTAGCACCCTCTGCTTGGATGTGTGAAGATGTCCTTAGTTACAAGAAATCTTTATCGAGTTCTCCATGACTTAGGACTTCGTTTTTTCCAGCTGCAGGCCTAGTGCAAGTCATGCCATGTGTACAGCTGATGAACCTTCAAGTTCATTGCAAAACCTTTCAGCCTTCAAATGCTAAAATATATGAGTCTTACCCCCTCCCCGCCGTAAGCCTAGTGGTGGTACCCTTCCTCTTACAGCACCCACCAGGCTCTCCCTCCTCACAGAAATGTCACTCTTGATGGTCCATGGCTGAACTCTCTTGCCCTTGACTGTTTTTCCCTGTGGGTGCAAAGGGGCTCAGCTATAATGACAGAAGCTCTGATGGTTATTAAACATCCTCATCTGCTCTCCCAAGAGCTCTCCTGCCATGCATATACTTCTTAAGAGCTTGTGGTCTCCTTTCACTGCAAAGGCTCTGTGAATCAGCAAAGCTCCTTGGAGCACACATGTACCTTCACAAAGAGCCTGGTAAATACTGGACTTGGCAAAACAACCAAATAAGAGTTATCTGTTTATAGTGTGATACCTATAACATGATACCTGCAGATGTACCTAAACACCTTCCAGCTTGCATTTCTAAGGGCTGGTGCAATTCCTCTGCCACTGGGCCAACCCCAGTGCGGCTTTGCATGCCTTCTGCCTTGAGATGAAGAGCAGGTCTTACATTGCTCCATCCAAACTGGCTGGGAGAGAGCTTGCTAGAGGATAGTTAAATGTGTTTCTGCGCTGTAGGAAAGAATAAGATTCTCCTCAGATTTATAGAGGTTAGGGACATAGTGGCTATTAACTTGTCTAACTACTTGCCTCTGTGACGTGCATAAGTTTCATGCACATGTTCACTTGATAAGCCTGAAAGATTTTATATTGCAGTGTTTTGGGCCACAAAGAGAAGGGAAAATGAAGTGTCACCAAGCGGGCCCAGAAATGTAGGACGGATGATCACAGCAAGTAGATGGATCACAGTAGTAGGCTTGTCTCCTGGCCCCAGACAACTTTTGTGATCCTTGAGTTTTCCCATGTGCCTCCAAGCTGTAGGACCTTTCCGAATCATGCCATGCCATGACTGTGTGGACAGCGATGTGAAGGCTTGAAGCTATCTAAGGGTCCAGAAACACAAGAGCAAATCAAGACAGAGACAAACGTTGTTGAACCATGCCGCATTACCCACAACGGGCTCCCGTGTGGCTCCCAAATGTGGTGCTTCCCCCCTAGATAAGCTCTTTACTCTTTTCAGTAGGTTGGGAGCACAAAAACAGGCATTAGGCTTTTCACAACAGGCTTCTGTGCTGATTTCTAAATCCTTTGTGAAGTGAGTTTATTTCTTTTTGCTTTCCTCCCCATCTTTTATACTGGTATTTGTCTTGTTTTATTACTGCTTCTGTATCTCCTTCTTCAGTAGAAATGTCCTTCTATCTAGACTAAGTTTTAAGGCGGTTTTTGTTTTTAACTTTGCTGTGGAACTGTGTATATCTTTTTATAAAACCATGTTTTTGTCAATTCTTTCTCAATGATTACTAATTTTTGTCACATCAATTATGCTAATATGTCAAATTTGGGGATACTGACACATTTAAGTTTCTGTCATACATTCTCTTGGTTGATGCTTTATTCTACTTGGTCCTAATACGATCATTGCTATGTTAATTCTTCAGTCTCTAAAATATTTTCCCCTTTTTTTTGTGTCTCTGAATGAGGTCAGTACTCAGCTCAAGTATGCTGAGTGCATGACTGTTTAAGGTATTTTTTGAATGACCACATGAGATCTCCAGCAAATATCTCTGAGGCTGAAGTCACCAGAGATGGTAATTCCTCTTTCTACACATTATAAACAGGTGGCTGAGGAGATGTTCCATTCACTGGCAAAATTCGTTCTGTAACAGATGCCTGCCAGCTGCCATTCCCGGCCCTGCTGTGTGATTTTATAGAGCTAACAAGATTAAGAAACTGTTGAAATTGATTTTTGCTTCTAAATACAACAGATCTGATTCTGAAAATGCAGGGAGGGCTCTGTCTGAGATGGTGCAAACTGGCGCAACTCCAGCGAAGTCATAGAACTGAACCACTTGAGCCACAGCTCTGCCTTGAAGAGCAGCTCTCTTAAATGAAAGTGTCATCATTAAGAAATAAGTACAAAAAAGAAGTTTCCAGAGTAGAACAGCACCACGAAAGTGGGAAGAGGGGAGAGTTCTGGACAGTTAAAAAAAACTACCCTTCACTCATACTGCTGGTATTTGTTGAAAGACGCCTTTCGTTGGAAACTCCAATACATCAGAGTGCTTATTTCTCAGCCTCAGTGCCCTGGCAGAAGGTTGTTTTTCAGCCTTTGAACTTGCTTGCTAGTGCATCAGCACTTCCCACCTGTAGCCACTGGGGCCGAAGCCACAAAACCTCCCAGGTTGAAATCCTTCTGCTGATAAAAATCTCGAATGAACTCTGCATGAAGCTGTGGAAAAATGCAGATGTATATTTTGAGATTCCATGGTCTGTCTTTGAAGAATCAGATGAGTATTAAGAGAAAAAAAATGTGGTCGTTTAAAAATAACAGATCTACTACATGGCAGCCATAAAAGGAGATTTTAAGAAAAGGAATAGAAAATTGTACCAGACAAATGTATTAGGAACAGCATTGATACAACATGTACAAATAAAATATGTATCCCCTCTCCTCCAAAATACGTGTGAGAACCTTGCAGGAGCAGCCAGACCACAATGTTGAAACTCTATTAGTACAATATTCACCACATCTTATCACCTTAGGCTTTTGCTGAATGCTACTGCTGTTGCTTACGTCTCCAGGCAAAATTTAAACTTGGATAAAAGCTTTAGCAGTGTTTAATTGAACAGACCAACTTAAAACATCACGGGCTATTTGAAAGCATCTGTGACCTTACAGATTTGAATAGTGAAAAACAGGACATTCAGCATGATCTTTCCTTCCCCTCTGCTCTCTCAACTTCTTTCTTCTCAGTAGATGTTTGAAGCTCTAACATTTTCCTAGTCTTAATGCCTGTTATGCTTAGTTTGCTGCATCCATCCTACCAGGACCACTAGTTATTCCCTTTCCTCTGTTTTGTGAAGGGATGAGAAGGTGGCACCAGATCGCAGCAGCATCCCCAGCTATCCAGACAGTCTCATGGGCTTCCCAAACACCCTTGTCCCCAGAGAGCACAACTGCAAGGTCTGTCGTGATTTGAACTAATCGACAAAAGATTTCAGGCCTGCTGTAAATGTCCCCTGCCATCACCACCTTGCAAGCCCAGCCCATCTTAAATCACTGTTTGTCTGATGCCTACATCAAAAGTCCTTTGTGAAGAGTACAGTTGCTCCTCTGTAACTGATCTACATGGTCATCAACAGTCATCAGCTGCTTATAAGCTTTGCTTTTCTTATTTTTCATTTTTTTCTTAAAAAAAAAATCACAGTATGAAGTCATGTTAGAAATAAATAGTCTCATACTTCTCCACTAATTATAGAAAGAGGAGCTTCTTTAGGCTATGTGCGATTTTTCAGTGTCAGCTCCTCACCTGGGAGGATTCATAGGTTTCTGTACTGCAGAACAGGTGTCTCTACAAGTTATAGCAATTTGATTTGGCAGAACCTGGAAAAAAAAAAAAAGGGGTTTATTTTCTGCAAGTCCAAAGGATGATCTTTGAATTACCGAGCCTTTCCTCAAAGTAACTTTGAAAGCCATTTCCCTCACCACAGCAACAAGATCTCTGTGCATGACCTACAGCTATGATGGTTCCTGTAGAGTTTTGTCCAAGCAAAGAAATGAGGAGCCTCATCTAACAGGGTCACCCAGTTGCTAATGAAGTCGCATGTTCACAAGCTACAGGCACAGCCCTCAAGGGAAACTCCACATCATTCCTGCTTCACGAGGTACAGTCTGTCTGTATCAGAAGCTCTCATAGGACCTGTGAGAGCTGCTGGAGATAATCAGCTGTGGGCTTTATTTTCTACACCACCACCTCCGCCCCGATCAAGTTCTTCTTCCATTCCTAAACTGAGTCGAGCAGAGTTTTAATTTCAGTGCCTATGTCAATTTGTTGGCAGTAACCAAATGAGGCAGGAGTTATTCAGCTTTTTTGCTCCTGTGGAGGGTGAAACAACAAGTCTGTATAAGGAACTCCTGATGGAGAAACCTAAGAGGAAGATGATGAATTTTCAAAGCCATGGCCTTGTAAACCAAGCATCTCTGCAGACATCATGAAACAGGAGCTCATTAGGAATAATCATCTAAAACCTGACTGAAAGCTCTGTAGCTTTCCTGACTTACACCAGATAAAGAGCTGATCCATTCACCTAATTTGAAGTCCAGACACACACTCTTGCAGTGTAGACATAATTTCCTCTGCATGCTGTAACCACTGCTTTGCACTGTGACAAGCGTATGTTTATTGGGCTTTGTATGGCTCAGCATGAGATCATATATATATGTGAGCATTTGTTTTGATACACATGATGTATATTTTGAGGGTTTTGCTGGTACTTTATTTGTTGCTTGAGATCGTTCAGTTCTGAATCACAAATGTGACATCTTGGGAAAAATAACTTCCACTCACTCTGTACTAATCTATCATGTTGACTTATTTCCGTTGCAACGTACCAAAAGCAAACAGTTTCCTACTGCTCCGTACTTTTCAGCTAAATGCTTTTTCCAAAGGTCTAGGGAAATGCTTGTGTCATGGAAAAACCAGAATCCATCTGCTCAGAAAATAAAGAAGTGCAGTGGATCGGGCTTGATTGAGCACTTAACAGGTCGAGACTGGCCTGAGCTTACGTTAAGTGAATCACTGAACCCATCCAAGCTGAACAGATGTGGAGCATTTTGGATATGCAGTTAAAATATACTTTAGTATGGTGTTCTTTATCTGCAAGTAGTAACACATAACCACGTGGGCAGCTGCACTGAAAATTACTCCACAGCATGAGCAAGAGAGAGGCACATTTTGCATCTGCACAAGGCAATCTGCTCTCAGGGTCTCTGACTGGGATATGCCCCTCTTCCTCTGAAGATGCAGCCGAGGATGCTCCCAGGCTCTTGTTGTTGTTTTTTTCTCAAGTGTTTGTCCTGGGAAACAGGTGTTAGAGGACATTCTCAGGATTTCAGGGGTCTTGGAGGCAGAGGCTAGTGAATGGCTTTGTCGTCTCTACAAGAGCTTCACTCTTGCAGGTCTCTGATATCTCACTAGTGTGATGCTGCTTTTTCCTTTCTAAGGAGCCAGTATAAAAAGTCTGGGGATTGCCCCAGAAGTCTCCACCTCACTGAAAATAGCACTTCTAAAGCTGAGTGTTAGTCTTTGTTAACTAGACAGTGTCGCTACCACCCCTGTCACAGCTGTTGGTCATTCTGCAGTACTTTCTGCTAGGGAATGTTTTTTCTTTTTGACCTGGGGGAAAAAAACAACCCTGTGCACATTGTTTTGCTCAGACAGGTGATAATGTGTCTGGCCTAGGTGATCACAAGACAGTTTGTATCATTATTATGTCTGCAGTTGACTTAGGCTGCTTTAAAGCAAATGTTTGGGGGAAAAAGTGCAGGATTGCTATTTAAGGTTCTGGTTATTATAGCATCCTTGGCTCTAGCAGGCAAATCAAGAACACTGTAGCTCAGCGTTTTCTGGCTTGCAGGGATCTATGTATTGGCTTAGGCTTTGCTAAAATGGAAGTGGTATTTGCAATTGCACTTGGTCATGAGTTGCTTCTTTTTGCTACGACTCCAAATAGTAGGGTTATAATTACTGTGAATATTGTATCCTGCAATCTGGAAGCATAAACTTAACATGCATTGGGTTGCTCTTTGCAAAGAACTTGCTGAGGGCTGCAGTGGTCATCCCTGAGGAATCTTCCCACGGCCCTGAGTTACGTACCGAGCCCTCATCTGTGTCCTCTCCTCTTGACGCCGTTTCATTTTGCCTACAATAACTGTGTTAGGCACCTCTGCAGACTGACTCTGCAGCTTGATGGTCTAGGCATAAGACATGGGATTCTTTCTATTCCAGTGACTCCTTTTAAAGACTTAAAACAAAATGAAAAATCTTCAACAGGGAAGAGATCCACACAACAAGAGATAGTCTATTGTAGAACAGTCTTGTAGATGATAGATCATCTTGTAGTCCTTATAGTGAGAAAGGGAGGGAACAAGTCTTTATTCTCCCAAAAAGGGGAGTAGTAGCACGAGGATAGTGCAGGTCCTCTTTTTTTGTGAGGCCTAATTCTGACAGTGATCTTTATAGGCTCATACCAGATAAAGCCAGAGCAAAGCCAGTCAGCCAACATCTGGAGACCTAGGAAAATATTACTAGTGCAAATTGGGACATCAATACTTGCAGCGACTGAGAGGGGTTGCCTAAATTTAGGACTGACATTCCTAAAATGACAGATAAAGGTATGAATCATTTTGTGGGCCTGCCTGTATGCTGTTGGGATCAAAATGTTCAGTGTTGCTAGCTGTGAAGTGGTAAACCTTCCTGAGGAAAGGACAGTTGATACCTCTCAGGCCAAAACAACGCTTGAAATCTGCTGGACTCAGTGGATGAAAACTGAAGCTAAAACCACAGCTGAAAGATTGGGCCAGGCTATAAATAAAGTACCTAAGTAAACTAGGGAGAAATTGTTTTTAAAGGAACCAAGCAGAGGGAGGCACCTGTCCCCATGCCTTGCACTTTGGTGTTGGGCCACAGCTTTGTTGAGGTTGGGTTTTTTTCTGGTGGGTAATACAGTGTGTGATTACAACAAACACATTTGGACAAACAGGGATGATACATTATGTTGATGTTTTTTTCGCCCCTCCATAAGCAATGTGATAAGTTTTTCTCTAAAATTTGATTAGCAGCAGCCTTTTTATAATATGTAGTTAGTGACTTTGCTATGCTAAACACTTTGTCTTACAACCATAAACCTTAATTTTATCTATAAGGAAAAAATCCCCTGAAAACTAAACAAGTCTCAGAATACTCTTCTCTAGATTTTGGTTTTGCACTGTATTCTGAATTCGATGCAGAATAAAATTTTCAGCTAAAGATAGAGGGAATTTTATACAGACAGACATGCTTTTTCTGCCCTGTGTGTGTCTGTGTATATATATAGATAGTTTAGAGAAGAAAACAATGAAATACTCCTTCTTTAGCTTTGTATCAAAGTCAAGGGAAGATTTTGACTGTGTACTCAGCCTCTGCAGATAGTCTCATTTCCAGTTTGTTCTATAAACAAACCCTTTTCTTCCATTTTTAAAAACTGTTCCGCTGCTTCTCTGCAAGAAAACAGCAAAGGCCTTCAAATTGAATACAGCCTTGGTCACATAAGTGGCTCTTGTCTAAAAAGCTAGTTTGTATTCAATGCTGTCCCACTTTTTCTTTTCACAGTCCCATAAGGGTCCTTTTCAGAGTTGAAGAAATTCCAATTAGTGAGTGCTGGAGTCAGTGTGTGAGCAAAAAAAAGTACAGTATATAACTTACTGCTATAAAGTTACATATAAATATTTACATACCCTTTAATGTCGCCTCATGTTCGGTTAAGCTGTTGGGGGTTTTTTGCAGCCTTTCTCTACTCTTCATTTGGCCATTTCAAGCATGACTAACATATTTTGAATTATTTTTAAACTTCCAACATCATCTCTGTAAAAACAGTGTACATGAAGGTGCAGGTGGCTGAGCTGGGTTCAAAGGATTAATTTGCTGAGGAGACTTAGGACTTTCCGACTGTATTTCTATGCTTGAGATTCTCAATAAAGCCACCACGTTATCCTGAACTTAGGCCAACTCCATGGTTATGGTGGTGTTGATTAACTGTAGTATCAAAGAAAAGAATTCAGCCTGAAGCAGCTAATACAGGGATTTTTATTTTCCTCTCCTCTTTACCGAGCACGGACAAAGAGCCAGGTTGCTGCTCCATGTTCTTGTTACACCTTATCTAAATATATCGATCAGTTCCTCCAGACTCCTATCTGTTTGCTCAGCAATGGCTCTGCTTCATTCACCCTGGGATTGCAGGGGAGCTGAATGGATGAAAGGTACCAGTGGGCTGGTTCAAGCTGGGTGACACCATGCCTGGCTTCTCTTTTGTTCTCCTGGCTGGTTGTTTTACAGCCACCAGCCTCTCTGTTCGTTAAGTCGATGTGATGAATAGAAGGCAACAAGTAATTCGGGCAGTTAGGGTCACCTGGTTGATAAATACAATAAGCAGCCACTAGTGCATCTCTTTCAGCACCGTGTGCGTCAGTGAAACGCAAACTGGAAAATGTACAATGGTGAATAAAACCCTTAAATCGATGTGAAGATAGTAGCAGTTTCCAGAGTCACACTGGCTTCTCTTGCCCCCAGCCTTTTTAAGCCCAATAAAAGAACATTTTCAAAGATAAGGTTCCCTCAGTAACAGAGAGATTACATTCATGTAGTGTTATTTTTCATGCAGAAGACATCTGGTTCTGCTAGTTTCTACACTGGGATAGCTTTATTGGAGTAGATTCTGCCATGCCCAACCACGTGAGATCAGACTTGTGCAAAAAGTCAGCACGGTGATTTCTGTGCCATCTGTGCACTACACGTGTGGCACAGGTGATGTGCTGGGGAATGAAGGAGAAGGTGTCTCTTGCCCCTCTGGTAGTCCTTGTGCAGAGTGGGGAAGGAAGCTCAGTCCACAAGAGCCCCAACACCAGCTGATTTTAAACACCAACTTTCCACTTACCACTCTCAGCCCGTGCCTTTGCCTGAGCTGCCAGTCCCAACTTCAGAAGCGTTATTGTAGGCAACGATGTGGCATGGGCTCAAGTCAGAACCAGGGGTGCAGCATTTGTGCATATGATTTGATGGAGTACCTCTCCTATGGGGATAGGCTTCAGGAATTGGGTCTAGCCTAGAGAAGAGGAGGCTCCAGGTAGACCTTATAGCAGCCTTCCAGTATCTGAAGGGGGTCTACAAGAAGGCTGGAGGAGGGCTTTTTACAAGACTTTGTAGTGATAGAACGAAGGGAAACAGCTTTAAGCTAGAAGAGGATAGATTTAGATTAGATATTAGAAAGAAATTCTTTACAGTGAGGGTGGTGAGACACTGGAACAGGTTGCCCAGGGAAGTTATGGATGCCCCCTCCATGGAAGTGTTCAAGGGCAGGTTGGACAGGGCTTTGAGCAACCTGATCTAGTGGGAGGTGTCCCTGCCCATGGCAGGCGAGTTGGAACTAGATGATCTTTAAGGTCGCTTTCAACCCAAAGCATTCTATGATTCTGTGTTATTGACTCGTAGATGCAACCTTGGACTCAATGGTGATCAGTGATGGCAACACAAGGCATATGGGAACAGCCTCACTGGCCGTTGAGTGTAATGTCTAGTGAACTTTGCATCATGAAGCGGTTAACAAATTCTTTTGTACAGAAGGGCTGGATTCAATATAAAGTTTCTTGGGCAAATTACCATAGCCTGCCATGCTGCAATGCAGACCCTTTTCTTTTTCCATTTCATTTATATTTTCTCCCCCTTTAATTTTAAATTGAGTGCAGCTGACTGCCTCTGATGCTGTGAACCATGGCACTTCTTTCCCTGGGACAATGTAACATATAAAACAGGTTAAAGCCCATGCAGGGCTAATAAAAGTTTGCCCCCAAGCTCATTGCTGTAGGGCAAGTTTCCCCATCATTAACATTTTAAGTATCAGGCAACTATGAATACAAATGTAATGGACTTTTACACACTCTTACTCATCAGTGGGTAACTCCAAACAGGCATCACTGGAGGGATGTGATGAATATCAAAGAAACTTTTCAAGGTGCAGCATCAGGGGAGCGATGCAGAGCCGCATGAGCTGCAGCCTGGGTGGGGACTGGGGAGTCAACGGGCAAATAAATGTGGGGACCAAAGAGCTGGGCAGGGCAACTCGGCTGCTCCAGTACCAGAGTAGGAAACAGGAAGGACCCGCAGGTGACACTCGGTATTTTGCCTCAGTAGGACTCACATGTACTCCTTCTGGTGGCTAATGGAGAGAGGGAGCAAATCAGCAGGTTCCTGTTCCAAGTTTTCAATTGAAATTGGTTGTGCAGCTTAGGTTAGGGGTCTAAATGAAATCCTCTGAGCATTGATCTTTCTGTCCATATCAGGGAGAAGGCATATGATATGACTCTTCTTGGATGGAGAGTATTTATTGAATCCTTACAAAAAAACCTGTCAAATAACATTATGATTTCCAGGGCTCTATAAAAGCATTAGGTTTCATAAATGCACTTTAAGGTCATGTCACTCCTGAGCAGTTTTTTGCACAGAATATATGTGCTTTTAAACAATTCAGTCTAAATTCTCCTTCAGTTAGCAAACCAACTGATTTTAAAAAGTGTGCTTGGTAGGGGCATTTGTTTTGACTATGCTCCATGCAGAGCACAATCCAGAACACCCATGACTGGAGTCTTTGCCTTTGGTAGTCGTTGAATTAGGCTCTGTGTTGCTTTGTATACCCGTGCTAGTCTATGAGGGTGATTTTTAAATTTTTAATTATTTTATTTAAATGGATTGAAAGCCTATATCACTGCTGTTAGAGGAAGGTGCCTCTCTTCCTTTCCTCCACCTCCTCTAGGTCTGCCTATTGCTGGACAGCCACCAGTGGCTGTAGCTACCAGACCTGCCCTGTAGCGCAGACTGGCCCCTGGTTCTTCCCACTGAAAACTCAGATCAATAACTGGACCAAAGAGTCAAGATGGTATGGACTGGTTTATTTACAAATCTAGAAATATGATTGCTCCCCGCTGGTATTTACCAACTATACAATCCAGCTGAAGCACAAATGAGTCATTTTTACATTGCTCATAGAAAATAAAAAAAGGTTTAAACACCCACAAAATTTGCTTACTCTTCAGGTGTAGCCCCCGGAAGGGTGAGGACAGCTTCTGCTGTATTCTGGTTGGAAATATCACTTACATGACTACTGGAAAGTTGAACAGTCCCTACCACCAATAGGTGATATGTGAAAAATAAGGAAAAGGCCATGAGGTCAAGTCCTGAGGAAAATTTTTTTAAAAGGCCGGAATGCAAAAGTGTACTTGACTTCAGTAAGGCCTTTTCGTGCCACATAGCAACAACGATGATATATGGTATTTGTAGAATTAAGCCGGTCTTTATCCACACAAATACAAAGTTAGACCTTGCAATGCACTAGTGGCTGTCTTGGTCATGACACTTGGTCATTTTGTTCAGAACGATGTGCACAAAAGTATCGCAGAGGTGAAGCTCAAATACGCACATCGCTCTAGTGTGCCACTCCCTCTCTCCATTAATGCAGCGTGACTCACAAGCTTGAAAGACATTGATCAAAAGACCAAAGAGTGATTTGGTGGTGTGGGATGGGTGAAGATGTTGGTTTAGCCCAAAGAACAGTAACTGCATTTAGAGGAGAATATTGCCGAGGTGGTGCTTGCTTACTAAATTGGGTAAAATGCAGGGATTTCACCAAATGCAAATGACAATGAACAATATGTATGACTCAATGTATCCGCTATGCTTTCAATGTGCAGTAAGAGGGTGGTATAGCTGACCTTTTAAAGTGATGCTTTTCAAACCACATGGTTATGGTTATCAAAGTGTTCATTTTAAAATAAGGTATTTGGACCCACTCCCGTTAATATTCTCATGTATCGCTTGAAGGCTGTTTTCCTCACTGTTTATGGGAAGGCACTTCCTGGCAGCCTCTAGACTGTAATACTTTTATTTCTATGTCTAACCAGAGAATGAAATTTGCCATCACTTCTCCACAGTGCGACACTTACCTCTGGAATACTTCAAGGCATGTATGGAATTAGCTAAAATAAGTTGATGGTGATTTTATGAGTCCTTCTTGTGTGCCAGAAAAGTCTCCAAGAATAATGTGAGGTGAGAAATATTCTCTGCTCTGAGGCTAAAGCCTCAGCTTCCTTCTATCTAAAAGCCATTTGGTGGCATCACTGACAGTGCAGAGCACACCTGGGGGGTGACTCCAGTTTGTAAGAGAAAGAAAAAAATCGGGCATCAAATTTTTAAATTTAACTGTAGAAAAGGCAAAAAAAAATATTTAAAGTAATCACAACGCAGTGTCTCTAACTTGGTCAGCCCAAGGCCAGCAAGCAGGCTGGAACAAGGCCCCTGCAAGTCCGAAGAGGCAGTTTTTCTGGGATGCATTTCCTCTCTGTCCTCCATCAGCCAAGCCAAAAGCTTAACAGGGAAAAAAAAAAATAAAAGGAAGCTGTGCAAAGCAATTTGGCTGCACAGTGGTACTCGTTACAAATAAATAGCCTGGCCCAGCTCCTCCGTGTTACGGGAACTCAGTGCAGTGCTCAAGGGCCAGGGGAGACACTACCACTGTGACCAGCAGCGGCCACCACACTGGTCCCTACAGCATTACTGTCCTGAGCGGTCACTCCTCTGGCAAGCAAGGAGTCTGGCACAGGCTGGGCCAACCACAGTTAGAGCATAGCTCTCTTGAAGCTGGCGCTGCTTCACCCGATTGTGTGAAGTGTTAACTACTAAAAAAATAGCAGAATCTTTTATCGGCTTGAGGATGCCTTATTTTGATCATGAGAGGTCACACACAGACGTGGGAATTCCCCCAAGTTGGTTTATTTGCAGATTTGTTCAGTTTCTTTCTTTTTTTTCTTTTTTTTTTTTTTTTTTTCGCAAATTAGCCTTTATTTATAATAATCTCATCTTGAAACTTGAGAGGAAGGGAATGTATGGGTGAGCAGCTAATATCGGTGAGTTCTGGAAACTCCCTTTTTATGATCTCTCTTGTTTAGCAGCTGTACCGTGTTGATGCTTTCATTGCATCAAAAAGTTATTTGACGATACTGCTATATTGGAACTTCATCTGTTCCAGTAAAATTATCTTCAACTTACAGTAATTTTGAGAAAAGCACTACTAAATAATATTAATATACAGACAACGGAGCTTTGATCTAGCATATCATAAAGAAGAAAAAAAACCAGCAGAGTTGTTAGGACTGGAGGAGACAAAGCTGTTTTCATTTTTTTTTACTGATTATACTCCTGGTTCAAATATTATTTTAAGAATATATATGCAGCATCTCGCGATTGGTAGATGTAAACATTGGTTTAAAATTAATTTTAAAATATCTCTTTATGCAAAACAATGTATTTACTGATTTAAATCATAGCCATCTGGACATGTTTATCAAAATCAGTCCTTGTCTACTATAAGCCATTTGCTGCCATTGCCACCCACTGGCCAGGGACAAATAACCATCCCGTTACTGACCCAGATCAGCAAATGTCCTGATTAAACAGACACATCTTGCTACACATCCAATTGCTTCCTATACAGCATCTTGTCTTTAATGCAAAATCTGGTCAGCTTTGTACAAAATCTATTTACTGATTTTATCTTCAAAACAAAAGTCATAGTCCAGCAGAAGAGCAGAGGGGAGGGAACATGTTTTGCAGACTGTGAACTCTGATCTGGTAGTTTCATCCTTCTGTCATCTCTTTAAGTATACTACTTAAAATCAAAGGATCTTGTCCTTTCATGTTTCTGTAATACAAGACACAGTTTTAGCAATTTATAGTAAAATAAAGGAACTGAATTACAGACTGTAGGGAGCCATTTTTCTCACATAGCAGTCAGCATACAGGGTAATACTTTGGATTAAGGATGAAATTACTGCAGAACCATAATAGCCAGCCTTATTCATCTCTTCTCTTTTTCTTAAGAGTGTCACAAAAAGCAATGTTACAACAATCACAGCTGAATACTGGAATCCTTCTCTACTTCACAGTCCTTTACGTACTGTGATTTTGTGTGTTATTTTGTACGAATCATACTAACAATTAATTTTATTAATCATATCTGGGCTTTTTGCTGGTTTACCACTTTCACTCACAAATGATTTTAGAGCCCAATAGTTGGGCCTTTGAAACAAATTTGAAAAACTAGTATAAAAAATGTTTTTCTTAGGGGAGCTGCTTTTCGTTTAGATAAATTCCAGGTGCATACCACAAATGCAGAGACAGCCTCCTCTACAAATGGTTAATCAGAGGCAAAGAAAGGCAATAATGTTTTGTTCTCTGCATCATTAGTAAGGGGGAAGGAGGAGAAGGGCTTAGCAGAACAACTGTATCTTTTGTTTATAAGTTCTTTGGAACAATTCTGCCAGGCAGCACGTTTTCCCTCTGTTTCATTTGTCTTTGTTATTTTCCTATCTAATTAAAATTCTGCAATGCCGTCATGAATTTGTTGTCCGTTTAAGGTCACAAACAGCTTCTGTCCTAATGAAATATGAATTGCATTAGTTAATTGAATTGTGCACTTATTGTGTGTTGTGAATGGACTGAGTGCACTTTCATTCTTAATATATACTGAGCATTTTATCAGCCTAGGGAACGTGTGAACATAGAAAATGCTGCTATCGTTCTTCACAATAGGGAGATTTAATTGGCAATAGATGGGGCTAAGAAGTATTTGTGAAGGACAAGAACTGTAAGATTTCACACAGGCATCTGCTAGCTGGGATGAGATCGGTTCTTCAGTAGTCTGGGGTCAGGTCACAGTCCCAAGCAAAAAGCTAGAATAAACCCGCATTATACGTGGTGTCTCTGTGATGTCTAAAAGATAGGATGAGCTGAGGAAGAGTAACAAAACATCTGTGGCCTTCTGAAGCAGCAGCAGCAGGCTTTTTGGGTTAAGTAAACCTCGTCACTGAAACCCTCAGCACACAGTCCAGACGATACTGTTCTGGTCTCTGTCTGGTCTCTGTGCAGATACTACCCTCATACCCCTGGTAACACCACAAGCTTTGCTCTGAGGTCCTTTTCGCATATGGGAGATTCTTCTTTGAGCTGTGGGAAAGTTCAGTTTAGCACGTTGAGGACCTGACCGAAGTCAAATAAAAACAGGGGAACTGTTGACCTCAGGGCTGTGGATGAAACAGGTGCTTAAAGGAAGTGCAGGCTCTAGCTCTCAGTCTTTACTGTGTCTAAGATGGATATATTGCATCTGTAACTACCCAGTGGTGGACTCTGTTAATGAATCAGACTATTTTAAAGGATGATCATTATCAGGGAAAACAGTAATGGAATACTAAATTTAATTTCCTTACATGGGTCTTGATTTTTCACTTAGTCATTCAAAGCATTCAGCATTATGCATACATACACACACGTGTATTGATGTATATATACACGTATGTCATATACATATGTATATGGTCTACATGTTTATCATATACATACGCACGTACATATATCTCCAATAGCATTTATATTTATGTAGACAAAAAGTGTATTTGGATTCTGCATAATACTTACATGAGATAATAGACCTGAATATAGCACCTTCCAGTTATTCTTTAAGCTGACAGGTGTGGGGAGGTATCTGTTGTTCTGTGAAATAGTGCCTCCCTTAGCTTGAAGTGATATTTCATCCAACAGTAGGCTGAAAGAAAAGATAAGCAATGCTCAGGTTGAAGATTCATTGACAAATATCTTCTCGTCATTTTCCACTCAACGACTGAAGAGCTATACAAATGGCAGTCTTCCTTTCACTACAGCAAACTAATGCAGGAATATAAAACCATTACGATAAACAGCTAAAACTGACTTCCTGTGATGCAGAATTCCCAGAGGCATATGCATGACCCTTTCTACAGGAGTAACAGAGAAAAGAGTATCTATCAATGATCTGAGCAGGCATGGACTGCCTGCTCTTTGTGGGGAATTTCCCAGCTCTCTGCACATGCAGAGTCACTTATAATTTCCCACTGCAGGTGCTCTCCACAGTGGCTATAGCCCCCACTTTCAAGGAACACGGCTCCACAAGCCCCGGTCAAACACTTCTATGCCACCTTCCACAGATGATGCACTGAGATACAGAAATTAAATGAGGCTTTCTCGCTCTATTATGTAGGCAAGGACTTTCCGTACAGACTCAACTGAAGGGGAAAGAGGTTTCTCCAGAGGACAGCTTGGGGATAGCCACACTAAGCTGCTGCTTCTCTGAATCACCTCTGGATCACTGCATTCACTGAACCTAGGGGGACCCAACTCTGAATGTAGCTGTGGCGTTGCAGAAGTGCTTCAAGCAGATGAGTTTCCTGCTCTCCCCAATCCATTCGATACCTGTTAAATCCTCTGACTAAGGAATTTCATACCTAGTGCCCACGTCGTTCAGTTATCTCCTTTCTCCCTCACTATGAATTTTCTGCATTCCCCACAGTACCAACAGCTCTAGCTGAGCTGCTCTTGAATATCTCTGCCTGCATGAAAGGGTTCAGGAGGTAAGAAAGGGTGGGCATATGCCACGGTTTGGTGAGGTGCTTCCTGACAGCAGGGGACAAATGACTGAGAAACAAGTAGCAGGATGGGGCATGAAAGGTGATTGACAGTCATCGCTTAGTTGTCTGAAAAGAAGTGAGCAAAAGTACTCGGATTGTGGGGAGGGGAGTTTGGGAAGCACGGCTGACTGTGAGAAAGATAGCGCTATGTTGTTACCTGTGCAATTTTAAAAGACTGGATGTTGTTAAAAAATATTCACATACTTCTATCTAAAAATATGTAATATAGTGATGTATAATTAAGGAGAGGAGGAAATGAAAGAGATTCAAGGAAGGCTGAAAAATAGAAATAAGCCGAGGAGTCCTCTAGGGAGACTAGAGAAGAAGCAAAGACCGATGCAGCCTTGAAGACTTTAACACGGCTTTGTCTTCTGCAGTGCCCCCACATGCAGGGAGATGGTCAAGGGCCCTGCTTATAGAGGTGGGCTCCATGAGGACACCTGCGCTTAGGCTGCCCCTCTGCCACTCTGTCAAGCCACAGAATTCAGTTGCCCATCCGAGGCTTGGTGGAGCCTCATCTGCCCCAGTACCATCAGCTGTACCTCTGTGGCCTCTTCCAGCACCTACCCTAGCCCCATGTGGTGCAGGGACACCTCTGTAGATGGCAATGGACGGTTCTCAGAGTAGCTTGGGAGATCCTACTCCCCTGCTGTAATTAATTCAATTGAAAAAAAAACACAACTAACCATCATAGTCATCTACAGCTGGACAAAGGAGTGAACGCCATCGTATGTGAACAGTAGCCTTTGATACCCTGGCACAGGTTTAAATTTGGTTTTGTTAGCGACTTGTTTAGTTTTACTTTCAATCGAGGATCACAACTATTCTTTTTATCTAATACAGCTTCTTCCCTTTATGTTGCTGTCATTAGATGTTTAATTACTGTTCCTTTCATTTGGATAAAGCACATGGACCAAACCAAATCTTTATTCTGCTTGCTTTTTAGCTTTCATTGTATGAATATTATCAATGTGTTCCATATAAGACTGTCCATTTTAAAAATCTAACTTGAACTTCTGTTCTTAACCTTTTATTATGAGTAGCATTTAACTTCTAGCAATTGTTTTGAATACTAAATAGTCACATTTGTTTTCCAGCTAAAAAAAATTACATTTTTTAATTAAGTTAAAGGTATTACTTTGCTAATTTTTAAAAATTTCTATTTTAGAAATCCATGGGTTTTGTCTCAAAGTCTTTTTCAGTCAAATGAACACTTAAAAGTTTAGAAAAAGTCTTTGTAAAAAATCGAAGGACACAAAACTCCGCTTCTCAGTTAATACACAAGTATTAAAATTGTCTTTCTTCACCAAAGTCATGATCCATCCAGCACAAATTGTGTCTCTGTGCGTAGCACTGCCTGCTTCAGATAAAGGTGAAAAAATGCCACAAGAGGTGGATTTAGGATTCTTTCCCATCCTTCCCCTTGTCCTGCACAGTCCCCTTGAGGACCTCACACTAACCCCAGGAATTCAGAGATTGATATAATTCTTTAATAAGGCTTCCCATACTATTATTATTATTTTTTTTACTACTACTATTACTATTATTCTTGAATAACTGTTAATGGCTTTTGTTTACTATAGAAATATTTAATTATTCTTTGAAGCTTGCTAAAGTTACTTCTCAGCATCCTGAAGCAATCATGTAAGTTAAATACTTTATATAATAAAATGGTCTTATTTTGGATCCCGTGCAAAAGTACATCCTCTTACCAGCTTTGAATTTCCTGTCTTTCTTTATCTAATTGAAATCTGTCTCTTTCTTGCATGATGAGGACTGGGAGTCCTTAATCATCTCCATCCCTGCATTCTCTGTGACTTATTCAATCTGTGTTCAGTTATTTGATTACTTACTAATATTGCTAGTGCCCTCCCTATTGAAAAGTTTTTTCTGTTCTTATAGTCTCATTGCTCCACTCTGATCCTTATCAAATAAGTAGCGCAGAAAATTCAAACACAATTTTCAGAAGAGATTTTTTTAAATCCCAACAATTTTAATTAATTAAATTATTAACATTTTAGAAATGAGATCAGGAATTTAACTTCCTCTGTCCCCATTCAAACTGTAGCTTTGTAATGTATTACTCGGCCTGAGACTTTTGGTGCTTGGCACCTACCTAACTTCAGATGGTCAAGGCAGGAGGGTCCCTCATGGACAATTCAGTCTGTTCACTTAGGTGTCCATTCATGTGTTTAGGAATCTAACCTGAAAGCTTTGTTTTTTTAAGATATAGGAAATGGGATACATCACAGTGAAAAAAGAGGAAGAACTCTCTCAGGCAATATAGTACTGAGAGTTATTTGACGAAGCAAAAGCCTAAGATTTTATTAAGACTTAAGTAGATAACAAGATAGTAACTCTTATTTTGACTAGGGAATTGTTTAAAATATCTTACCTTCTGTTAATGAACCTTGATCTTACAAAGCTTCTTCTTCTTTACTGAAATCCCACAAATGTCTGTGAGAAATTGAGGAAGCTCAGAAGCTAGAATGTCATCTGGGAGGGAAAGCGTGGCTCTTTCGTAGGCACAAGGTGGTCAGTGCTTTGTTTTAAGAAGAAAAGCTCTTGGAAGAGAAGCTCAGCTACCGAGCAGAGAGTCAAATCACCCTTCTCCAGCAGAAAATGCGATTCTTTGCAAGTGAGGATGGCTTTTGCCACCAGTCAGAATGAGACTGGCAAGACAAATGCCCTGAGTTGTTCCCAGAAACAGAGTCCTGAGGAACATGAATTCAACAAACTTCTTGACCTCAGCAAAAACTATTGAATATCATGAGACACTGGTTGAGCTTTTCTTACCAGTAACTAAGAGTGACTGTCTGGGAACTAACATCATTTGGCTAAATAGAAAACTCTGGGTCTGAGACAAGGCTGATGGCTTTGACTCAGTTGTTCCAATTCACATGCAAGGCCGATAAGGCAGTGAGAGCTATGCCAGTTCTGAGTGTGGCCAGAAAAAAACATGGCGTTTTACTTTGTTAGATAAACAGTAAGGAAACCTTCTGGGGAAAGGAGAGCCTAGGAAATGGAAAGGATCAGAACAGAAGTAGATCCTGTAAAAGAAGCCAGAAGTTATGAGGATCCAGGGAACATATTAGTTGGATATGTCTGTTAAAGACATCTGTATATATGGCAGCATCTTGTGAATTCAGAGAAAACAATTCTAATTATGACCATCAGAAAGTAGTCATTTTCTTAAGTGCATAAAAGGGAGTTTAGTAAAACTGGTAAGGTGGCAGAAAAAGAAGTTAAATAAGCATAAGTATTTAGACAAATGTAACAAGCTTAAAAGCGAAAGAACAACCAGAGTGTTTTGCCATGGAGAATGATTTCAATGAAAATGTGTGGTAGGGAAATGTAGTGGAACATCATCACAAACTGTTCAGAAAGACTGGACCACAAAGGCAGTATCACTGTGTAGAAGAATAATGCGAACATTATTTAGCTGACCTTTAAGGGGGCAGGACTATGCAACTGAATCCCTGAAGAAAAATCCTTGCTAAACTATAAATTCCCGCGCATCTTAACAACTTTTGGAAAGCAAAGACATTAGCAGATGTGTTGTTAATATCCAGCTTAGGAAAAGGAAACAGAGTAAGCAATGTTGAACTCAAAAGAACTGTTAACAAAACTGTGGCAATAGGGACTTCGGCTGCTCCGCTATGCTTGGCCAAGTAGCTCAGGAGGCACACAGATTATCAAAGTTTCTTGACACTTGACGTGACAGCATCTTGGAAAGGTGACAGACAAAAGGAGGAAACTAGTCTTAACAACAGTATTAATCACAAATTGATTGTAGCTGACACTAAGTCTTAACATCTAGGTGGACCACAAGGCTAATTCAGCATAGCCGTTCCTATGTTCATGGATCATACCTTTCATCTCTTGGAGGTGATGCTCTTTCATTTTCTTTAAAAATTGTGACATAAGTATGTATTTTAGTATCTAAGAAATTCAACAAAGAGCAACTTCATCTTTCTAACCCTATATCTACCCTTGAAAATTGGCCAGAGATGAAGTACTAGACACAGCTTTATGAGTTTCTTCTCCTCCTAGGAGCGCGAAAGCCTTCAGAGAAAGAGAGCTTCTTGTAAGGCTCAGTGGCTACTAGCTTCTTGATAAAACACACAGATGCACTGCACCTTTCACGTATTAGGATCCACTGAGCAGGGCTGAACTACAGCTGTACAGTGCCCAGGTATCCCTGCTTTCTGAGCACAGTTTTGTGTTGATTTCACAGCAAACCAGACACAACTAGTGTCAGTACTAAGCCTTATTTCAAACACTCCTGCTGAATCCTGATTGCTTCTAGAGGAACACCACCTCAACTTATAGGTTTGTTTGAGACACAAACTGAGTATTGGAGTCTGAATGAGTACTAGGCGGGGTAGTCTTCACAGCAAGCTATCACTGTGTCACAACACAACCTTGAAGAGTCCCCTTGGCATTATCCCACAGCAACTTGGCAATTGCATCCACGGAGGCTGCACTTGGCATTGTGGCAGCCAGCTGCAGTTAAAACCTGCTGGGACTACAGCTCAAGCACGGTTAGCTGGCATGATGACAGTCATGTATTTGTCTCCACTAACTTGAACTCTATAGACAGGAATAAGCAGCGTATTGGCAAGGAAAGGTGTAGCTTGTGTACACGCACACGTGCTTTGCATAAACTGGATACATGAAAATTAGTAGTGAAAACAGGTGATGAAGAAAGATTACACAGGCATAGAAATAAAGAATCACACAAGGAATAGATGAAGAAACCCACAAAAGAAGGAAAGTCAGTATGAAAAAATGACATGAAAAAAACCCCAAGGAATGAAAGAGGTGCAAGTTAAGAGGTACAATTTGGGAATGGCCTAAGATGGCAAAATTAGACTAAAACTAATTTACAGTGTCAAGCAAGCATGAGAAGACCCTCGCTAACCCTCCCATGGTTGCTACATAGTTAGGAAGGCCATTCGGATGGAGCAGAAAACATTAGGCAGAAAAGGATGCAAACAGTGTATTTCTTCCAATCAAAAGCCATCTGTAACTTGTGCTGAAAATGTTTTTTCTTTACTTCAAGCATATTAACAGTTTAATATATGATACTAACCCTGGTGACACTGAGAACACAAGGCTTTTTTAACTCAATGGATTTGTTACATCTTTAACTGTTTTGAACCTTTAACCCTCTTTCTTGTGCAAAATCTTCTTCCTTCAGGTCAAAGTATTAAATAGGCTCAAGAAGTAAATAAGGAAATAAATACCAAAAGCCCCGTGGGGAACCTTTAAATTAAAGTTTTCTAGTAGTAAAATCAACTTAATGCCATGATCACAGGCTCAGCTCAGCTTCTTCCCCTCCCCCACCCCCAACTCTATGGCTAAAGCTGTGGGAACAAATAGCCGAAAAAAGAATCACGGACTCACAGAATGTCTTTGGTTGGAAGAGACCTTCAAAATCATCTAGTCCAACCTCCGACCAAACTTTGCAACCTCACCACTAAACCATGTCCCTAAGCACCAGCTCTACACTCTGTTTAAATACCTCCAGGATTGGTGACTCCACCACTTCCCTGGGCAAGCTTTCCGATGTTTAATAATCCTTTCAGAGAAAAAAATGTTTCCTAATGTCCAGTCTAAACCTCCCCTGGAGCAGCTCGCATCCATTACCTTGGGTCCTGTGACACACCACCAGGGAGAAGAGGCTGTCCCCCTCCTGGCTCCAGCCCCCTTTCAGGTAGTTGTAGAGACCGATAAGGTCTCCCCTCAGCCTCCTCTTCTCCAGCCTGAACAACCCCAGCTCCCTCAGTCACTCCTCATAGGGCTTGTGCTCCAGGTGCCTCGTTGCCCTTCTCTGGACCTGCTCCAGCACTTCTATGTCCTTGTAGTGAGGGGCCCAGAACTGAACGCAATATTCAAGGTGTGGCCTCACCAGTGCCAAGTACAGGGGGACAATCACCTCTCTATTCCTGCTGGCCACAGTGATTCTAATATAAGCCATGAGGCCATTGGCCTTCTTGGCCACCTGGGCACACACTGCTGACTCATATTTAATTGATTATCGATCAACTCCCCCAGGTCCCTTTCCAACTTGCAGCTCTCCAACCTTACATCCCCAAGTCTGTAGCTTACCATGGGGTTATTAGGACCCAAGTGCAGGACCTAGCACTTGGCCCTGTAGAACCTCGACAAGGAAAGGGCTTTGGTTTCATTTTAGTTTCTTGATGCTTGTATTGCTATAGATTGTTGTGGATTGGGTTTTTTTATTAATTTTAACTGCTCTCATTATAGACATGCAAGAACTTTTAAAAGCCAGATTTGTAAAAATCAAACACATAGTCCAAAACATTGGCCTGCAAACTTGCCCCGTATTTCATGACTGTGTTGCACTCTATTGTATGCTCGTGTTGGATTTACATCTGACTTTTTATTTTTTATGGATATAAATTATACTGGTGCAAATCCTTATATAGACAAAATCTTGCTGATTTAACTGTCTTTCACAAACATGACATACTTCAGTTAATGAGTCAGAATACACTTTGATACCAGTATAAATGGTTTCTCCTGGGTGGAGGATTGCTGCTTTATTGTTGAAGTGTAGATAAGTTCTGAACTTTTCTCTTCCCTTACTTGAGCCATCTTTAGTGTTTCTCATTCAGAACGAATACAGCTTCTTTTCATCACCTTTTTGACTGTTGGGCCCTGGCTGTGTTCTTGCTCTGATTGTGCGATCATCAGAAAAGGGTATATCTAAATTCCTCTTGAAAGCAGAAGTTCTGTTTCAAGCGACAGCAACCGCAGAATCAAATGCCTTCGATCTTAAAAGAAAACAGACTCAAAAGTTTGAAGCTAATAAATGGTTCATAGTTAGCCTAGACACTTGTATTTAATACTGAGGAAGCAATGACTTTCTGGCCTCCAGTGGAGCGTCTCCTAGAGAGAGAGAGAATGCCAGGAGCTTCTTGAGAACACTACAGTAACATTCTGTCAGACTGGCTCCTGCGCTCGCTGCAATGTGAATGTCTCTTTCGGTTTAGCTTGGTGCTTGGCAGGTTTCCCAAACTTACATTATATGGGAAAGGAAGACAAGAGAAGCTGGTACAGTCAGAAAGCTTTTGAAGAAGCTTCTCACAGTTTGCTCAGAGCAAAACTGTTGGCTGCGCGTAGGAGAAGTGTCAAGACTGCCACTTAAACTGCTAGCTTGAAAAGGGTTTAACTGAATTGTATCCAGGAACCAAGATGCTCAGATACCACAGCAATGTGTGTGCAGTATATGAACCTAGATAGAAGAAGATGAGATAGGAAAGTGGACAGAATTTTGCACGTGATTTCCTGAGTTTGTCTAAATTTACAGCAGCAACAGTTAATTAGAGAAGGTTCTGAAGGCAGCTCCGTGGTGAGTTATGTCACTTATACATTAGATCCAGCTATAAATTGCCAGCTGAGCGTTACTCCCATGGCAGGAAGCCCATATTGATGCAAAGCTGATGGAAACCATCCTTGTGCCTTCCCACTCAGGGGTAGAAGCAGCAGATCTCAGTGACAGCAGTGATAGAACTCCAATGAAAAGAGCCTAAAGATGGGCAAAGGTCATCACCCAAAAAGAGACAAACACAGGAGGTGTTTGCCTGCAGCAGTTACTTCTGGTCATCCTCTAGATGATTACTGTACCTACTTCCATATCTAGTCCCTCTCCTACCACACATGAATCCTTCACTTCCTCTGGCTCCTAAGCAAGGGTAGCACTTTAATTGCAGGTTACTGCTTTAATGAAATTCTTGAGGCTACTTTGAAGTGCCTGGGCAAGAGACACTTGCCTTTCAGCAGCAGCTGCTGGCACAAGAGCTAGTTACAGCACACATTGCTCTGTGGGGAAAGTGGTGCACTGAGGACTCTGTGCACAGCAGGATCCATCAGCTATCTCTGGTAGTGCCTTAGGGCACTTCCACACAGCACTTGGCAGCACAGGGATGCACAGGGATACTTCAGCTGCCTCTAAAGAGTGGTTGCACCAGTTTCACAGCAGGAACAGTCAGCACACCTGGAGGATGATTCTAATATACCTGTAGCGCTTGCACCCTTCTACTTGCTCCCGAGTTGTTTTTTTTCAGAGCAAAGTTAGCTCTCTCTTCCTCTCCGTAAAACTGCACTCTGCTATGTGGACCTACATGCACTTAGAAGTGTTTAGAAAAGTAACTTAGATCATTTAGGACCTTATATCAATTTTGCTCTGCAGTTTCTGATCTGTGGGGTCTTATTTATTTTAGAAAGTGGGAAAGCTTTCAAGACTGATTTCATAGGTGATGCATATTTTTCTTGGCTGATATTCCCGATTTTGTTTTTTATTCTTTCCTTTGAGTATCTGAAATTCTGCATGAAACTTCTACTCACTTGGAAACACCAACACATGAGGTAATTACCGATCTTTCCTGCCTAAGTTAACAGCCTTCTCTTCCTTGTGCTGTTAGTTCAAGGTCACAGTGATAGATTTAAATCCTTCATGAATTTTCATCTGATTTGCTGTCCACAGAACTTGTTCATCAAAAGATCCAGTTTCCATTGGCATTCTCCCTTTCAGAGGATGTCAACAGGAAATATAAATGTTCAGCCCTTTGTGAATGATCTGCAAGGACATGCAGGGTTATGAAAAAAAACCACACCAACAACCCAGCAGTTAGTTAACCAAATCTTTTAGTTTCTGTTTTGAATGACTGGCCATAGGAATGCAGGCTAAGCTGTATTTCAGCCATTCCCAAGGATGTGTATGTGTAATTTGTTGATAGTGGTAGGTACTTCAGGCTCCAGTGACAGCTATGTGACCACTCTGATGATCATTGCCCTGTAGCAGAACTAACCCCTACCTCCTCTCAAGAATGTCAGGCATGAAAGAAAACAGAGGGATTTGTTATTCCAAAGGACTGCACGCCTACCTCCTGCTCTTTACAAAAAAAACCCAGATAGATCCTAGGTCACCTCAGATCTCACCCTATGGTCCTAGCAACCATTAGGTTATAAGGAACTGCATGACTTGCTCCAGCAATTGCAGTGAATGTCTCAGGAGAGCTGAGACTTCTGCCTTACAGGACCTGTAGGGGATCTGGTTGATGGAAGCAAAACTCAATACCCAGATCACTAACTTATTTCATTGGGAACTACCCATCACCACCAAAAGGAAAGAAAAGCCCACCACAGCCTTGAAGTTTCAGCATTAGGTTTTTAAAAATCTTACTGATGTCCAAAGTGTGTGTCTTTCACAAGTACAACTTACTCGGAGTGGACTGTGAATGCACAGAGATAGAAGAGTGCTGAACATCTGGTTAAAATAAATTACAGTCTTAATAAAATAAAAGTTCCAAGGGTCTACATGACAAAGTCTGGCCAGCATAACTATCTCATGGGGAAAAAATCACATCCCTAGCCTACTAACTATTCTGGCATGATTCCCTTCCCCACTGTGTAGACTTCGTTGACTTACAACAAATAGAGGAGTCCTTTTGCCAGTATAAGTCACATTGTTTGGGAGGTACTTCAACCGTGCTGGCAGACTGGTATAAGCCATGTCTCCATCAAGAGATTTGGGCAGAACAGTGACACTAGAGAAACCACTGAAATACAGAATAACCCTTTATCTCCTGCTACTAGTTGCTAAGATTTTTCCAATTTTAAAGCTTCCTACTAAAAGGAACCAGGAAGAATCTGTGCCCTTTCTTTTACCAATAAGACATTATTTCTTTTTACAGAGGAATTAAAGGATACATATGGGTAGGAGGTATATCACTTTCAAACATCCCAGTGGTACTTGCTTTTGGATAGAAGTTCCCACTTCTCCTGTAGGATGCTTGTTGTTTGTTTTACTGTTGGTTTTGGAAGTGGGGGGACAGAGCTGGTTTGCATTTTATTAAGTCTTCATATTTTGGGTTTGTGTGGTGACATTTGAATAAATCTAATGGTCCTAGTTAATAGATTACAACTGTGTATTCAAATGAATTTGAGCTGTTTTGTATAACAAAACAAAGTCCTTCAGGCTGTGAATGGTATTCTTACACTTTGAGTCTTCCATATTTTTTCATATGGTCCCTCACAGCATTTGCCAAAGGACTTTTTGGATTAACCCAAAAATTCAAGATTTACCAGTCAACCTTAACCTGTGAGCTTGCCATAAAGCAAAGCAACTCATAACTCTATCTTGGCTTAAACATAGGATTCAGCTCATTGTGGCAACAAACAGTTTTCCCCTGTCCTTAGACAGTTCATTTTGTCTGAATTCTCACATGCCTCAATCTGTTCAGGCTCTCCTCATTCCTTTTCCTGCTCCTTCAACCTCCTTGTGTCTCTCAGATCTTGTGCTTTTGCGTAAGTGAAGAACGGGACAAAAAAGGACGAGAAGGAAGAGAGAAGGGGAGTCATCCAAATAAAAACCAATCTCTTCTGAGCAAATGTAGATGAGGTAGTCCCCCTTATTTTTAGTTTCCATTATCATGTAGCTGTGAAATGATGAAAACATGGAGCAAGCCACTGGGAGACCTCCACTCTTGCATGCACTGAGTTAGAAGGGGACACTTGCAGATTGCTGCCTGATCAGGCATCAGGCTGCTTGGCTGCCAGTACACGTCTGCCTCGCCTACAACTAATACTGACACGCAGCACCCAGTCGAGTACAGCACCCAAGGGCTGATTTAGGAAATAGCAAGAGAAAATGATGACTAAAAAATGCTGCCTCTTCTCTGCCTCTAATAAAGCTTTTACAGGTGAGCAGAAATTGTGCAGTTTGCTAATGAGGTGTAGTTTGCCAAAGAAAACACATGCGCAAAGTCTTATTTTCCAGGTGGCTGCTGGTAGAAGTGTAACTAACTGTCCATGGAAGCTTTTTTTATACTTACTCATGAAATTGCAGATTTATCATGAGGTTACTTTATTATAATGTTAGCTTTGTTGACTCTTTGGCCCTGTAAATCAGCTGATTGTCACAAGATTTAGAAAAGCTGCGAGCCCGCTTCGAGTCACATGAGGAATGGGCAGCACTTCTGCAGAAGGTGCCGGTGGCTCTGCATGACCTGTTGCTGCTGGAGCACCAAGGAGCACGAGGACACCGCTCCAGATCTGCGTTACTCTTAATGCCAAACGCAAATTAGTCAAGCCAAAGGGATTTGGATCAGAACTGAGTGTTGAGACAACAAACACGGGATGGAGTGTTTCCTTGAGGGATGTTAAACAAGAATCAGAAAAATGCCTGACTGATACTTCGTGATATAGCCAGTGAGACAACCTGCTCAGACTGGTTGTCTCACTCGCACTCACACTCTGCCCTGAGCTAGACCGACAGCCTTGTTGTCTAGCTTTGCCCTCTCTCCTTCTCCTAATCGCTGCTCCTCGAGATCAAGACCGGCAGAGCTGGGTGTGCTTGTTCAGTAAAGCCCTCCATGGCCCTGATGACAAATGCTGTGCCACAGCACTTTGAGCATTTCTACGAGCAGCTACTTTCGGTTCCCATTTCTCAGGCAGTTATGTGATTTAACTCCTCTGCGATGGCCCGAGAGCGGCACAGGCAGCTGGAGGAGGCAGGGAACGTAACAGGAGACGTGTTCACATTTCCCTCTACTACCAGTGTACCCACTGCAGCCAAATCAATCAGACTTTTAAATTAGGTAGGCTGTTTCCAGACTAAGGGCACTCATATTGAAGTAAGAGACAAGCAAGATAGAGAATTTAGACTAGATTTTGAGAGAAACAGGTCTGTGTTGTCATTCAGACTCAGTTTGTCATTATTTTCCTTTTTAAGTCATTCTGAAGATTTGTCAGGGATCCTAATGTATCTAGCTTCTTTTCAGAGGCTGCATATGTAAGAGCAAAGTTACAGGATGAGGTGAGTCCCCCCAGCAACTCTGTGACTCTTCTTCTCTCCTCCAGAGTGATCCACAACTCTGTAAATGAGTGTTTGCTAAGTTTACTGTTGTATCTGAATGTAAACTCTCTAGAATGGGTTTGATAAATTTGAGTAGAAGAAGATGGCCTGAATCTGAATGGTTTTCAGTGCAAGTGAAATTCATGAAAATACACGCAGGGATGCATTTGTTGTCTAGTTACACACAACTTCTAGCACTTACCTAAGTAGGATACCTTCGGAAAATAAGACTGCTAAATATTGATGCAAACAAACAGCAAATTAGTTGAATAGGATTATCAACCCACAAAAAAATCTGAAAAGAAAATTGTGAAGGATCAAGTATAGCACCTTTGACAGTGTTGTTTGAACACTGAGGATTTTTGTCCAGAAGACCTTCTCACTTTCTTTCTCTCATTAATACTAATATTGCTCCTTGAAAAGTGGCACCTATTAAATACCACCGGCTAGCTGCTGTAGTGACATTACAGTTGTTATGCTGATGGCAGAAATACCTCATTTTAGCGTGGTCCTTTCCAGGAATAGGAAAACAAGGCAGCCTCCACTAGGTCTGGGATTTTGCGTATTGCAGAGCCACATCGAACTGAATTAAGTGGAGACACCACAATGAAATTACTGAAGCATTTCTCCTGTTGACTTGGTTTAACAAGAATGCAGCCTACTCTGAACACAGCAGGGGTTCCCATGCAAGCTGAATCACAACACCTTACAAACCCTGTGTTTGAAGAGGTGGCTTGACCATTCCCCAAAGCCTGGGTTTGTCCTTCATCTTGCAAAGATCTGGAGGAAATCAGCCTGCCAGCAAGGTCAGTCTCTGGGAATGTGGACAGGAAACATAATGATCCCCTAATTATAACCACAGACATGTATATATTTCTAAGCATATGCATCACTTTTCATGAACAAACCTAACCACGATTAGTCCTTGCTCTTTAGATGGCTCCAAGTGCCATGTTAGTCAGCCTTCTACAAATAATATTTCCACTGATTTCTATTCACACCGACTTCAGTGAGAGCCTGGCAAGACTAGAAGCTGCAAGATATGCCCCCAAGATCACAGGCTCACTGATGCTAGAATTTGTACAAGAAACAAAGACGTAAGGATATAGAAGCAGCAACTAACACATCAGCTGGAGACCCAAGACTATAGCGAGCATCGTGGAACCAAGAATTCAAAACAGACCCATTTCTACTACAGGCAAAGGCAAGGGGGAAAAGAAACATACGGATGGGGATTTGATCAGGGTGCACTTGCTGTAGCCACTTCCTAGTGAGCTTCTCTGCCCATGGTCAACAGGGCTTGTGTGCTGACACTTTCATTTCCTTCCCATTATAATCTGAAAACATGCACCTTGCTGGACCGCCAGCATGTCAGCACTCCCAGGTGTAAAAAGGTACCGGCTTCTCTGAAGATAACCAACCTCATGAAATGCCACACTTTGGCACAACACAGTCAGGGTCTGAGCTGCCCTTATTTGCATGTACTCACGACTTGCTTGCATAAAAGACTCACAGACTGTTTGGGAAAACAATATCTACAGTTTTGTCTATTTTTTATGTTCCAAGAACTTTTCTTGTTAGCTTCAAGATGACATTTTAATGAGGTTTCACTGCATAGAAAACATGGGATGATTTAAACAGCTCTGTGTGTTCTCTCCCTCCCTAAACTCTGAAATGAGTTGCCATTCAGGAATGAATGCTTTAATGAAAATTTATATTGTTTGTATGAATGCAGGCGTGAGGGAAAAGTCATTCAGCCGCTAAGCCTTGGCATCGGAACTTATACCATTCCCTCTCTTGCCCTGTATCAGGTGGCAAAGCTGCCTCATTCAGACCTGTGCAAGTTTCTTGAAAAGCCAGCAGCTAGTGTGTGTTTGTTTGTTTGTTTGTTTTGGAGTCAACATGAGGGCAGCATAAAATAGCCACAAGGCAATTCCCGTTCAGTAAAATGGAAGTCTCACTGGCTCTTCATTCAATACAATGTGGCTCAAGAGGATATCCTGCCAACCCACTGATAACAAGGGAAATAAAGTCACTTCCTCACCAGCTGTTTGATTCAGGTAGAAAAAGGAAGCCTTTACTTCCTTGTGTTTGCTCTCCTCACCACCCCCCAGTCGGCAATGCCAGCCTGCAACTGCCTTCTCCCTCCGTATTTTCATTAAGGAGCCGCCCGATCTGTGATGCTTTGCTCGGTTAGGCCGATAGGAAGCACGTACTTCTCTGTAGCCAAGAAGCTCTGCCTCGCCTCTCTAGCAGGGGTGAAGGCTGCGTTGCAAAAGGACTGAGACTGAACAAACGGCTCAATGCGCAAGCAAAGAATGACTGTGTCATTAGAGATGACATTTGTTCCTTGGATCAGAGCTGCCAAATTTGGGCCAGTGGAAGAGCCGGGCGAGTGTGGTCTGGATGCTTCGTTTTCAGACTGCCCTGACTCAGTGCACTATTGTGCCTCCTAATCCTCTGAGAGTGGCAAACTTCGTTTTTTTCCCTGGGCTCCCTGGAAATCCCAGGAACCTCAGACAGGAACATGCTATGTCCTCCCAGCATATAGTTCAACAGGCAAGAGAGAAGTGAGGAAAGCAGTGAGGGGTGCCCTCAGGGCCATCTTCCTGGCTTACCAATCAAACCCCAGTAGGTGAGGTGGGCATCTCTGGTGCTTTAGCGCTAAGAGGAGTTTAGGCAGAGCATCTTTCCCTTCCCCACTGCTACCTTTCTTGCTTCACAGAAACAGTCAATGCAAAGTTGGCATTGTAAACCACTAATGGACTGATTTGACTTAATAAATCTTAATAAACCTTAATAAAAGGTTCTTAAGAAATTACTTTTTAAAAACTTACACAGCTGAATCAAGAGTTCTTTTCCATATAATTTTTAACTATCTTGAAACAATTTTACATCCAAGATAAAACTTTCTGTGAAGTTTTCAATAAGTAGTTATTAAAAGCAAGGCCTGAAAACATTTTCTTTTCAATTGCGTAAGACTTCCAGAAAGGTTGACCAAGACAGAACTTGCTTCAGACTATTTGCCAAGGAGACGCTTGCTTTCATTATAAGGAGTGTTTTTTTCAGAGGACAGAAAGCGTTTCAAGCAATTTCCCTAATCTTATTTGTTTTAGCACAGATTCTCTTATTTTAAACACCAAAAATCCAGTGACAAATACATGGGTTTACAGAAGGAGACAAACCTTATGAAACAGTTGAGATTCTGTTTAGGGTTCTCTTTGTGCTAAAATAGTTTTCAGCAATGGGTCATACTTCCCTGCCCCCTCTCCTTATTTTAGTACATAAAATGGACATGTGTTTATTTAAAACAGGTTTGAAACTTAAACAAATAGTGACAGGCTGTTCAAACAAGCTTCGGAAATAGGCCTAATCAGGATGTTTGAGAAGGGGAGGGGGAACAATCATAAAGAGCTACTTGTAACATATAGCGCAGACACTATTAGGTCAGGTTCATGTTATTGTTGTCATAATTTCAGATGAAAAGTACTACATGCGGCACATTTTTTGTTAACATTCCTCTTTCGAGCCGTAGGTTATGCCATACTTTTGCCTTGTCTTCAAGTTTTACTGTAACCCTCTGTCCATCCTCATACCCGATACCAGGAGCCATTCTGAGTCATTAGAAATGTTCTCTAAACCAGGATAGAAGGGCCCAAAATATGTTCATTTTGATTCTGATACTATGTATACATCAGCTGGCATGAATATACAGAAGTGAGACCTTCCCCACAGAAAAAAATAACCATGAAAATCTTAACATTAAAATGTTTTCACACGACTTGCATTTCGAAGGTTGGTTTGTTTGGGTCTTTTTTTTTTTTTTTCATTTCCTCTCTTTTCCACCCATAATAATATCACTAAGTGTTGAACTTTATCGTTGCTGTATTTTTCTAAGGCCTGACCTTGAACCCCCTATACAGACAAAAGCTCTGACAGAAGTTAGTGAGTTTGCACTGGCAACAACAGGATTTAGCACAGTCTGTAACATTTTAGGATATTGTGTTACTTCATAGCCTTAAGGAGAAATAAAAGTAGCTTTCCGAAGAGCTGCACGGCAACTGGGTGTGCTTTTTCTGCAACAGCACTGCAAAGTATTAAGGCCAGAGTTTGCAAATGTCTGTTTCAAAAAACAGGCAGCTGGGCAAAAAAAAGTTGCCAAATTTTCTCTGGAATGAAGAGTTTGCATTAAAACATTCCCCACAAAGTTTAAGCTGCTTTCATTTAAAAATACACCTTTGGAAACCCAGGTTTTAAAATAATTGCCTGGAGGCACTCGTATTTCTCTATGAAGAAACAGCAGGAGGCAGACACATTTTCAGGTCAATCTGTTGGCCAAAGCCTATAGCTAATCTCTTACTGACCTTTACCTACTGGCCCAAACTCTTACCTACAACATGCACCGATATTACTTCATGTAATACCATATTGTGAAAGTAAATACCTATTATTTATTTGAATCTCACTCAGTGTCTAGTGAACAGGAGGCAAAATGGCAAAATATTAAAAAACCTTACACGCCCTCTCGTGGTAAAACCACAAACGCTCTTATTCTGACAATAACTGGAGACGGCTAATGGTGGAGGCTAATTTAATTACATAATTTATGGAAAATTAACTTGGCTGGAAGGTTTATATTAATAATGGAGATCTTTCTCTCCTTAATTCCCACTGTAAACAGTAACAAATATGCATTTTTAGAAGGCAGGTTTCCTCCTAGTATAAGTAACATTATAAAACAACTGAAAGCAAGGTAACATAAATAGAGAATGTTGACTTCTATCAAAAATGGGAAGTCTAGAATAAGAAAGGTAGATACAAAAAGCCACGCATATTTCATGAATTTATCTCAGTACTTTGGAAGCAGACTTTGCTTGGCTACACACTAAGAGTTGCCCTAAATGATGCTATTTTGGTTGGCTATATAATAAAAGAGTTGCCCTAGATGACGCTATTTTGTCACATTTTTTAAGTCATTTAGCTTCGCTGTTTAATATTTTCATGCCATACAGTATGATTTACCTATCTCCCAGGAGTGCTCTGAAGCTTCACGTTTGTTAGGATTTGCAGCCTGAAAGAAAGGCTTTGCGTGCAGAGTCTCACCAATCGGATTGCTAGCCTGGTCAAACCGGTATTTATGAGTCACAACAGCTTTATCTTTGCTACTTAAACAGCCATTCTATTTGGTGCCTACATACACCTCCAGACATTCCCAGAGCAGCTTTACAAAACAGCTCTCCATACAAGGAGGACTGCAGCTTGAAGCAGGCATCAGGGTGGTTTGGGCTGGGCTGAGGAAGAGGAGTCCTGCTACATCTCACAGCAGGTTAGCTATGAACAGCCATGAGAAGTGGCATCACTGTATGCTGCCTCTCCTCTTTGTGTAGCTGAATGTCTCAGCTGTAGGCTGGTGGGCAAGTCAGACTGATGAGATGATCCTGTGGCAAGACAGCTCTTTTTTAAGGGCTGTCAGATCAGCTGGTTGGCCCAATGGACCCTACAGCCACATCCAAGGCATGATTAGCAGGACCAAGGAGTGAAAGCCCGTCAGAGGTATAACACAACCCTAACAGCTTCAGTTCGTATGGAAGAAACAGCTGTGGCTGCTGCACGTAGTCTTCTGAACCCATCCCAATGGAACCAAATAAATACTGCCTCATTTTCAGCTAAGCCAACCAGCAGTATAGATGCCCCACGTCCAGTGGAAATGAAAGATTTGGACAATGAAGGTCCATTTACCTCCTTTGTGTATGTTTGTGTATAGAACATTCAGGAGCCAAAATGGTGGTGCTCGTATTAAACATGCTGCTCCTATATTTTCTGTTAGACTGGGCATGCCTAAATCAGAAGTCATGATCATAAGTAATTACAGCAAGATTTGTAGAGAAATAAGCAGGAGAACTCTGTGCCAAGCACCGCACCAAAACATAGCTCCCAAATTACTATATTATTAGGTTTGGGGTGGGTTTTTTTGTGCCAACATGATTGTTGGATGACTGTTGAGCATGAAGAAGTTGCCCTCTCTGCCTGAAAAAGTTACTCAAATTCTGATATTCCATTATTTCCCTTTCTAGGATGCCTTCGTGGAGTTGTATGGCAACAGTATGAGGCCTTTGTTCGATTTCTCCTGGATCTCTCTGAAGACCATCCTGAGTCTGGTTCTGGTGGGAGCTTGCATCACTCTTGGCGCTTATCTCGGACATAAGTAGAGTCATCCGGTTTATGGTGGATTACAAAAGTCTTTCAAAACAACAAAATAATATTTTTTTTTTTCTGTAGCACAGTGATATTTTATGAGTAAAACAACTTCCCAGCTAAAGATTGAATCAGCTATTACTGCCAAAGGAAATATGATTTATTTTTACATTGCGGGAAAATTATTTATTAAAAGATATTTACATTTTAACCTGCTATTTTCAGAAACTCTGCAAGTTGTATCTGTCATCACATCATGTTGTTATGCTTAACTTTAATGAGCCCCAAAGTCTTTTAGATTTATTTTTTTTAATTAATGCAGCTGGCTGGATTATTTTATCTCTGAAGAGCAAATATACTGACAAAAACCTACCTACCTGCTTACACTTACGAGGACAGTTACTTGAGCTGTTAAAGGCTGCATAATTGTGTTGATTTTCCTTGCATTTTCTGGATGTCTGTGAGGGATCTGAAAGACAAGGTCAGCATGAATATGTCCTGCTGGCAAGAACTGATGGAGCATACAATTCAACATGGTACATATGTGGAGTCAAGATGGTAACTTCTTGAAGGACACCTGTCTATCCCTACAGAACAGTTGGAAATGTGATTGCTTATGCCTTGTAAACATGTGTTTTCAAGTTACCAGCTGTGCCATGATGTCATAGTCATGATACCCTAATACATGTCAACTCAAATACTTTTTTTTTTTAATAGAAGTGTGAAGTTAAATCTTTGGGGCTTGCAGGTAATTGCCATTCCAGTGATTTTCTAAGCAGTAAAGCATTTTTTTTTTGTGGCTACCGACACAGAAACATCAGGAGACCTGAAGTGCCTCCTTCAAAAGAGCAGAGCTGGAGTCTGAAGACCTGACCTGTGTCCCACTTTAGTGGGCTCATATCTGCAACTAGTTCTGTTTACTTACTGAGTTCCTCCAGGGGTTTGAAACCAATTAGATGCGGTCTCTAAGTCCCTGAAAGTTGAAAAACATCTTAATTTTGTTTGGCGAGAAGCAGACCTCAGCTGAGTTACAAATTAGCTCTGATTATCCATGTTTGTCAAACTGGACACCGAAATCAAGTTTATTTTCATAACAGGAAAAGAAAGTGAGCTTTATCCTCCTGCCCCTTGCCTTCAAAATTATTTCATGCTAATAATGTCCTAAGACTGTCTACAGAAGAAAAGACGATGAAGAAACTCCAAATCCTCTCTCTGGACAGAGACTCTGTTGACACCTCGATCGTGCAGGTGCCTACTGTCATTTCAAGCGAAAATAGGGTGGAGGAAAAGGCAGGGCAGTGGGTGGGGTGTGAAGTCATCTGCTCACCCTATGAGATGTAACTCAAGTAAAATTAATGCAGAGTACTCAGTATACAGTTTTGTAAACAAACCTGTGTTCTGAAATCAGACGTGTCAATGCATTTTAAAGTGAGGCTTTCCGTGCGCTCGGAGCGGGCCAGCAGTCCCAACGATGCTGAGGAGTCTGAAGCAACCACAGGCTGCTCTGAGGCATGAAAACATCCAGCTTCAGATGTTTAGAGTCAAGCGCTCCTATTTTTTCTATGAAACTTTTGAAATCTGGGATTTGTGGGTAAATGGATGTCCAGACATAAAAAGAAAAGGTTGCAAAGCTCTGGATGAAATGTACCATACAATACGTAAGTGCTCTAATAGTGAAAAAATACAGTGAATAAACTGTAGATTCAACCTCAAGATTTCAGTTGAATAACTTTGTGGCATTATATGCAAAATATCTCCATTAACTTGGGAATGTAAAATGTTCAATGTTAAGGCTGCAGTTACGTTGTGTCTTCAAAGCTGCTTTTTTGTTTGTTTGTTTTTGAAGAGTTGTACATCTCAGCATTTGTACTGCTATTTAGTCGTGGCACCTACACTTTGTATGAGCAAAGATGGAGCGAGCTTACGTTTAAAATTTGAAATTACTTTTAATTTTATAGAAACATAGAAAGGAAATGTTTCTAAGAACACAAAAACGTGAACTGTGCTTGATTAAATAAACGTCAAAAATTCCACCATCAAATAAAAAGCACCTGCAATATTTTTGGAGTGCTTCTGTCAGAAGTGGGCATGCTCATGTAGGGTTTGTATGAAAAATATTTTAAATGGGAGCAAACGAATATTGTGGATTAAGTGTGGGTTTTGGGTTTTGTTTTCAGCTTCCGTGTTGAATTTCTCTGCAGCCAATTTCACAACTGGAATTGGCTGGGTATCGAGCTAATGTTTCATTTCACAATCTAGTCTTCATTTCAATCTGTGCCCATATGCCCATTAAAGTTTCTGAACTATTAGACCTCAAATTGTTTCAATATTGTTTATTTTATTAAAGGTTTACATTGACAAAGTAGTAAAAGAGTAACTATCAATTCCAGTGCTGCTATACTACCAGGATAATTTGAATGGGTTTTATTTTTTAATACCTTCCAATGGCAAAAGTTTTTTAAAGCTGCTTTAGAAATAATATGAAGACACAGTGTACACATTTAAATAAATACTGAGGATTTTGTGTTCTGTTGTGTCTATTCACTGAACTTCCCAGTGTACTAGTTAATACCAGGCAAAAAGAAGAGTCATGATAACTGTTGATTTTATTTTATGAAAGAGCTAGTGGAGTTTTCTCATCCTGACTGCAGAATAGTACAGTATTGTGGCTGCATTAGGTATAATGATAGTTGATTATACATTTATTAAGAAAAATATTAGAAACGTTGAATGTATATAAAAGCTTGAACTTTAATAAAATCCTCTCCTCTCACTCTCGCATTTCTTTCGCAGTAATTCCTGTCTTCTCTTCTTCATTACGCTTTGACATAAGATTTTTTTTTCCACAAAATGCCTTATAGACTTTGATGCTCCAAGACTATCATTCAATGCAAATCCATCCTCTGTCACTATGTGTGCACACACAGCTGACCTCTCCCGGCATACCCAAGTTGGAAAAGAAAGGGGGAAAAAAAAAAAGAGGGACACTTCTGAAATTGGGTAGGTGTGGAAGATCAGAGGACAACAAAGGAAGAGGTCAAGAAGTGGAGGGAAATAGAGATTGCTGAAATAACTTCTTGGTTAAAGATGACTGTTACCTGGAATTTGCTCATTTCTCATCCTTTCCCTTGAAAAAGGATGATATAAGGGCAGAGTAAAAGATTACAGACACCCCACAATTATTCTTCACTATAAAACTGTGTTAATTCTAAAGGCAGTCCTTTGCAAAACAGGAAATCCATAGGAATATAAGAGAAATACTTGATTTTGCTATATTCAGTTTATGTGTTGCTAATTCTTTTTCGTTCCATTTATTAAGAAAATAATCAAGGGAAATATTTTGCTTCTGAAAAAAAAATTCTGTAAGATATTGTTCTGTTATAGATCTGTAGCTAGGAACAGGTGGAAAAATGAGGAAAAAAAATCTACAAGTATTATGGAATCAGAGCTGACAGAGAGGACATTTCTTAATAGAACAAGCACTGGATCCACCAAATGAGTAATGAGGGCTGTCGAGGTAGCACAGAATATATAGATAAGAAAGGGAAGATATGGAGAATGACATTGGTATGTAAGAAAATCTTGAGTTTCATATGATGCAGGAGTTCACCCAAGATGGTCTGAAAATAACTTTTAACTAAAGACAGCTACAAATGTGTGTACTACATGACTACAAATACCAAAAAAAAAAACCAATTACAAAATAATTTGTGAATTACTATAAAATTACCCAATCGCTATAAAAATTCATTGATTTGCCGTTGTGATTGGAGATTACACAGCCTTTGTTGGGTTGCACTAATAAGGAACAACGATGGGAAAAAAAAAGGTTTCTCTGAAATCAGATGTGCAAAGGAAACGTGAAGGTGATGTAGTTGAAGGAATAGAGAGTCAGTACCTCCAACCCTTGCATGCACGCGGCGTCCCCAGCTGAGGCAGTGGGAGTCAGCTATTCTGCAGGTTTTGACCCTGAGGCATGGATGCTTACTGTACGCCTGCACACCGCTCCAGAAACCTAGAAGTCCTAGTGATTAAGAGTATAGTCAAGTAGCATGTTCAAAATCTTTTTTTTTTTTTTTCCCCTCTCTTTATTCTTAAACAAGCTAGCAAAATGATTCTTTTGTACTATGAGTTTATGTCTCAGTATTATGTGAAAAATGAAACATCTTTTGATCGATGAGGATAAAAATTCTTTCTCATTGCAAAAACTCAGCTTTGTTTTTCATTCCTATCTCTCTTTCAAAGAAGGCTCAATACAAAGAAGATGAAAGAGCTAATTTAATCTGTATTTGGTTTAAATCACACTCCTATATTAAGCTAATGAAGCTTCATCACATAACAAAATCTTTTTCAAAACGTTATATAGCATTAAGAATTCCACACAAAACCTGTATATTTTTATAATTTAAATAGTGTATTTTTTTCTCCTGAATATTTGAATTTTAATTATCACCAGCATAAATGTACATAAGCAGGTGTTGTTTATCCATTACTTTTGGATGATGTATGTATGGTAATGTAGTTTGTCAGTTTATCATCACTTAATATGATTATGTTGTTCTTTGTCTTTAAAATGTTGTAAGAACATGCTGCCATTAAACTTTCCGTGTCTGTCTAGTTAATATTGTGAAAAAAAAAAATAATAAAGCACACTGTGAGTTACTTGTTTTACATTTGCATTGTTTAGGACTTGTTGATAAAAATAATACTGGAACTTTTTGAGCATAATCTCGCAAATGAAACATAACATTCCCTTCCTGATAGTTCTATTGACATGTTCCATTCAATATTGGCCAGCATTTGCCAGCCTTTCTCCAAGATCTCTGTGCATTGAGATGCAATAACCAGATTTGATAAGCTGCTGCTGTGTGAAATAGAGCCCACAGGCATACGATATGCTTTCAGATCCAAGGATAGCATCACCTATTCTGCTGTCCCATACATCTGATGTCTTGTGGAAAGTGCAGCAAGACTCTTGTATTCATTTGCTAAAACTACTTTTTGTCCTTGTGGAAAGGAGCTGGGAAAGTGCATTAGCAAATTTCAACAGGAGAAAAAGAAGTATTTTTGTTACTGCCGAAGGTTTGTTACAGTTACTGGTTTTCAGCAGGTATTGAGGTATTTTACTTCTTAAAGGCTCGTATTAACTGGCCCTCGAATCGCAGCTGTTGCCACATATCTTCTGTTGATGTAGAACATAGTTAAATGAGCTCAGGCAGTGAGTATTTAACTGCCCTAAGAATACAAGAATAAACTCAGCTTTCTGAGTGGGTTTTGCAGTCTTGGTGTGTGCCCTGGGTTTGGCTAGGATAGGGTTAAAGGTCACAGCAACTGGGAGGGGCCACAGTCACAATAAACAATGGAACCAGCCAATGGGTTATTCGATACCATTCTGACATCATGGCCACTAGATAGCGGGAGGGGTGGCCCAGGGAAAACTGTGATGAGTTCAGTGTGTGGCTTCATGCAGGGAGAGTCGAGTCAAGTCCTGTTCTGGCTCTGGTAGAACCTTGCGGTTTATATCACTCACTTCATATATGATTTCATTACTATTATCATTATTTACTAGTGTTTTTTCGCTCTTTGTGGTGTCATATTAAACTGCCCTTAACCCACGAGGTTTCACCTTTTTCTCCCAATTCTCCTTTCCATCCCACTGGGGCCATGAGGTAGCAGTGGGCAAGCGGCTGTGTGGTGTTGCCAGCTGAGGTTAAACCACGGCAGCTGTCATGGATGTACTTGTGAGTGCCTGAAGATTGCAGTTTAGTGCCTTTCAAGGACAATTCAGACACAGGTGCAAAACATCTACCCCTCTGTCTGTGTCGCTGAAGACAGAGAAGGTGGAGGAAGTCAGCCTGAAACCGAAAGAAGCAGCAACACAACAAATAAGCTCTAGGATTAAACCATCCAGCAGAGAGCAAGGTTACTAAATTCTTTGCAAGGCAGAAGGCAAGCAAATTTGCAGTTCTGCAAGTGCTGCCATTTCTTTCCCCTCCCCACTCTTCTGTGAGACTGAAAAAAAAAACAAGAAAAGGACGTAGAAGAAAATAGCCTCAGCGAAAACCTAACAAAGGAAGATGAGATTAAGTTTCCCTAGGGAGGCAAACCAAGTTCAGCAAAACCAAGTAAATTAGTTCAGTGGTTCTCCTCTTTCTATCCAGTCAGCTGACTCCAGTTTTTCTAAAAAACTAAGAGATCATCACCCACGATTAAATGTCTGGGATCACACACATTGAACAGATGGGGAGAACAGAAGAGGTCTGGATAAAGACAAAATGAACGTTGGATCTAATAACTAAGGTGGGTTTGGGCTATCTGAAAGTTAGGTAGGAGCACCTCTAAAACAAGTTTTCCTGGGCCAAAACCAGAAAGCTCCATTTTTTAAATATCCTTGAATGGTTTCAAGCACTGTAAGTCTCCACAGAAGTTGCACTGCCGGCAGTGCACTGTAGTCCCTCTGCTGAGACAGGCTCTCATTCTTTTACTACCTGTAGATCCTGCTTTTGTCCCCCTAGCTTATTAAACCTTTAATGATAGACTGCAAATGAAACAGTGAAATTTATTCCAGTATAAATGGCCAGATAACAACTGTGTGCTATTTAATTTTTAAGTAACATTTGACCCTAAGAGGAGTTAGCCACCTGCTTGTAACTTTTTGATATCAAAAACTGCCTCTGAAGACAATTCACTCGTACAAAGCTCTGTCCAACCTAACCTTCAACACTTCCAATGATGCAGCATCCGTAACTTCTGTAGACAACTTATTCCAATGTTTCACCACCCTCATCATAAAAAAATTCTCCCTTGTGTTAAATCTAAACCTATCCTCTTACACAATCTTATGCATCTTAGCAGCATCTCAAAATTATATATGAAAAAAAAGACAAAAAGCAGAACGACACGTGACTCTTGCATAGTTTGCAAAAAAAACTGCAAATGATTGGATAGTGAACCTGTGAGCCACAGGAGAAACCCTACCAGGTAACAAGACAGTTTGGAAGTGCGCTTCCTTCAAGGCAATATCACTAGAAAACGCCGAGAGGCATCGTGCCTCCCCACCTGATAGTCTGTGATCCCACGGCATTGCCAATGGCAGCTCAGAGTGACTTTGGCTAAACAGGCTCTTCCTGATCTGCACCACATCCACTGCCCACTTCTCAGAAAACAACCAAGGAACCCACTGGCAGGACCCAACAATGCAAAACACGTCAACTAACCACAACTTTTAGAAGGCAAAGATGCCAGCACCCTGCAATGCTCCCAGCGGGCGGAGGAGAAGCCACAGCGCTGCAGTATAACTAATGATGCTCTGCAATACTTGCAGCAGCGCCCAGCCAGCAGCCTGTGCCACCTGCTCCACCGCCCAGCCAGCACGGCATGGAAGGGACCGCTGCCTGCACTGCTCTAGCCTTCTAGAATTTCGCTTGAAGCCAAAGCTGGCAGCAAACCAAGATACTCTCTTATGAGACTGCAAATTAATGTTGCTGAAGGAAACTGGCTAGTATAGTACTTCATGTGAATCTGGGTTTGCTTTCCATCTGACATCGAGCTCCAAATTCCCTCTACAGCTAGCAATAAAACAAGTGAGGTGCCTGGGCCACTCAGCACACCCTACATGTTACTAATTTCCTTTCATCTAGGCCTTTAACAAAAAATCCCTGATCTTGCTACGGTTTTGAAATGTTATAGAGGGGTTTTTTGCACTTAAAAAGGCAGCTGTTATTTCTCTCCAGGCCTTGCAAACTTTCTTCCTGTTAAGAAACTCATTTACTGCTAGCAGCAGGCACAGCTTCCTCCAACGCACAGCTCTAAAAGAATCTGTTATGTTTTACATTTAAAAAACATAGCCATAGAAAAGAAATAGATGTATTTTAAACAAAGGTGCTCGTTTTCAGCTCCTCTTCACGCTTCCACTTTATAGACAAGGTATCTCATAGGCCCTTCACTCCAGCCACAGATGACCTAAATCAGCTCAATGAATTATCCCAGTGTTTTCATTAAGGTCATGAAATCAACGTTTAACCAAGGACAAACAGCATTGCTTCCAGTTACATCCAAGTCACGGCTTCCAGTTCTGGAATTAGATGTCAATTCTGTTACTTTGCGTCTGCTTCCTTCTTTTTGCCAAGATGCAGGAGGAAAGGAAGACCAGGCCAGCAGTCATAAAAGATATTCAAGAAGCATAACAGAAAAAAAAACTATACAGCTACCTCCAACAAGAGATGAGACAGCATTCAGGGTTCCTCTTCACATCACGCACTTTTCAAAGCATGCTACCAACTTGAGAACTCCTCCCATCACCATGTACTGGGAAATTCCCGTTAATAGCAGCTGAAGCTAGGAAGAGATATTTGGTACTTAGACTGGAAGTGGAGCTTTAACTGCTACACAAAGCTATTCAATGACCTGAAAAATCATGGATCTTTCTTTAAGTATCTTTACTTTTCTTAAGCTCAAGTTAATTGTGGTGGGAAGCTCTGTGGCTAGGAAAAAGACCCATCCCCAGTACTGGTCATCTCTTATGAGGACAAAACCCCAGCTGTCCCTTTACAATACTTGCAAGGCTCTTTGAAAGCAACACCAAAACTCATGATACAGTTCAGAAAGTTATTAGGAAAAAGGAACATGGCACAGTTCTGACATATATCACAAGTGAGCACAACATATTCAGGCATAGACGTACCCTGGTCTAAGCATTCGCAGTTGTTTTGCTTATTTTACATGCTTCGTAAGTGACATTTTACCAAATCTTTCTGGATGTAATTTCTCTACGCACCTCCAGAATGCCATTGATAAGGACATGATCAAAAAACTCAATTCACTTGCCCTAAAATGTTAAAATTCTCTCCTACAGGAGAAAATTTGTTAAAAAAAACACAGGTCCCTAGTTGAATTAATTTGTTTTTTGATTTAGTGGAAAGAAATGGGAAAAAAAATCTTGGAAAGAATTAGCCAGTCAAAAAATGTCACTTTTGGCAATCCCCATGTAAAAAAACCCCAAACTGTCCTTCATTTTCAACTGTATGTCCAATGCCGAATCATCCTTTTTTTTAATTACAGCTGACAATCGCACAGATGTCTCCAACGCAGTTTGCTCATAAAGACACATTCATTGCAATGAGATACATGACAGACTTCTTCACACTTAACACTTGTCAACATAACTTCATTAATGTGTCTTGAGTACCCATTTGCCCACCCTCACCCACTTCAAAATCAAAATTAAACCCTGCTTTTCTCCTGTCATCACATCCGCCAACAACTGTCACCATTCACTCAAGAGTTAGGAAAAAAAGTCACCGCTTTTTCCATAATCTCCGTCAACTAATACTATTTCCAGCAAAAGCAGTGTACAAACAAACTCAAGGTCACAAATGAAAGAAGCCATTTTCATTTCCCAAAGACCACATCTATTTATCTTGTTGACCCATCCAATTAGGTGGTATGATTCACCAATGACTAGTAGAACAAACATACATTCATGCCTTAAATTCTGTCAAAACATTACAAAATTAGACAGCACACAGCAGCTGCCATTTTAATTTTAATGATGTGCCCATGATGACTGTAGCTGGCAAAACAAATGTTCCAGCATTACAGGAGCCCTTTTAATACATAAAAGTATTTCCTATAGAAATAAGTTTGCATACTTAGAAGACACCAAAGTAGTAGAAGTCAATTATAAAAATTATATTTACTGGGTAAAAGAGACCTAAATGTTCTGGCTTACGGAAGTCAGGCAAATTTATTTTATTCACGTGTGGGGCAGCAGCCTCTAATGGAAACAGCAAAAGCTATGGGACTCTAAACAAGAAGACAGCCCATATTTCATATTTATCTAAACAGGAGCTGAACACATGGTGGAATATGTCTACAGATGGAGCCAGCTCTCTGAAAACAAAAGATGTTAGCAGATGTCACTTTTTGAATAAAGATATATCAGTCAAAACTACTTGCAACTTATGCTGAGATTAAGTTTTGTATTAGAACGGTCAATCAAACCACCTGTTTACATCACCATTAAAAAGACTGATAATCAGCCTGCACACGTGAACTTTGCCATAAAGATCTATTGACAGCAGTAACCAGGGACTCGGTTACGATACCGCTCATTTTACATACAGAAACAGAAACAAAATACTCAACTCCAGCATTTCTTTGTGATTACTTCAACTTAACTATAAGGTAGAGTAAGTTCAAGTGGGATTCAGTAGGTCTTCCCTACTCATGAGTCCTCCCTGCTCGTATTGGACTTTGGATTCTGCCAGACATTTGCGTCTTTAAGTCCTAGACAGAGGAAAGAGCACTGTGAATTTTGTAAGGGTCAAGCCTTTGGTGACCCTCAGAGCCAGGAGAGCGCTGCAACATAAAGGGAATATTGGTGCTAGAAGGTGGAGCACCAGCAGAAGGAGCACCAGCAGAATTTTGTACACCTGATTATTGGAGTTTGGCTTAGGAGGGTGTCCCTCTGAATCCCCGCACCGGTGTCTCCCTCTGTTCCTTTCCTGTCTCCCCTCTTTTGCACTGCAGCCACACGTAGCTGTAATGTAAGACCCCAGCACTGATGAACGTCCTCCTTCTGGTCAGATGGGTCTCCCTGCCACTGGGTTATATAGAGAGAGCATTTATTGTCACAGGTTAAGTGCCCTCATGAAACAATCAGTGTTGTGAGACAACTTTTTCCCTGAATTTCCCTCTCTCCTCCAGCCTCCCCCACCTCATCTGATGGGAAGATGGAATGTGGTAAGGGAAGGAAATCGTACAGCTGGAAGTTACCCAGGAAACCTTAGAATGGTTCTTCAGTGGAAGAAAAGCATCCATGGAAGTTATAAAGTCACTCCTAAAACTGATATATCTGTGTTTCAGGAAGTACGTGGTTCGTAAATGTGATTTGAATATATGTAGGCAATACAGTAAGACAAATTCAGGTTCTGGCAAATGAAGACTTTCTATTACTACATATACTAAGTAGAAATTCAAGATTATAGATAAGAACATGAGCAAAAAGCAGTCATACTGACAAAAATGGTTTATTTCTTAAAAAATGTATTTATTTTGCCAAAATTCTGTCTAAATGCAAAAACTTAACATAATCTTAACTATGGTGCTGCTGTTCTACCTGTACAATCGACTTAATGCCTCTGAAGATTTAAAGAATAGTGTAGCAATTATGTGGTTGTACCTTAATGCCAGCTTTAAAATGAAGGGAAAAAAATCAGAAGTGATTTGCCTCACAAAACCAAGTAATCTTTTAAATCCATCTTCCTGAAAGCAAGCTGTAAACTGTCCAGTTTCAAACCAGACAGATGAATCTCATGCAATTTGTCTGGTTTCTAATCATTAAGTTAATTCATAGTAAAAAGCTGGAGGGGAGGAAATTAGGTGCTAAGGCAAGATGTTTGGGCTCACATCAACCACCAAAATGAATTGAGATCAGATGAAAAAGAACAGAATGGCTATTAAACTACTGCCTAGGCTTCGCTGGGGCTGTTGTTATAAACTTTGAGTACAGCTGCACTCAGTGAGTTTGTGTAAAAGCAGACATCATACAAATGGGAGAAAGCAGGAACTTCATCCAATTAGATAAGAGAATTGGCCAGCAGCCTCCGATGAACTGAAATGCTTTCCAACTTTAGGGATGGGAGCTAATTTTAACTCTATTTTTGTGTGTGTGCGATGCTACTAAATTATTAAGAAATACTGTCCTGTCAAAACACTATGTCGTATGCACCGAATTTATTACAGATGAAGTATTTGCCAGAGACAGGACTGGAAAGTGATGAGCCTTGATAACAAGAAGTCATTCTGCCATCAAACTTTAGGGTATAAATGGTTTCCCTTCAGTTTCTCCTGAAACTTGGGCAACAGCGTGGAAAGGCAAGAATTTGTATTTCTTCTTTTTGGTAGAGAGGATGCAAGAAAGACGTATGGATATAGATAGTTGTGTGCCTGCTCAAGAAAGGTAGCTCAAGAGCTATTCACTGTTGAAACTAATGCAAAACCTGGGGTATCTTTTTTTCCTTTTTTTTTTTTTTTTTTTTGTACAGTAAGATGAAGAATCAGAACAAAGCTAGACATGAAAGGGCATAAAAGTTCTTACTGTACTCATCCAGGGAGTGGACTAAACCATGGAGGAAACAAGAAAGCAATGTTCCTTCTCTTCCTGCTTTGTCACCCCCAAGCATGTCTCCTTAACACGCTATGTTACAACTACTTAAGGTGTGCAACTCCCCGCATCTGTGACCCAGACAGCCTTCTTGGCTCCGTGGCCTAGTAGGTCCCCCAGGCACCACCAGGCAACACCGTCCATTAAGTCAGGCAATTGAAAACGAATGACATTTTATGTAAGGAGAAAAAAGTGTGAGGGAGCATGTGTTCACTCTGTGAATGTGCGTGCTGAGGGTAGCAGAGAGAGGAAGTAAAAATAAAGAATGGATTAATTGAATATTAGAAAACAGGTTCAAACTCCAGACCCTGCTTTTCCACTTCACTCGTGTCTCCTTTGGAATAAACGCTTACAACCACTGCCAAACAATGTCACTCCTCATAGCCTACCTCTCGGGTTGTGCGAGCTGACAACCTGCGCAGGCCTTCATTACAAGAATGAAATGTGGCTTGGTTTTCTTTTCAGGACAAGGTAGAACCACTGCGACCCCCTGAAAAAAATCAAGACAGACAGAGCACATCAGAAGGGTGACTTCTAATGGGACAGCTGTAAACAAGGATGAAAGACTCAAATATGGGATTCAAATGGGCAGTGGGAAGAGTCCAGAAGAACGCTGTATTTGAACCTATCCAAGCCATACTTCCAAACTAACATCTTTTAATTCAATCATCCTAGAAGCAAATAAACTAATTAACTTGGATTTATATCATCAGTAAGACAACAGAACCAGCAACCTTTCAAGAGACTTACAGCAACCTTTTGAACTTTGAATGAAGGCTACCAGTGTAGCTCCTAAAATTAACACAGGCAAGAGAGAGGTTTAAGGCTTTTAAACACAAATTCCGAGAGTCAATTTAGAAATGCTCCATAAAACCAGTGGTGCCTTATTAAATGAAACGCAAATCACCAAGAAATCAGGGATCAGCTGAACCGCCACATTGTACTTGCACAGAAAATTACCCAGTAACTTTTTCTGAACCGAGACACACAAATCAGTTTTGCTTGGTGAATGCAGGAGCGGAACTCTTCTATTGCAAGGATTTCAATAGACACTCAAATAACTTTGACAGCATGGAGGGGGAAGGGTGTCTCTGACCCTGTTTCTATATTACAGTCTCACTCAGGTGATGGTGGTACTAGTGTTCTAGTGTAGAAGAGCCTCTTTTATTTAATTTTCCTCTCCTGCTTGCCCACCATCACTTTATTTAAATGATCCACACATACTATCATGGGCTCAAGAATAAGATTAATGGAGCTTAATGATTGCTGGTGACTTCTTATATGCATTCAGCAGGTGATGTCTTCAGCATAGAGACCCTTTAAACAGTGCAAGAGGAAAATTTGCTTTTTTCTTTCATTTTCTCATTTCATAGCCATTTTGAAAGTGAAGTTCTCATTTCTTCCTGATATCTTTGCCCTAAACATCTTAATATGCCTTGAGAAATTTTGAAGGTCGTATCTTCTTCACCTGGTAGATCCTAAATGTTTTTTTTCTCGGTTCTCCACCAAGAAGCTTCTTGGTACTTCTCATGCCACTGATCTGGGAGAAGATGCAATGACTCGTTTTTGTAGAACAGCAGAAGCCTGCAGAGACAGGGAATTGTACTACTGAGCAAGGGGATAAATGTCTGAAAGGAAGGTTTCACAAGCACAGGTGGCAGGGAAACTGGGAGTCCATGTGTGCAGGCACATAAGGGCAGTGTCCCCACCAGACACCCAGGCAAGAGATGTGACAGATGAACTGGGATGAAAATATTGAAAATCTGAGTAAGAGAGGCAAAATCCAAAGGATGCACGTGAAACTAAAATGACAGGTTCTTCTCGTGGCAAGGGCTGAAATACACTTAGAAGTCTCAACATCCACAATTTAAATTTTCTGTTTAAAAAGCCCTAACTGCTAGCCATGTTTCAGTCTTGTTTTCAACAGATCTTGAATTATTATGAACCCTTGCATGTCTGTTTTGATATGCCACAAGCCATCACTGACCTGACAGCTCTCTGGCAGAATTCTAAGCATCTTGAAATATACAAAACCAACCTTGCTTCTAGTACTTCCCCCAGTTCCAGCTCCTAAACCAAAATCTAATTCGGGTGCTTGAAAAGAGAAGAATTGGAAATAGAGCTTACCAGTGTCCTGAGAAAGAAAGCTGAAACTAAAGTATTACACTGTTGACAGAATAAAGGGGAAAAGAAAAGCAGGAGCAGTTTTGTGTCAGCCTGTAGTTTGCACAGTGGTGTGTACCAGAGCAGGGACGAGCAACCCTTGAGGAGCATGCAAATAATTCTGCTATGCAGAGACTGGGATTAAATCAGGTGATTCCCAGCACAGGTGCACGAATGGGAGCAGTACTGTGCCAGCTGAACCCAAGCAGAGGAAGGAGGTGAATCAGCAAAAACTGCTGGGGAGATCCCTGTTCAATCCTATCAGACAGCAAAGCAGCCAAAGATGTAAGGAGCTGCAGTCTTCAGCCGCAAGACCTATTCCCAACTCACTTTCTCTAACTTTCCATGGCTAAGAAGTGTTGTTCCAATTGCTGGTGCACATTTTTTAGGGTTAAGGAGACTGGTCACTCTTACAGTGGTCAGTTATACTCAGAAGACAAAAAGACTAAGACTGGAGAGGGGAAAGTCTGAAGAAAAGATGCAATGTAGTTTTTATTTTTCTATCAACAGAAAAGAATTTTTTGCTTTCCTCCCCAGAAGGTTTCCTTCCTTTTTTTTAATTTTGAACATTTCCACTAGAAATCTAGCTTATTTTGTTTTGAACCCAACAAATTTTACTTTCTCGAAATATATGCATTTTCTGCAAACATTTTCTATCATTTGAAAACTCAATTATTTTAAGAAAACAGCAATGGTTAAAACTTTTGACCATTTCTAGTGGTCTCTTCTTCATGAGGATTGTGGCATTTCCCTGGAAAATGTTAGCTAGTACACTGACTTCAGGACTGTTACCTTCACTCAGGTGACAGAGGCATAGTTCCCTTTGCTCCCAGAGACTTCCCTCTTGACTTTGGACTATTGACTTTGCCTTTGTGCTCCTCAAATCCAGCTGTAAAATGTGTATTATAGTAACTTGTACCTTACAGAAGCACCATGAGCATAAAAAAACTTGTTATTGTGAAGCTCCTGCATACTGTGGAGGAAGAAGGTATAGAATATATAACAACCCATGTGAATTAGGCTTTAGAAAGATCATGCAGGGGATGATGGACTCGACTGAACTATGATGCACACCTGAGCAAAGCGGTGTTATTTCCTGAATCACCAAAGCCTTAAGACACTCTCACTCTTGCAAATAGCACCACAAAATCTCTAATGGGTTACAGATAGGCAGGACTTCTGTTTTTTATCTTAGACACAAGACAAGAATCATTCTGCTGCTCAACGGAATAAAAACATGCATTTGGTCAAACAGACCAAAAGGAAAGTCAGCCAGTACCACAGAGTCAAGACCTACAAAATAAACACCATCATTCCTAAAGCACTTTAATTTTATGTCCAGTGGAAAAGCCAGGCTCAGCTTTGCTTTGCTAATAGCGTATGAAGAGTTTGCTGCCTGATGCAGTATGCCTGTGATCTTGCTTCAATGCTGAACATTTGTAACTCCCTTCCTGCAACTCAAAGCATGTTTTCTAAAAGCAGCCTTAGCTAAAATCTTTTCCTGACAAAAAATTATCTCATTTACTTGGTCATCTTGGACAACTCTTGTCTAGATTCAGGGCAATCTGTTTGCTTTTCTCTGAAAGTTCCCTCCCTTCACACACTGGAGCGGAGCTGGATGTGGTGAGGCTGGTAGCATCCTGGGGCAGACACTTGCTAACAAAATGGCTGAGAGTCTAGCGTCCCCCTCCTCCTTTGCAGATTATCAGCAGTACCTGGTATCAGAGCTGGCAGGGAAGGGGAGAAAGAGAAAAACTGAGAAAAGTGAACCAGATGATTGAGGAGTAAAGGATGGCAGATGAAACTAAAAATAATCACCATGGCAGTTGTAAAGGAAATTCGTTTGACGGGAGGCTGCTTCTTTTGTCAAGAGTGGTTTGTTATGCAAGAGACGATACCAACACCGGCTCTTCTTATCTTGGTTGTCAGTTTAACTGACAAAAAGGAGCAGAGGTTAGCAACACTGAAGACACAGCCAGCCATAACATTTGTTTGTCTTCATGGATGTGCATATTTTAAGAGGCAGCCTAGGGATTAATACTGGCAAGAAACTGTGGTGCAAGCTCCGTTAATCAATTTCACAAAAATCTGAAAGAGTACTCACTGGTTGTTAAAGGCAACAATGAAGCCCTGGAATGCTGCTGGTATTGTTCCCCTGCCTCCTGCTTCAGCCGTCCCAAGAAGGGGATCATGGTGACTTTCCAGCACAACAGAAAACTTAATGTTCACAAGTTCTTCCACACACATGGGACAACCTTGCCCCTACTCTGCTTTTCCAATTCTCAAGGTAGATCAGCCAAAACATGCCTTCTGGATAAAAGAAAATGCAAAATTAAAATTCCTTTCATTTTCGCCCCCAATTCCTTTCTGATGCTGAGCCTTCAATAGCACTTATTCCTCTATGTACAAAGGTAAGAAATAGGAAGGAAGAGGTTTAAAAAGACACCACCGTAACACCTCCTCTGACAGAAATCACTGTAAAACCAGGAGGAGAAAGAAGAGAGAGAAGAGAGAGAAGAGAGAGAAGAGAGAGAAGAGAGAGAAGAGAGAGAAGAGAGAAAAAAGATGAGGCCATCAGCAGCTTCCCTGCCAATTACCCACAGGAGAGCAGGTGAGCCTGTGTGTTCCTCATCAATGTGCTTCCTGGCATGCCTGTAAGCCTGGTGGTCACGGCTGCCAATATCTGCTGGTGAGGAGGTGAGAAAATCACCATCTGTTCAACTTGAAGAAATAAAGGCTAGGACTTTGAAAAACTCAGAGAGAGACACACACACATACGCACACACACGGTGTGTGGGAGTGAGCACTCGATTATGATGTAGGCACAAGGGAAACCAACTCTTAATAGTCTTCTCTTCATTGGACTTTCCTGAAACATTCATTTTTAGACCGAGTGTGCTGCACTAAACTGCTTAATTCAAAACAGGACATTTGAAGTCTCTCCTCTATTCCTCTTTTCTGAGAAAATGTTCATCAGCACAAAGACAGCAAAACAGAAGCCCTGTCTCTGTAGTGGGTGAAGTGAAGTCATCTCTGCCTCAAACACCAGAGCATTTGATGGATAGAAAAGTAAGCAGCAGGATATAAGATAAGTTGGTGGCGAGCCCCTGTTGAAAAGTAGGTAGCAGTTTTGTACTCCAGGTTGAAAATGTGCACTGGGTTGAAACACTGTGGACTTCTTTTGTAAACTAACTTAGAAATAACGCGCTCCATTTCCCACTCATCGCAGGAAGATCTCCGGTGCCCTACTCCAGATTCACCTGCCATGAACTGCTTGGGCCACAGGATGCCACTGTTGCTTTTCTGTTTCAGGAGGTCAAAAGAAACTGACAAATCGGTTGCACAAACTGGACAAGTAAATTTAATGCCTCTTTTCCCTTCTTAACGTATACAATGGCCAATGTTACAGATCCAGACTGACAAACCAGATGTAAATAGCTCAGGGTTGCACGGGATTATGTGTTTTGATCAGGAACAAAATGTTTGGATACCTTTTAAGGCTAAGTTACTGACCCCAGCATCTCCGTGTGTTCATAAATTTTCTATGCACAAGAAATCTTTCCAATGACTGCCAGGAGCGTAGACTCCAACCCTGATAGTCTTGACCGCAAAACAAATATCCCCTGTTACAGAATTTATCTACGTCCAGATGAGAAAAGAGAAACACTAGATAGGAGAGTAGATTAAATCGGGGAAGGCAGACTGCTCATAATTCCTACCTCTTGTAAAAGAGGCAGGAGCTCCTACCATGTTAATAAAACTTCATAATATTTTCCTAATATAAAATGGAATGTAACGTATTCATGCCAGGAGACAGTGAAGTGGAGCGAGCTCCCAAATAGCTCCTCTCACTGCAATTTTGTGCAATTTGCAAACCGGCACCCTGAATCATAAACCTAGGACTACTGAGACCTCCGAGTTGGTCAAGACAAAGGCACCTCACAAAGGTGCACCAGTGTGAACTTTAGAGCAGTCAAGACTGCAAAGATCTGCACAGGATCTGCATGTCCTCTAAAGGCAAATTTCACTCCTGAAATACTTTTACATGTAAGTGGTACATTATTATAGAAAACTAAGCACAGGATTGCAGATAGTCCCCAAGATCTACCCAGACAAGTGTTCCCCCAAGTTCATCTCAACACAGATGGAATTTCTAAGAAAGGATTGCCAAGAACTGACGAAGAAACTTTAATGCTAACAATTTCTCAGATTTCAAAAGCTGTTTTGCTTTTGCTCATCATTTTAGGAGGGGAAAAATGGCTTCAGCCTAATACAACTTAGGTTCAGAACAGGGAAAAAGAAAATGAATGATAAAGTTTCAGATACAGTTTGAGTGGCCAGACATAGCAGAACTTGAGGAAAGTCACCATGAAAGTGACAGCTGTGGTGACACAGAGCATTACTGAGGCTGGTGTTTCAGCTCCAGACTTCACACTCATACAAATATGAAGGGGCCCACAGATAAGAGCGTTTCAGGATTCAAGGCTTCAGTAGAAACATGCTCGCTGCCTTCAGTCTGGTATGAATGCGTCCTAGAAGTCATCTATTTTCCAGCTAGAGTCTAGATTCAGTGTGACACAATCATGCTTTTTGGAAAACTGTGTTGTAAGATCTTTAAATTAGAACTGGGCAATCGCTTAGAAGATGCTGGGAAGAACTCAGTCTTGGAAAAGAAACAATTACCAACCAAACGATTCACACGTTACCGAAGATAAGAAAAGAAGCCTAAGGACGGTTTCCATTGCTTTTAGAAATAAATATTTGCAATAGCACACATTAAGGACAACATTAATATTAAATCAATCATAATTGTTCACATTTCTTTTGCTGAAGCAGTATTTGATGTCTTTTTTTTTTTTCCACTAGGACAGAAAAAATTGACCAACACATAACCAATCACTTAGATCCCAACTCAATTTACTTCTCATTCCAAAAACGGGGATTTCAAAATCACTTTAAGAAAAGAAAAAATAAAAACAAAAAAAAATAAAAGGAAGCCTTCCACCCAAATAATTTTCTCCTTGTTTATAACAGTAAACAACAGATTTCATGTAAAAGCAACACTGAAATGGTAGAAAAAAAATGTTCCAAAGCTAATTTTAGTTCTGCTGATCTCAGAAGCTTAGTGTTCCCATCAGGCTGAACAGACTCCAGTTGTGCCCTGCTTGTCTGCCTGGCTAGAGAAATATGTCTCTGGAGGTCTATTTGTGACACCTTGTACCCTATACCTAGATTGTTTTTAGTTTGGTTGGGGGTTTTTTGTTACACTGGAGCAAGTATCCAGGACTATGTTGATCCAAGACACAGCCGTGGTCTACGCAAGTAAATTACCAGGAAAAAAACCAACAACAAACAACAACAACAAAAAAACAAACACAGAAAACCACAACCAAAACCAAACAATTTCACCCTTCATTTTCTGTAAATCTATCCCTCTGGACTTCAGCAGCTAGCCAAAATTCAGTCCCCTGAATTATTTCTATTCAGAAGAGAAACTGATGACAGAATCAGGCGCATCTTTGATACGAACCTATCTGCTTAAATGCAACACAAGCATCCTTTTACCTGCAACAAAGAAATAACAAAGGTTGAGGTCTTTTTCCTTGATGGTTCTCACACAAATTCAGTCGGTACTATATCCAATCACTTCATGAGCTCCTTCTACTTTTTTCTCCTTAGGGACAGACTCCTACTGCCTACCTTTGGCCATTTCTCCTTAATCGACATCATTTTCTGTATCTCATTTCACTGGTTCTTATGTCATGTATAGGCAACTCCGACAATCACTACCTCAATGCCTTGTGCTTGCTTTATGAGTTTCCAGGGAAAATGCCTCTGGTCACATAGTTAAGTTTTTTTTACGTAGCTCTCACCATGTAATTCTGGGTTAGTTGTGACTGAGATTTCAACCACCTGGTTGCATAATGACTTTAATCACTTTTTAAACATTTACCTTGCCCATTAGCTTCACAGAAGTTTCCCTAGTCCATAATCATATCCCTTCAGTTCCACTTACTCTTCCATCAAACCAAACAGCCACACTAAGTCTTTCAGCCCAGAAAAAGAAGTGCTTTAACAAATCTACTAGTTATACTGTACTTCCATAATTCAGCCCCCTCCTGCACCCCAAGTCTGTTTCCAGCCATTCCTCTCTGTGAGTTTTCTACTGTTTGTGTGGAATCTGCCTACCTGAAGGGAGCTGTAATTCCTCATGTACCCCATCAAGAGCAGGCATCCTCTGCTGGATGCAAGAGACGAATATAAGTCAAGAATGCATGTTTATCATCTAGACAGGAGGGCAGAATTCATGCAGGCACCCTAACTGTCTACAGGATAAAATCTACCAAACTAGCCTAAACTACTTTGAAATAGAAACACGAAGAATTACAAACAAACAGAACTACTAAGCAGTAAAACACTCCTGCTGCTAAGACTGCCTTTGTTAGCAGCATGACAGCCCCAAACTGAGATGGCGTAGCAACTAACTGATGGGTAGTAGTGTCTCAAACTGCGGCTTCACACTAAGACTTTGGTTATGTTCACCACTTGCTGCTGCCAAGAGAGGTAGCCCACTCCCCTCATCCCTCCCCCAGTTTCTTCCCTGTGGGACACATGGTTCTGCCAAGTCCTTGCTCCAGCGCACATTTGATTGCAGCGCAAAGCCAATTCAACTCACTAAAAAAGCAGAAAGTAAATTGGTTTTGGCTGGAAAGCAAGCTGAATTGGCTTATTATATGATCAAGTGAAGCACGAGGGTTGGTGCAAGACAGAGAGAAGACAAACTGTACAGCTGAAGGCAGGAACAGCAGAAGAAGCCTAGGCGAGCTGCAAACAGTAAACAGCAAAAGAAGATGTTAATATCGCTCAACTGGAAGAGGGAATCAGTCTCTCCATTTACAAAGCACAGCTTGAGTACTCATTTCTGTTAGCTATCTCCTCATTTCAGGGAGAGCATTTCCTCTGATACCTGCATATTACTTAAAGGGGATTTCAGATTTAGTCCTAGCATGGGACTGTACTAAAAGTTACGTATCTTAAGCCCAAATTCAAGAGGCACCTGTACTCCAAGCATGCTGCTGTGGAAGGCCTGGGAAGGAAACGGAGTGTCTGGTCCCAACTCTTGTGCATGGTAGTGCCACAGCCTAGAGAAGCTTTACAAGGCTCAGGATTAGCCAGGCACGGCACCATGTTCACACTACTGTCCTGTTTCTCAGGCAATGGAATGATTTTGAGTATAGGACTGAACAACAAACAAGTCATTCACTGGAGTGACGGTTCATGGGTCTGCCCCAGGCTCTTGGCAAAAACAGATATATCCCCAACAGAAAGCATCCTGTGTAGACCAATGCATTGTTCCTCTGTAAGAGAAACACCACAGGCCAGCAGTGAGGAGACACAGCACCTGGAAATCCACCACTGTGAGGGCTCTCACTGAGTACTAAGAAATGAGACAGCTTGCATTCAAATGGTCAGGTATCAAAAACATGGCTTTACACCAGGGAAGAGTTTAATTGGTTACCTCCCTTTTCAGTCTATCTAGCATAACATAGCCTGCTCCCACCCACTTGCTCCCTAAGGACAACTTTCTCCCTTTTTCTCTCATGTTCTGTCCTCTTTATACCTCCTACTTCAGTGCTTCCTGCTCTGAAGTTGGCTTTAAAAAGAAAAACAAAGTAGACAACCTTTGAATCATAGAATGCCAGGTTAGCAGGGACCTCAATGATCAGCTGGTCCAACCTTTCAAACAAAAAATAGAAAAAACAACCCCAAAAACATTTTAGGTGAGATGGCCCAGCAGCCTGTCAAGTTGAGTCTTAAAACTGCCCAGTGTAGGGGAGTTTCTCCTTTGGGAGGCCATTCCAATGTTTAATTGTTCTCATCATAAATAATTTTCTTCTTGACTCCAACCAGAATCTCCCCTGGAGCAACTTGCAACCATTCCCCTTGCTTTCTCCATGTGACTCGTTGTAAAAAGGGAGTCTCCTTCCTCTTGGTAGCCAACCTTCAAGTATTTGTACATGGTAATAAGGTCTCCCCTAAGCCTTCTCTGCTCAAGGCTGAATGAGTCCAGATGTCTCAGCTGATCTTCACACGGCAGGTCTTCCAGTCCCCTGATCATCCTTGTGGCCCTTCTCTGGGCCATTTTCCCGCCTGTCCTCATCTGTTTGGTATAGCAGAGATGATAACTGAATGCAGTACTCAAGGTGTGGCCTGACCAGCACTGAGAAGAGTGGGACAATGACTTCCTTCTCCCTGCTGGTGATGCCCCTGATGACTCAACCAGCATTCTGCTGGCCTTCCTTGCTGCTGCAGCACACCGCTTGCTCACGATGAGCCTGCTGTCCACCAAGACCCCCAGGTCCCTCTCTACAGGGGTGCTCTCCAGACAGGAGGATTCCAATATGAGCTGCATTCCTGGGTTATGTGTTCCCAGGTTCAAGACCCTACACTTATCCCCGTTGAACTTCATAAGGTTCTTGCTAGCCCATTCCTTTAGCTTTATTAAGTTTTATATCCTCTCAAGGTCCTGCTTATCAGATTGCTTCTCAGCATCCCGGTGCGTGGGGATCTCATTTTAACGAACGAAGCCCAGGTTGTCCCAGGCTCCAGCCGCGGCGGGGCGGGCCGGGCGGGAGGCGGTACCTCTCCTTCACCCGGCAGCGCTAGTTCCCAGGAAGGAGAGCAGGTCCCCCCGGCTCGGCGGGCAGGGCAACACCTGCTGCCACCGGCCGGGACGGAGCTCGGCGCGCCCCTCAGGTGAGGGGTATCAGCGGCCGGGGGCCGCTGGCCTTCGCCCCCGGGCTGCCGAGGGACGGGGCTGTCCTCGGAGGAGGGGAGACGTGGGACCGTTGCTGTCCGGCGGGTGGGTAACGAAGGGCGCAGCAACTTTCCCGGCCTGTGTGCGCCGGCCACGGGGCAGCGGCCGCGGCTCCCGGGCCTCACGACACGGCCCCGCTGCAGGGTCACTCCGGGGGGCAGCCGCTGTCGTCTCGCTGTCGTGGGTGGCACTTGAAGCGACGGGACCGACGACTGAAACCGCTCGTGGGGGAAGGCGCAGGGCTGCGTCTTGCTGAATTGCTTCTGCCCCTAGCAGAGTAGCAGAGCTCCCCCAGAGGGAGGAACTGTCTCTGTTAGCCATAAACAAATAAAATTTAATGTATTTCTTTAGTGACACCCCAGGGAGATGGAAAGGGAGTCATTAAGCAAGGTTTTGGCTCGATCGGTCAAAATTCAGTCGACTACAGGCACTTCTGCAGTAATGCCAAAGGGCTGGGATGAAGGCAAATGAGAATAAAGATTGCTTAGACACTTCAGCTCTGTGTTTCTGTAGTTTACAGGTTTGGGCTTGAAGGTGCTGCACTTGCAAGTGTAAAGACACTTTCAGGAAATAATACATCCTTGATAATTTGGTATTACAGGATGTTAAGTATCTTCTTGCCACTTTTTTTGGCTCAGAACAGCTTTGCCCATACCTGATGTTTATCCAAATCACAGGCGACGCTTGGTGCTGCATCTGCTTATACCTGTGGGTGACCTCTTAGAACCTTACAGGACAAAGGTCTCACAGAGCCCGCGCTCCCAAGTTTGCCCTGCCATAAGAGGCAGATCTATGCACACTCATGCAATGCACTGCTGTTTGCTGGACTGTAATACCTTATGTAAGAGACAACATTAGAGAAGTCACAGTTCCTGTTTGTTCTTGTCCTTGCAACAAAGGTAGGAGAGCCAGAGCAGACCTAGTAAATAAGCTAAGCGAAGTAAATCTTGAATATAGAAACAATACAGTGACTTGATAAACAGGAAAATGTAGAGAAAAACTTCTTCCTTTAATGAAGTTACGTAGTTTAAAGAGTTTTACTTCCTTCGCTTAGGACCTCTGTACTGAGGCTTGAATCAGGGTGAAACGCGTGTGAGTGCTGGTCAATTAATAACTTTAAGTAGAGTTATAAAATCAACTTGTTTTGTTTCTCTGGCTCAGGAAGTTATTTTAGAAAGAAAGAATCCATGTAAGAAACAAGATGTCTCATGCTGGGAGACGATACCAAGATAAGCAATCCAGGCACCATGAGAACCATGGATCTAATAGATACAAGGAAGACAGAAGAGTGAGAAAACCACACCTATCCAATGCAAGGTACGTCTTTATCACCTTAAAGAAACATATCACAGCAGGGCTGTAACATCTATCACCTTCTTTGCCTGTTTTTAAATACCATCGTATTAAAACAGTAAAGAAAGCATTTACTTATCCTTGTAATCATGAAGCATAAGCATGCCACATTTAGAATCAGGAGCTATTTTACACATTGAAATGGAACCTATGTATTGAGCTTGAGATGGGGCAGAAAGATGGGCAGCATGATACAGAGAGAGATGTGAATTTCCTGGGGTTATCTGGATCAAGTCATCCAAATAAGGGCAACACAGGCGGTGAAGGGTCTAGCGAACAAGTCTTATGAGGATTGGCTGAGGGAACTGGGGTTGCTTAGCCTGGGGAAAAGTAAGCTCAGGGAAGACCTTATAGCTCTCTACAACTACCTGAAATGAGGTTTTAGTAAGATGGAGTTGGTCTCTTCTACCAAATAACAAGTAATAAGACAAGAGGAAATGGCTTCAAGTTGCACCAGGAAAGGTTTAGGTTGGACATCAGGAAAAATTTCTTCACTGAAAGGGTTGTCAAACATTGCAACAGGCTGTCCAGAGAAGTGGTAGAGTCACCATCCCTGGAGGGATTTAGAAAATATGTAGATGTTCGACTATTTGAGGTGCAGCTTTAGTAGTGCCGAGTACAGGGGGACAATCGCTTACCTAGTCCTGCTGGCCACATTATTTCTGATACAGGCCAGGATGCCTTTGGCTTTCTTGGCCTCCTGGGCACACTGCAGGCTCACGTTCAGCTGGCTGTCGATCAATCCCCCAGGTCCTCTGCTGGGCAGCTTTCCAGCCATTCCTCCCCAAGCCTGGAGCATTGTATGGGATGGCAGGACCTGGCACTTGGCATTGTTGAATCTCATCCCATTGGCCTCAGCTCATCAATCCAGCCTGTCCAGATCCCTCTGAAGAGCCTTCCTACCCTTAAGCAGATCAACACTCCTGCCCAGCTTTGTATCATCTGCAGACTTACAGAGGGTGCACTCAATTCCCTCATCCAGATCGTTTATAAAGATATTAAACAGAACAGGTCCAAATACTGAGCAGTGGGGGACACCACATGTGACTGGTCATGAGCTGGACTTGGCTCCATTCACCACCACTCTTTGGGCCTGTTAACATTCAAATTAATCTAAACCAAAATTAATTTCAGTAGTTGAAGTCAATCAACGTGTATTCGTTTAAGTGTCTGAGGCTGTTTGTAGCACTTGATAGCGGATCAGCCTCTATCAGCAGATCAATGACCAGGTTTGAAGTGACAAACTCTTAGGACATTACAGTTCTCATTCCAGCCCGGCTAGCCTACAGCATATCAGATGTGAGCTTAAGCTGTTTTTCTTTAAGGGCATGCTAGTGACTGCATTGTAGGAGAGAGGTCTGTAGTTCTAAACACCACCAGCAAATTGGCCATGGCAGTGAAGTGTTCATCACTCCCATTTAGTCTCTGGAGGCATGATTGTAGAGCAATTTAAGAATATAGGGAAAGAGGAAGAGGAGATAAATATAATTAAGATTATTGAAAAGCTGAAATACTGAAGTACTCCCTGGTAATTGGATAGCTGTAAATTAAACCACTGCTTCTTAATAAAGCACTTCTCTGGAATTCTTTGTTTTGCTGTTAGTTTTAAATGACTGTACATGTAGACTGGGCCCTGGTGGATGGACCATAAAGGCCAACAGACCACCCTTGTATCCACCGAGGATTAGAGGAAGGGAAACAGCAGCTACAGATCTGTAATAGCCATGGAGATGATTATTAGCATCAGGGTGAGAATCTAGGGGGCACCAGCCCTCCCTACAACTAATCAAAAAACTTTTCTATCATTTGTTCTGGTGGAGTTTGGCTTAACCTAACAGCATGTGCCCTGCTTAGCTCTCATTACAAAACCAGCTGCTTTTGTAAGGAAATATCAGTATTTTGGTGAAGACTTAGGCTGATTGACCAAGAGATCTCCAGCTACTATAATGAAATAGGTAAGAGAGAAGTTTTGTGGAAGCTGTAATTTGGGTGCCTAATGCTTTCATCCCTTATGAACAAGGCTTTATAGCCAGAGTAATTATTTTTTTCCAAATGCATTTCTATTTGAAACTGCTAAAGCAAGCTTCCTTTCATTGCTCAGAAGAAAGAGTTGGATTGCTCAGAACTGGAAAGTCCTGAAGGAAAACAGGAGGAAAGGTGGCCAGAATAGGCCATTGTGAGAAAAAAAGCATCTAAAAGAATTATCCTCCCCCGCCCCCGATTATACTCTGTTGCTGAACATTAGGAGGTTTTTGTTTGGGTTTGGTTTGTTTTCTTGTTGGTTGTTGGGGTTTTTTTCTGGCAATTAGTAGGATACAATAGAGAGAAGCAGCTGCATCAGAAGTACCAAAGGAATTGCTTTCAAGTTAACTGGAAGTCTTATAAATCACAGAGCTTATTTAATTTATGTGAGACAGCTGTGCAGGATACTTTGTTGATTGCACAAGACACAGGACAAAGGTCAGAAAAATCAGAAAAGTTTCGGCCAAATAGAGCTGTTGGCAACTACAAGCGGAGATGTTAGGTCCTGTTGTTGATTGTCTTCATTAAAATGTAACAATTGCAAAGGACATGATTTAATGTGGATGAATGAGATAATATTTGAGAATTCAATCTGGAACTGGATTAAGGTAAATTTTAGTGGAGTACAGTGATACTAGGAAACAAAACTACAGTTGGAAATGCTGATCTGTGGATAAGAAATTGAAGATAAAAACTGAACAGGAAGAAGACTTTTAAAAATAGTAATGCAGAGTGAGACATAAAATACCCTTTAATAATAAAATCATCCAATTCTCTTCAAATGAGGAAGAACATTTAGATTAGATCAGACACAGTTTACAGCCTATGTTTAAAAAAGAGCAAATTGCTCTTTTCCCATAGAATACTCTGATCTCACCAGCCTTAAAAATCATCAGGCTTCAGATGTGGAGCTGTATGTCATTGCAACAAATTGCAGTTTGAAGTATACGAATGAAGAGTCTAACCGGAGACAGAAGAAACTGTGATTTTTTTGGGGGTTGATTTTAAATTCCTCTTCGAATATCATCAAAGATCTCCAGAGGGGAAAAAAAAAAAGGGAAATATTTTAATAAGCATTTTTTCCCTATTTTAAGATCTTTGTCTATTTCTTTTAATAGCTTTCATTTTTATAAAAGACATCTTTGTGAGACATAGTAATTTGAATTAGAAATTCGATAAAACTCTTAGCCACTATGTTATTTTATACATTTATTACGTGAAAATATTTCTCATTTTTATTCTCTGGGCTGCTATAAAATAGCTAAAAATATTTTTTTTCATGAAAAAGTTGTTATTTATATGGGAACAGGAACTCTCTCCACGCTCTCCTCCTTGCTACCTTTTGCAAGCAACCTAAACAATTCAGCCAAGCCTACTCAGTGAGTATACAGTTTACCAAGTTAAGAACAATCGAATGCAAATACCCTTGTGAACATGGATTTATGCAAGTATTTGGAATATTTGCTTTCAAAATACATAAGCAGGAAAGATCAGATACTTAAGAAACAGACTGTTTCCGCTAACAGGAGCGTCTACCAGTTTCTCATGTTCTAATGTTCAGGAGACACCATGATCTAATTAATACACATTATTTATTTACTCCATTGCAGATCAACAAAAGACATCCGAGGTGGCCAACATTCAATGTTTTCTACTCATTGTTCAGACTCTTACTCTAAAACCTCAGGAGCAGCACAGGAATATTTTAGCCCATCACCCATAACGGATAGCCGTTATCCTCCCAAGGAAACCTTCTCAATGAAGTGTTCAAAGGTATGCACAACAAGAGGTATGTGAGGTTCTTATTGCCTGCCATCCACCCCTCTCCTTCCAGAGACTTGTCCTGGTTTTGGTTTCTGTGTTTAGAAGCACCACAAAATAAAGCTAGAGAAATATTAAAGGAAAAAAAACCAACAAATCAAAACCCAATCAAAACCAAAAGCTAACTGGGAGAGTTAATGAATGGCAGAACTGCGGGTTACTAGTACATTTTAGGTATCTAAAGGCAAGATTTATAGAGATATTTAGATACTTGAAAATGCATCTCCAGAATATGCATCCGGAGCATCAGAGGGGGTCCTGTGTGTAATCACTCAGGTTGAGCAGCAATAGTCAACCTTTGGGATTTAGGAATAAAAGAGTTATTTGCATCTGTAGACAATTTAAAGATGCGATGTGAGATTTTTTCAGACAGTTGCTAAAATATCCATTACTCCTTTCAAGTTTTCTCTCTTCCAGGACAATGAGCAATCTCACCTTGTTTTTAGGAAAGGCCCACTGTAAGTCTGAGCTGAAACTTGCAGCGAGGTGCAAGGTCCTTGGCTGAAGTTTATAAACAGCTTTTCAGCGTCCTCCAGTAGAGACACAAATGAAGAGTTTCGCTGTTGGAAATAAATTAGAATACATGATGTTAGACTATTTCTTCACTCCATGAAGGAAAGTTAAATAACACACTCAATTCACTATTATTACTTCTCCTTGTGTGAACATGTGAATAATGTTAAGTCTGAGCATAACTACATTCTCTTATAAATATATTCTGTGTATTTGTATGCAGTTTGTTTTTCATCTCAAGGTTGTGTAACTCCAACAGTTAGTAGAGCATGTTTAATGATACAGATACTTTTATATAGAGCCATACTGGTGTTTCATCCCTGATAAAATTGCATCAGCAGTCTCTTCTTCAACAATACTAAATAATTTTAATTTGTCTGAGAAACTCTAGAAAACTCTATGTCTTATATTATCACAGCTTTAGAAAAATGAAGTGGTAAGTTTTAGTTTTCAGTTTCACTGGTTTTTTAGATTAGAGATAGCTTAATATGAGTTACTGGGTTTTTTTTCCCCTACGTTTTCTTGTTATTCATTCAGAGCATTAACATTTTCAAAATGTCCTAGTTTGGGGTGTATCAGTCGATGGTGATGATTTCACTCCCACCTCTCCCCCAGGTATTCCTCAGCATTTTCAAAAATTTGTCTGAGCTTGCAGTGGAGAAGGGAAAAGAGATCATGTAGAAAATAAAACCTTCTATTAGCAGTTTTATTACAAAAAATTAAAATACATTGGAAGTAGATAAGATTACAAGAATGGTACTCCCCTGTTTAATTTTTGAAAGTACCAAGATTTAGCATAATTTCCTATAATTTTTCTGCAGAATTCTATATTCCCCGTAGTCATAGTAAATACTATAAATTAAAAGCTACGTGAATTGCTTACTAAGTCAGCACATGAGAGTTACAACTTCTTAAAGGATGAAAAGTTCCTGTAAATATTTCTTAACCACCTCTTTCTTTTGCCAATGATTTATCAGCACTCTGGTGAAATTCCCTCTTTCCAGTCATCATAATTCTAAAATGAACTAGTATCAAACAAAGCTGGGAAATCGTGATGTACTACACTCTTTTCCAAAGAAACAACTGCAATGTGAATCTTAGTTTCTGACCGTGCATCACTCTACTTTCACTATGGGATTTGTTTTTTTAACTTTTGGCCCAGCAAATATACATAAGGTCTTTGTGCATGATGACCAGTTTAGCAAACAACCAGAGCTCTGAACAGTATTTGTTCCACCCAGAGACTGCCCTCTTATTTGTGCTTTCACCAGCAATATCCCAAAAAGCTGAAACTGAGTTTTGAAAATAGGCAGGTTTGTCTTTTTTTAAAGAATCCTTTGAACACCTTAGCTGCGAACAGCAACAGGAAAATGGACATAAGAAATGATTGAAATGTGAACCTTGGTTTCTGTCCATGCGTCACTCTACTTTCACTGTGGGGTTTGTTTCTGCTCACTGCTGTTTTTTTTTTCCCTACAACCACATCAAGAAAATAAACCCAACCCATATATAATGGAAGAAAAAACTGATACTGACCCATTTCGCCAGTAGGAATATTTGATACCATGTAAGAAACTTTAAAACGTTCTGCTCCTTTTTAATCTTGAAAACAAAAAGAAAAAGGTGTATTAGAACTTTATATGGCGATACCTGTAGGAAGCTGTTCAGGTAGGATAAAGTGGTGAGCAGTAAAGGATCATACGAGGCACCTTAGTACATCTTTTCAAACAATGTACTAGAGTGCAAATTTAGGAGGATGACCTAGTTTAGACCCAACTGGGAGCTGAGCACCACATTGCCAGTTGCTCACCTCTCCCCTTCCCCTGGTGCAATGGGAAGGAGAAAAAGGCAAAACGCTGTGGATTGAGATAGAACAACACAAGAGGAGAAGAAACAATACTAAACATAACAGTAATGAAACAATATAGAAAATGAGTAATATTAACAGCACAGACTGACCAGAGCTGTACCAATGGCATGTGCCCTGCCCAGCCCACCCTTCAACCTTATACAGTGGGCATAACACCAATATGGTACCAAATATCCCTTCGGCTGGTTTGGTTGTCTGTCCTGGCTGTGGCCCCCTCCCAGCTTCTTAAAAAATTAACCCCACTTTCTGATGAAAATGCCTAGCCAAACTCAGGTCAGAGGACCATCAGAGTTTGGCACAGTAAAGAGTAAGCTGCCCTCTGGAATTCTCTTCAAGCTTTGGATTGTTGGACTTTTCTGAATTGGAAAACTGCACACACTTCTGTTATGCTTAATATCTCTTTACAGCCATATCAAATGTGTTTAATTATTTTGTGAATCTCCTTTTGAATGTTTGACCTTCACATTACCTTATGACAAAAAGTTCCACAGTTTCTTTGTGCCACTTGAAGAAGTACTCTTTTGTGTCTTCATGAGACATGATTTTAGCATGACGTCTTCCCTTTCACTTCCCTGTCACTGTGCTCCTATCACTTCTTCATAGATTGAAGAATACTCAGTTCTGCCCCTGTCAAGAGTAAACTCTTCCCAGCTTTATCCCTTTTCTAGATCCATTGTACCCTTTTGAAATGACCTGATCAGAACTGCACTCAGAATTCAAGATAAATTCCCAAAAGAATCAGGAATCTGCGTAAAAGTTCTGATTCTGTAGTCCTATTCTAACATTTTCTAGCTTTTTGTGTGGTGTTTGACTACCAGTGATTACTGAGCTGATTTTTCGGAGAAGGCTATCTGATGTCTTTTCTGAGTGGAAATGATTTGTTTAGAACCTCTCTGTGTGCTGTGTAGATGGAGGTGGAGCGTGTGCATGCATGAAGTGTGAGGTTGCTTATTAAACATTGATTTCATTAATTTCTCGTTCGAGAGCTTGAGCTCTTAGCAGCCTACCAATTTTGCAGGTGGCAGTCATGAAGAATGTGTTGGCGTTATTGTTAAAACAAATGTCACCTTCTCCCTTTTCTATTTGTTAGTCTGTGCAGTTACCACAGTTTTTTGGTGCAGACTTCTAAGCTGAATCTCTTTGGAGTCCCTGCTGTCAGCCTTTTGGGCCATGTTGCAGAATAATCTCAGGATGCATAAGCTCTATTCCCTTCAGACAAAACTGGATGGGAGGGTGAGCTGTAACTGCTAACAAGCACTCTGTCCTTTGGACCAAACTAGAGCTGAAATGAAGTACTTCTCTCTCCTCAGAAAATGTATATCATGCTGCCTGTAGGTATTCAGCTGTGATTGGCTCCACAGATCCGTTCCCACTGTACTGCTAACATGGGCATAAGTAGTGACAGAAAGAACACACCAGAAATTTCACTCTTAACTCTGTTTGAAAACTGGTTGTTTCCTTTTACTGTTTATTTTCTTTTGAGTACTACTAACCTGTGAGAGGATCTTTTATCTCACACTTCTATCTTGTGTCATTTAAGAGCACTACCACTTGGATTGCCTTAGTTTATGGTTTTTGTTTTTTATAGGGATGTCACTCTTGTGGATGTGGGGGTGAGAGATTCGAAAGGCAAAAGAAACACAGAAGCCTGCTACCTTCTGTTTCTGTAGTAGTGAGGGAGACCTAAGGAACAGTTTATAGACTAGTGTCAAGCTGTCTAGATGCTCTGTATAATCATATGGGAATTGGACATAAGCTGCGAGAAAGTCAAATATTTCATCAACAAAGGAATTACTGCTTGTAATAATAATTTCATACAACTTCTGTGCAATGTGCATGCCCTTTAAAGCAGCACGTGTTGGAAATAAGTTTTTGGCCTGGTATACTTAGAGCTGAAATTCTTTCACAACATTCAGCTTTTCACAGCACAGGTAAAATTTCCATTGTTCTCTCTTCAGTGTAGAAAAACTAAACTGGGAATCATACTTGCCTTTCAAAGGACCCCCCTTTGGTCCTTTGAAAATATAACCAGATTCAGTGCTTTTCGTTAGCAGAGGGAATGAGAGAAGTGTTTAAGGCTGTCTGCCGTGCTGCTTCCTTCCCTTTAGTAAGAGCAAGATCTGAGTCAAATCCAGGGGTGAATTGCTGATCTTAAATTAATCATAAATATTTGGTCACTTCACCTTGAAAACTTTTCATTTTCTTTTTATTATATATAATGGTGTGAAAGAGGTGGAACAATGCAATTCCAGGATAGTGTTTCCATTAGTTTTGCTTAATCAGGAAAGGTAACCTGAGTTTCTCCCATCTTTGGTCAGTAGGTGACTCAAGAAATGCCTGCACTTTTGCCTTGTATAAAGTTGTACCATGCTGGTCATAATTTCCAAGCTAGTAACTTTTTTTTTTTTTGAGACCTTCAACGCACCTGGCGTTTAAGGGAGACAGCAATAAAAAGGTTAGAAAACAATTTTTGAGGAATCGCTGTTCTTTGCTGCCATGAATACAGCCTTGGACCATGAATAGCTGTCCTGGTTTGAGTGAGAACAGAACTAATTCTGTTCAGTGATTTTACTTTTCAACTAAGTCCCTCTAACTAACTGCACTCTTTGAATTTAGCAGCACGTTCTTGCAGGCAGTGCCTGCTTCTAGCAGTGATAACACTCCAGGTTTAGAGTTACTACTAAGGACTGGTGTGCAGACCCAGGCCACTGCAGGATCTTTTGTATCACATTGGGGTGCAGAGAGAAAAAGACTGCACCTATGGGAATAAGCAGTCAGGACAGCTGACCCTCAACTGGCCAATGAGGGATTCCATCCCATATACGTCATGTTCAGTATAAGGCTGAGGGGTCACGAGGGCCAAGTTCGCTTCTTCGATGGCTGGCGGTTGAGGAAGACTCTGTCTGTTCTGCCTTTGATCCCAATCCACTTGTTCCTGAATCCAGTTCCAGAATCTAGCTCCTGGAATCTGGTTCCCATCTGCTACTGAGTCCGATCTGGGACTTTCACAGTGCCTGCTCCACAGCATTGGCAGTGATGGTGACGTTAATTGCCATCAGTGGGGTTGGGTTGGTATTTTCATTAAAGTTGTTTTAGTTTTCTTTTCCAATCCGTATGTGTCTCTTGCTTATTTCCTTTCTCTTCCCCTTTGGGAAGGGAGAGGAATTAACAGAGAGTATCTGTTATAGGTCTAGCGGATGGCCTTGACCCTAAACCTTGACAATAGTATCAGATTTCTGAAGCATATTGTAGGCACGTCGAAACAATCATGCCTTTAGCCCACATTCGAACATCCACAATTGTTAAAACCTTCAGACCAATTTCCTCTCAGAAAAAGAGAGTATTATGGTTTGTAACAAGAAAAGTCTCCAATTACAAGCATAGCCTGGAGGAAATATCAAACTCGATTTATTTGGAGGAGGAAACAGAATTAGGGAGTAACAATGACTTTCTCCAGGATATATTAGTGCATTAATAAGCCAGCATTAATTAAAATGTAAACATCTACAAACTTATGGTTTTACAAAACACAGATTTTTTTTCCTGTAGCTATGCATGCTGGCAAATACTCATAGGCCTGAAAAAATACCGAGATGTAAAGTCACCCTAAAGACAGGGTTCACGCTGGTAGATACTTAGTTTGAGTTATATCATTGTTCATAACAATTATACTGCTGCCGTTAAGTTATTGTCTCATGTCCTGATGTTGTTTTTCTGGGAGTCAGTTGTGGGAGCAGGAGGGGAAAAATATTTTGGAGAGCACATGTATCCCTTCCAGTGCTGTAGAGATGTTGGAGGAGAACAGTGGTCTGCAAGAGGCATTGGACTGAGGTAACCAAAGACCTTCTGTAGCTTCAGTTACGTGTGTTCTGAAGGATCATTAAATGTGCATAAGGCAAGTAAATTTGTGGATAAGAACAAGCATTTGACAAGTATGTTCAGCTGCATGTGTTAGATCTTTTCAATAGCGGTCAGCAAGATACTTAACGTTTCTGTGGAAGCACCCAACAGCATTAGAAACTGTTCTATCTGTAGTCACCATCTCCACATTTTGTCCCTACAGCCTGCCATTCTTGACTTCTTTAAATTGTGCTCAAAGCTGTCATACACTGTTCCTTTGGCAGTCAATTTCAACGTATTTCTGCTGTAAGTAGGGAGCACCAAGTCTCATTGTTATTAGACGGCTTCGCCCTCCTATCCATTACAAAGTATATTTTAAATATAATGTGTCTAACAGACTGAATTTTCCAGCGGGTTTTTTAATCTCGTAATTGCAAATACAGAGGATATTATTAGTGAGGATTGGACGGAACTCTACAGCTTAAAATAATCCAAGTTATTAAGAATGCTTAATTAAAATTGCACAGTAACAAGATACAGTGGCAGAGCTGCAGGTAATCTTCCTGTTCTGAAGTGAAAGTATTTCCCTTGGAGGTAAGTCCTGTTTCCTGTGATTTCAGAAATAACCATGAGCAGTTAGCTCTATAAAAACGTACAGGGGAACTACACTGATTGCAGATGCCAAATGTTACCTTTAGCACACCGTTGCCCTGCCAACATACGGGACTTCACTCTGCCCCAGACTTTGTATAATTTTTCTTTCACCTTTTGGCATTGTGCTAACACACACGTACACTGTTGATTTTAGAGAGGAGAGAAGTACAACTGAGAAGGCTCACTTAAGATGGGAAGATACTAGCAAAGCTGACGTTACCCGTTAGGTGTGTGCTACACTCTAGTCCTTGCTTCCAGACTCGGGAATCAGTTAAGTCTGCTCTCTACCAGTAAAAAACAGGAGTTGCACCACCTTTCTTGTGAGATCACTAGGTTTTTATTTCCCCACATCTGACCCAAATTCTGGGAACAAAAAAAAAACCCAAACTCCTCTTCTCTTTACAAAGTGGCTGTCAAAGCTAAGTGATACAGCAAACTGGCTATCTATTGAATACAGCTCTATTTCTTGAGCAGGTGAGCTTAGCTCAATTAAAAAAGAAAACTCCACCTAGTCAGGAATGTTGCTCATCAAGTGTGACAACCCACAATTGTAAGTGAATGAGAAGCTCGGTTCACAGGTGCCTCCTTCAGCCTTGCCTTCAGCCAGACTATGATTACTTAAAGAGCAATAACACCCCAATCTTTGTACTTTCTGAAGGCAGCTGAGTTTCAGTTCAAATGAAGGGAGTGGCTATGGAAAGCTGGCATAAGGAACAAAAGTGCTTCATTGTTTTCCGAGCTCTTTTTTTAAAAAAAAAGTCCTGCAAGTTTGTTGCAATACCAAGATACTTGTTTACTGCTTGAAAGATCTATGAGTACATTTGGAAGAAAAAAGGCCGTTTCCTGACACGCACAATGTGAGGTGACTGTGCAGAGACCTCCCGTGCTACAAATATAGGCGCAGCCTTTTTATAGCCCTTGTATGTAAATCAGTATTGCCAAGTGCTACGGTTTAATGCAAGACCTTTTGCTTCCCACCCTCTCCAGAATTGTGGAGGATGACTCATGCTTGGTTAACAGAAGACAAATCAGGAACATGTTAGAAGTGATGCCTTAAAGAACTAGTGGGAACAAGTAAACCAAAGCTGCTGTTCTCAGACAGGGGCTGAGTTAGATACTGCATCTCAATGGCAATTAAATCTTTGTGTCATACAGTGGTGGGAAGCTGTGGTGATAGAGGCTGAGGCAGTAGTTCTAAGACAGTGCTGTTTAGAGGATGAGAGAGTATTAAGCAGAAGTAATAGAGCAAGTGAGACAGTAGTTCTTTAAGGGAAGATGATACACAAAAAAACCCCAGGACAATACATTTGCATCTGAGCACTCTGACTGGGAACCTGAGGCTTTTCCGAATCCTCAAATACAAAGCTGGTCATCCTTTGAGATTTCTTCATGGAGTGATTATCTTGACTAAATAGGGACAATTTATTGAAATAATAATAATAATGCTTCATTCTAGAGCACATAAATAATCTAATTGGCCCAGTTTAAAACTATTTTTCTCTTGAGTTCCACTAAGATAGATATCTCAAATGAGCATAAATGTGTTGGGCACTTACAGTTGGTTCTCAGTATGTAGCTCCCTTGGGTCCTTTGAAAAGCCAAGATTCTGCTGGTGTTACATTGCTTAACTCTTGTGTTTTAGGGTTGGGTTGTGGTTTCTCCGCCTTTGAACATTAGTGCATTAGGGAGATTTTAGCACAACTCAGTGAAAGCTAAATCCCACCACTGGCTGAAGAACACAGAAATCTACAAAACCAATGGTGGGATGGCAGCTTTGGGGAGGATTTGTTTGTTTATGACAAAGATGTGTATTGCCCCGATCCTGCATCAGTGAAGTTAGTTGAATCCTTGTTACTGGTTTCAGCAAGATCTTGCTTTGTACTGATATACATAAGAGGAATACTACCACTAGTGAGATGCTTTAATAATGTGCATCCAAACTTAATATTTTTAATCTGTTGCAACTGTTGTATCCATTTAATTTCCTGTGTTCAGTTCTCCACTGTTTCTGTTCCTCCCCACTTCTGTCACATTTTTGTCCCCTTTCAAAAGCAAAACAAGCCTCCTCTTTCCTTGAATGTTTCCTCCTCCTTTCCCCTTATCTATTCTTCCCACCACCAACTCAGTTTAGCAGAGAAGTGACCAGAGCTGCACATTGAGCTGTGCCTTCACTCTAAGGAATGCAAAACCTGCACTGGTAAGAGAAGTTCAGCATTCGAGATCATTTTCAGGACTGACTGCTGCTCTTGCAATCACTATATATAGTCAAAATACTTGCCTTCTCCTAAGAAGGAAAAAAAAAAAAAAAAAAGCTTACTCTGAAAAGCGGAAAGCTACCCAAACTGGGAAAAAAAAGACCAAAAGACAGCTTTCAGTGAAAAAGGCTGTAAGAGTGATTTCTAATTCATGTGTCGTAGACTCTCACATCTTCTCCTCTTTTCTGGAGCGACCCCTAATGGGATGTGCCTCGGGTACCACTGACTTGTGTGGCTTCCAGCGCCACTGCCCTGCTGCTCGGTCCAGGTGTCTGAGAGGGGCATCCCCACTGATCCTGATGGTACGTGGCCTGCAGAGGAAAGAAAGAGAAAGTAAGCCAGAATGAAGAATGACAAACATAACATATCTTAGAATACCAAAAGAGTATTGCAAGGTAGGAGATTGCAAGTCCACTTGCAATCTAAAGAGGAAAAAAGTCACTATTGTGGCCAAGACACAGTGGAGAGACACACTTCAAAGGCTTCCTCTATTAGTCAGGGGATTTCAGCAGAAACAGCCAGAATGGACTCTCCTACAGTTTGATTCTTGTCAGCTACAGAAATGTAGGGATGGCCACTTCATTTTATGTGCACACATACGTACCCATACTGTGATCTTGACACCTGAACACAGAGCCCATCCCACCACGGTGCCAGGATAAAAATACCTCTTTACAGCTTCCAATGCATGAGACTTGAGCACACAGTTGAGTTACTGGGTACCACACAGTCAGCTGCAGTATAGTTTTATGAGGCAGAGAATGCAGATTTAATGGCTTATCTCACCTGAAAAGGAGAGTTTGTGGTCTTTCTCTGGTCTGGGCTGCGTTATTTCCCCTGCTGAACTCATGCCAGCATGATTTTTCATCAGATACACTGTGAGCCACTTTAAGTTGCTAAAGTTGCAGGAAAAAAACAGCACCATACGAGAAAAGAGTTAAATAGTTTCCTGCTATTTTAATTTATTAAAACAGCTCTTGGAACAGCCTAATGCTAGACTAGAGTCATTACTGGGCAGGGGAGAACAGTGTGATTGCCCAGCCAAGGGTAAGAGCTGTTAGAGTAAGGTCAACTGCTTGTGAATCTGTATCCTTAACAGCCTGCCTGGCTGGTGTGCTGGGCATTCAAGCCTGGATGAAAAACTTAACTGTCCTTTTTTTCCTTATTTCTCGAGTTTGTCTGTCCTGTTTTGGCAGAAGACAAAAACATTGATCAGTTAATACCACGGCAATAGCCCAGCACGCACCTGATATAGAAAGGAAAGAAAAAGTGATTAAGTAGAAATTGGAAGGCTGCTGTTTGTTACAGTAGGAAGTCTACTCACAAAAAAAAAAATAAAATAAAAAAATAAGAAGAGATAGAGATTAGATTCAAACAAAGTTAACAAGCTGAAGTTGCTAGCCATTACAGATTTAGATTTTACGGAATGAATGGAACAATTCTCTGGAAAGCTCTGGCAACATCCCCTGTCTTTTAGATTGCAGATGTTCTCCTCACCTTCAATGCTGGAAAGCAGAGGAGGAAAGGAAATGGAAATCCAGGAGCCCAGTCTTGAGTGTCATTACTTGCTCAAGTGTCGTTACTTACTCATACGAAAAGGGTTAGTTCACAAAGTTAACTGTTCACTGTGCTAATTTTAACACAAATCAGCAACATTTTAGATAAATCCCGAGATTTTGAGCTTAAGAAAGGAAAAAATAACAAAACCAGTGGAGTTCTGAGATATTCAGACCTTTTGTTATTTTACACTCAAGTCTTGTAACCCATTCATTGTTGCATGAAATGAGGGAATGACTGTAGAAATAAGTAACTTTCCGATAGGAAGACATTTGGCAATCCAGTTTCTGCAGCCATAACTCTAAGATGACATAGCTAACTGGTCTGTGAAAGCAAGAATGGCAGCACAGACTCAGAAGTATGTCTTTTAACTCAGCCCTTTCTGCTTGACATGAGTCACTGCCAGGATGTGTGCGTTAGCATTCCTTGACAGAGCTAAGATTCAAAATTTAACTGTCTTTTAATTCCTTATTTCTTAAGTCTGTTTATCCTGTTTGTACTAGCACAGTAGGATTGGGTATTTATTTGTGACTATCACAGATCGAGGCTTTTGAGGTGCCCAGGTCAAGATCTGAATATTGAAGGGCTTAGTATTTCCATCAAAGCCGTGACAAATGTACGAGGCCTCGGGAATTTCCATTAATTGTCTGCTACTTTCACAAACACTGCTGGCTGTCTTCGTAGACCTGTAATTCACAGCTTTGTTCTATATATTGCTTATCATGTTAAGATTTTCTTTAATACAACAGGCTTTCTTACTGCACTTCTGTAAAAAAAAAAATAAATTAATCCATGTGATGCAAATAACTGGTGGAATAACTACTAATGAACCTCTCTCCATTGTTTTATTACTGTAATCAATTGTACTGCAGGCATGTGTGAAAACTACAGGTACATACAAGACCTGTCCAACCTGAATGCCCCATCTAAGGAAATTTTTCAAACATGCCATTAAAGCAGCTACTGCCACAGTTAAAAGTATAGTAGACCTACATTAATCATACTTACCATTCCATGAGCAAAGAGACAGATTCTGCCAGCCTGCTGTGGTACAGGCAAGCAAAAGTTAAGAGGATGCGTGCAGAATTTCTGTGAATACATTGGAAGCTTTGGAGCAGCGTCACTGAGGATTTGGGTCAGTTATAACTGTGGGGATGTTAGCAGAAGGTGCTGACTACTTTGACAACAGAAAATTTCTTTTTCTAGAGCTCAGCAAGGTGATATACAGGTGTTGAGTCTTAGAGGTTAGGCCAGCTACTAGACAAATAATACATATTCTCTGTTAATCCTTCTCCTTCCCAAAGGAGAAGAGAAAGGGAATCAGGGAGAGAGACTTACAGATTGGAAAACTAAAACAATTTAAATGAAAATAATAATAGAAGAATATATACAAAACAAATATAGAACCAAACACAGACAACCCAAACACCCCCATGGCAATTACATCACCATCATCACTGGTACTGTGGAGCAGGCACTGTGGAAGTGCCAGATTGGACTCAGCAGCAGATGAGAACTGGATTTGGAAGCTGGATTCTAGAATCGGATTCAGGAACACACAGATCAAGATCAAAGGCAGAATGGACAGAGTCCTTCTCAGATACTGGCCGTTGAGAAAGAAAACTTGACCTTCATGATCCCTTAGCTTTATGGGACATATATGGGAGGGAATCCCTTGTTGGTCAGTTTAGGGTGTCCTGTCCTGTCCTCTTCTCCCCACAGGTGCGGCCTTTTACTTTCTGCATCCCCAATGCGGTGCACAAGACTTAGCAGCGACCTTGGTCTGTACGTCAACCCTTGGTAGTAACTCTAAACATCGGGCGTTATCACTGCTGGAAGCAGGCGCTGCCTGTGAAAATCTGCTGCTAACTTCAGAAAGTCCAGTTAGAAGAGACTTAGTTGAAAAGCAAAATCATTGAACAGAACTAATTCTGTTCTAATTCAACCCAGGACAACAGGAAAAGCTGATGCTCAGCGGGTCAGTGTGCCTCACCAACCACAGGCAGAAAGGAAATTCTGAAGATAGTGGTAGAAGAAAGCTGACTGGTCATAAATTCCCAACTTCTAAGTCCACAAACATATTTACAATTTATGTTTCCTTTAATCAAATGGTCTTTCCTCCCTGTAGACTTGTAAGAACTACTTCCTGATGAAGCAGCTATGAAATCAGTATTCAGCCCTTAAAGAGAAGTGGCCTTCTGTGTCCAATACTGTTCAATGGGCCCTGAAAACCTAAGGTGACTCTCTATATTTGAAAGACATATTGTACAGCTCAACTGAGCAGACAAAAATATCTGATCCAGTTCCAATGAATGTCCTCTACATCTATTATTCTTTCAAAATATTTTGAACAGTCCTAGTAAATTGTTGACTCTCTACCCATTAAAAACATTTCAGGTTTTGGGCTGCATTGTTTGAATTTAGTACAAGGAGTTCCAAATCTTGTCTTATGGACCAAGATTCAAATTTCTCTTTATATTTAGCTTCACAAATATTTCCTTTGAAATATTTGAAGCCTCCTGAACAGATTTAGTAACCAGCATCATTATTGCCCTGCTTCACAGAGGCGGTTCTGCAGAAGGGTTAAGGGAAAGGCACGTTGTCATGCAGAAATCAACATCACCTCTGAAGAGCATACACACACAGAGAACTGTAAGCTTAGCTCCTCCTCAACAAGAGCACTTTGTCTTCTCTTGAGCCTCCAAGCTCAAGATCAGAGCATCCCAAAGAGTAAGAAATCAAGCAAGAGAGCTAGGAGACCTGTATGGTTGAGCAGGGAGCTAATGAATAAACTTCGATAGAAGAAGGAAGTCCATAGAATACGGAAGAAGGGGCTGACCACTTGGAAGAATACAAGGAGGTTGTCAGAGGGTGCAGGGATGTGACAAGGAGAGGTAAGGCCTCCTTAGAAGTAAACCTGGCAAGAGAGGTCCAGGACAACAAGAAAGGCTTTAAGTACATTGGAGGCAAAAGCAACTCCAGAGGAAATGTGGGCCCTCTGCTGAATGAAGTGGGTGCCCTGGTGACTTGAGGACATACATAGAGAAGGTGGAGCTACTGAATGCTGCCTTTGCTTCAGTCTTTACTGCTAAGGCCTGCTCCCAGGAGTCCCAGACCTTTAAGACCACAGAGGAAGTCTGGAGGAAGGAAGATTTTGCCTCTGTTGATGAGGATTGGGTCAGAGATCAGTTAAGCAAATTGAATATCCACAAGTCCATGGGCCCTGATGGGATGCACTCACGAGCACTGAAAGAGATGGCAGAGGTCATTGCTAGGCCACTCTCCATAATCTTCGAAAGGTCCTGGAGAACAGGAGAGGTGCCTGAGGACTGGAGGAAGGCCAATGTTATTCCAATCTTCAAAAAGGGGCAGGAAGGAGGACCCAGGTACCTGTAGGCCGGTCAGCCTCACCTCCATCCCTGGAAAGCTGATGGAACAGCTTGTTCTTGGCGCCATCTCAAGGAACATTGAGGAAAGGAGACTTATCATGAGTTGTCAACATGGATTCAACAAGGGGAAGTCATGCTCGACTAATCTGATAGCCTTTTATGCTAGCACAACTAGATGGTTAGATGAGGGGAGGGCAGTGGATGTGGTCTAGGTCGACTTCAGCAAAGGTTTTGATACTGTCTCCCATGACATCCTCGCAGACAAACTTAAGAAGTGCGGATTGGATGATTGTGTGGTGAGATGGATTTGGAACTGGCTGAAGGACAGAGCCCAGAGAGTTGTGGTCAGTGGAGCAGACTCTGGCTGGAGGCCTGTGACTAGTGGTGTTCCCCAGGGGTCAGTACTGGGTCCAATGCTGTTTAATATCTTCATCAATGACCTGGACAAGGGGATGGAGTGTACCCTCAGCAAGTTTGCTGATGAGACAAAACTGGGGGGAGTGGCTGACAAGCCAGAAGGCTGTGCTGCCATCCTGCGTGACCTCGACAGACTGGAGAGCTGGGCGGGGAGAAATTTAATGTAATTCAATAAGGGCAAGTGTAAAGTTCTGCCTCTGGGGAAGAACAACCCCCTGGATCAGTACAGGTTGAGCTGTTGGAGAGCAGCTCTGGGGAAAAAGACCTGGGAGTCCTGGTGGACAAGAGGGTGACCACGAGCCAATAACGCGGCCTCGCGGCCAGGAAGGCCAATGGCATCCTGGGATGCATTAGAAGGAGCGTGGCCAGCAGGTCGAGGGAGGTTCTCCTCCCCCTCTACTCTGTGTTGGGGAGGCCCCACCTGGAGTACTGGATCCACTTCTGGGCACCCCAGTTCAAGAAGGAAAAGGAACTCCTGTGGAGAGTCCAGCACAGAGTCACTAAGCTTATTAAGGGAGTGGAGCATCTCATTTATGAGCAGAGGCTGAGGGAGCTGGGGCTCTGTAGCTTGGAGAAGAGGAGACTGAGGGGTGACCTCATTAATCTTTATAAATATGGAAAGGGTGAGCGTCAGGAGGACAGAGCCAGGCTCTTCTCAGTGACATCCAATGACAGGACAAGGGGCAATGGGTGCAAACTTGAGCGTAGGAGGTTCCATGTAAACACAGTGAGGGTGACAGAGCACTGGAACAGGCTGCCCAGAGAGGTTGTGGAGTCTCCTTCTCTGGAGACATTCAAAACCCGCCTGGACGTGTTCCTGTGTGACGTGTTCTTGCTTTGGCAGGGGCGTTGGACTCGATCTTTCGCGGTCCCTTCCAGCCCCTAACATTCTGTGATTCTGTGTGATTCTCTGTCTGCTCCACCTAATTATTTTCAGGATATGAAATCTATATATGTACGCACTTGTGTACGTGTATATATAGATACACACATGAACTGAAATGTGCCAAGACTCAGATATTCTTATTTCCAGGTTTTACCACCATTATCACTGCTTCCCTTTGTGCTTCTGAGATGGTTTGGAAGGCCACAGTCTGAATGGGCTCAGTACCTACCTAAAAGTGCATTAGCAGAAGTGAGGGGACCAGTCTGAGCACTGGGGGAAGTGGGAACTGCTGAAATCGCCAAAGGCCTTTGTCAAACCATTGCAAGCACCTTCTCGTGAAGAGCAAGCAGCAGCAGGAAGGTGTTGATTACCTCAGCCCTCTGTGGAGGGAATCAGAAGGGAAAGAATGGAAATACCTGATAATCCTTCATGATCGCTGTCGCTGGCTTTCTTCAATTCGAAGCACCTGGCAACACAAGAGAGGAATTTGTCTAATTCCCTTGCATGCTGCTCCAGCCCTCTCTTTTCAAGTCCAGCAACTGAGCCATTGCTCAAGAGGAAAATTCCGTCCCGATCAACGTTAGCAGCATAAAATGAAAGTCTGTATGCAAACCACAGACCCTGCCCCACTTTAAAGGCATCTTATTCTTGGCTGTCAGACTGCATGGAAGAATAAGATTCACAATTCTGTAGTTACTTAAGAACTTGAGGATCGACACGCGTGATATACTAAGGGTTTTCATTTCCAAGAAAAGCAACTCTAGCTATGCTAAGTTTGAACATCTGGCACGTTTACTAATCTTAGTCTGACCCCTAGTGACCTGTCATAGAATAATCAGATTTATCTAACAGATCCTGCACCTTCCTGACAGGTAACTACCACAAAAGTCATTTATCTGCTTCCCCCCCCCACCAAAAAGAAACCCAAAAACACCACCACAAATGTAGTCACCTTTATCAGCAGCATAACATAAGAAAAAGAGGCGTCAGCTCAGAAGTCATAAGGCTTTCTTCTGGAGGTGGGGATGTGGAAGAGGACACATGACCAAGTATCAAATTCACTTATCTTACCTCTGCATATAAGGTGTTTTTTGCCTTCTTCCTCTTCTCCTTTTTGATGCAAACAGGAACTGCTTCTTTGTATTTATGAAGAGATCTTTATGTCTGAAGGAGATGAAGTGGAAGTTAAAGCTGGTTAGATAATAAGTTTAAATTAATAAACAAAAAAACCAAAGAAGGGCGCAATTTAAAGCGGTAAACAAATTTTAAAGAACGTAAATAACTCGCACATTTATTTAAGTCATTGGAAGCTTCTAGGCTTTTGTCAGTTTTAACCTCAGCATTTTGTTCGTACTGGATATTTCTTGCTCAGTGTGTTTATGCCAAGCAGAAACAGGCCAAAATACAATAACTGTGCGCTTGCCTTGGCAATAACACAAGCACAGTAAAATTTTTATGGATTTCTTTCCCCGCATGAAGATTCATTTATCAAGCATACTGACAAATTAAAAAATGTAATTTGCCCAATCTCTGAAATGTACTCATGAGAGCTCACATTTCTTTTCTATTTTTTTTTATAGCAGCACTCTTCTGCAGCCAAGAGGACTATCTCAGAAACAGTGCTCTCTGTCTGTGGTTTTGGTGTACTTTCGTCACTGCTAGTTTGCACAAGATGTGATTTGATACCTATTACCATCTTTGTGCTCTTTACAGGCATTTTGAAGTTTGTGGAAATCACGGTTAACCTCCTGGTGCTGGTTTGTGTGGGCGCCGCCCAAGCCTCCATTGCAGGCTTCACGTCCCTTGGTGGCTTTGGCATCGGATCCTTTAACCTGAATTCAGCCTATAGCCCCTTTGAGGGCACAGAGCTCCAGGAGGTGAGGGAGCTCGACATGCAGTTCACCCAGATGAGAGCCCCTTGCGTGTATGGCGGAGTAGCCTTTGCTTTAACAGCAGCAGTCCTTACACTTGTCTTCCTTGTCGTGGGGGCAAAACCCATCCAGCAGCTCAGGATGGGGCTGCTGGCAGGTGAATGTGCCTTCAGCCTGCTGGCCGGCATAGCATACGTCGCAGCGGTCAGCCTCTACCTGCACTTTGTCAGCCAGGTGAACGCCACAGAAGTCTGCAAGAGGCGCGAGAGGCTGTACGCACGCCGTGGTTATACCTCCATGAACTGCGTGGTCCAGGGCGGCGATGCGGCTGTCGGCCTTTTTGGTGTCACCGCTGCGTGTTTGTACTTTGCCAGCTTTGTGGTCTGCATCCTGGCTATCAAAACCGTCCGGGCCTTCCGGAGCCATGCAGCTATGACCCAGCACAGCCCCAAGACCAGCATTAGAAACGGAAGCGTCAGGAAGCACCATGCTGTCCACAGGACCCCTGAAAGCTCCCACAACATCCAGACTCTTGCCACATTAGTGTGAAGTCAGCTCTGGTACTGTGCCAGAGATTTGTAGCTTCAGACGCTGGGCGTCACATGCTGAACAGGTTATCAGTTCACAATGTATTATCCTATAAGGTGCTGAACTGTGTATCAAATCAAATGCAGTAACTTGCATTTGATCATGATCAAATGCTACAACTTGATATAATAAAATTGATGTTGATGTAATAAAATTGATGTTGAGCAGGTGGTTCTAACAAGTTTCTTTGGCATCAGTCTTTCAAACTGAACTCCTGCATTTAAAATTTGTTTGATTGTAATGTTTTCATCCTACACAGAGCAAATCCAAACAGGAACGAGCTGTTAATGGGTTGCAACCAAAGTGCTGCCAAACTCATGCTAACAACCACTTCCTTTCCTCTCCCTTGACATAAGGAATTGAATACAGAGCTAGAATGGGCAGCCTTCAACATATCCTGTTCCTGTCGATACACCCCATTGCCTGATGCCACACTGCTCACAAAGCAAAGGCCACTTGAGTGTTTTTAGGAATCACAGCCAAAGCTACGTGTGTTCCCTGTTTCAATTGGGCTAGTGAAACATTTCATCTTTTGAGTCACAGGGGTTGACACATATTGATCACGTGCTCCCTGAGGAAGGGAGCTGGGAGGAACTAGCTGCAATTTCAAAGGCAGTGTTTGGGTTCTCCTCCAGCTCCCTACCACGTTTTCCCAGTCTCAGTACAGATCAGAACCTGGAAGGCAGCGCATTGGCCAGCTGTCAGCTTAATGAAAATACAGCTTGCTTCTGTAACCACCTAAACAAGGTTTGGTTTGCTGACTCCACAGCTGGTGGCGGGCAGAGCCTGAGTCAGAAACCTGCTGGCTGCCCTGGAGTTTTCCATGGGAATGCTTTAACAATGATAGAAAGTACACGTGCCCTTCCCTATATAAATACACAAAGCATGAGCCAACAGCAGTTATTGTATACCCTTAGGGTTGAGAAAATAAATTTAAGTGAACATCCTTCAAGAATCCTTTGTTTGAGGCAAGTGAAATAGATCACTGGTCTTCATAGATGAGGGAGTGAGAAAAAAAACAGACCAGACTGCTTTTGAAGTCTGTGAGATTTATTTGATATTTTGTGGTCCTTCTCTGGACCCACACCAACAGGTCCATGTCTTTCCTGTGCTGAGGACACCGGAGCTGGGTGCAGTACTCCAGGTGGGGTCTCACCAGAGCAAAGCAGAGGGGGAAAATCACCTCCCTTGGCCTGTTGGCCATGCAGCCCAGATAGAGTTGGCATTCTGGGCTGCGAGCACACATTGCTGGCTCACATCCCACTTTTCATCCACCAGTACCTCCAAGTCCTTCTCCGCAAGGCTGCTCTCAATCCATTCATCACTCAGTCTGTACTGATACTGGTGATTGCCCGAACCTAGGTGCAAGACCTTATACTTGGCCTTGTTGGGACTTTATGGGGTTCAACATTAGCCCACTTTTCAAGCCTTGAGACCCTGACAGGTACCTCAGTCAAGGAAGCATCCTTTCCTTCAAACATCCCAACTGCACCACTCGGCTTGGTGTCATTCCCAAACTTGCTGAAGTCCTGAAGCTCTGCAAGCAGAGGAACCACAAAGAAAGCCAAAGTCCAGGGATTAACAGCTTTCTGAAAGCTTTGTGCCTCAAATTTGTCTCCCTCCTTGACAACATGAAGAAAGATGACTACGAAATAATCATGAAGAGGAAATAAACATCAGTGCTGCCTCCTCTGCTCACTTTCATGGAGGGAAATGTAGGAGAGGAGGGGAAAAAAATCCCAGCAATACTCCTTGGAGGACTAGGGCAGGGAAGAAGCACAGATTTCCCTCTCCTCAAAGTGAAAGGCGAGTCATATACCATCAAAGCAATCCAAATCACCCTGCTTTTCTGACTGTAACAAGACTATGTATCCTATAGTCAAATGGAAGACCTTTACTGTGCAAGCTGGGAAGGTATAATACAAAAGCAGAGATTTTTCTGGCACACATATATGACTAAGGCCACAACAGGCTGCCATCCCAGCTGCCACTGCAGGTAGTCCTACCCTACAGGGCAGATTAACCTTCACATCTTCTACTGCAGATGGCTGTGCCCCACTGTTACCTCTGTGTGGTTTGTATGGGACAATAATCCACATTTGGACCAGTAAACAAAGGCATGGCAAATGGCTCCTGCCAGCCCTACCATTTCTTTTAGCCTTTCCCCGCTGCCCACGCCATGCAAGCCTACAGGCACCACCTGCACGCAACCCTCAGGGTCAGCACTGAGAATAAACTCAGTTGTTTCCCTGAAGCAGCCCCTACACAGCCCAGTTTCACCTGCAGCCAAAAGACTGCACACAGTCACCACTCTCAGTCCCTCTGTGGTGAGAAAGATCCTCAGGGTGTATCCAGCGTGCCTGCTGTGATCACCATCAACTTATCATCTGCTGTGAGGGAAACAGTGATAGCAAAGGTCAAATCTGTGTGTCACCGAGATTATCTTGTGGGTAGACAGTATGGCTTCTCTCAACCTAAAAGCCTTGAGGAGCCCACCATTGGCGTAGTAAGAAGCCTTCTGGCATGCCAAACCTATTCTGAACCTTCAAAAAGAGGGATAAAAAGGTCATCAGCTCTGGAGATGCTAGGAAACGGATGCAGGTTTCAGGATAAAATGAAGCTGCCTGACAGGAGAAGAGCCCCACTGCAGGTGATGGGTCACCAGTGCAAGGTGGTGGGGTGAGTTGAGTAGCTTATTTATCTCAGTTACCTGTAAGACTCTCAGACAGGCCCTTTGGATTTAAATAATCAATTTGCACCTGTCTCCTTAGTCAGTCTGAGAGCAAAAACTCCAGTTGAGCTTCCCAGCCCTTAATTATCCACAAAGGGACATCCTCCCCACAGAAGAGCCCTGGAGGAAAACAATCTCTCTTTGAAAATATGTCTCCATGCCTTAATTTGGAGGGGGAAACGAAGGGCATAATATTTTTTAAATAGTCATAAATATCTTAACAAAAAAAAAAAAATTAAAAAAAAAGAAAACAATCCACCACCCTGATTCTTCATCCCCCTGCCGAGTAAACAGTCATGAAAATTTCCTCCTGCTGGATTGTGTATCCATTTTCCTGAATATCTCCTTTATTCAAATAGCAGCTCATAAAAGTATTTAGGTCTCGAGGAAATCTTGTCCAGAGCAGAGCAAACAAGCATCCAGAAACACAGGCCAGAGAGGAGGGAGGATATTTATTCCTCTAAATAGGATTAACATAACCTTTATATTTACCAAGTGACCAAATAATTCAGGTATCTGGAACTGTAAATCTAGTGCTGCTGGAAAATATGCCTGTGTTAGAACATCGCCCTCCTGCTGTTGACCAGCTGCATGGAAGAGGGACCTTCGTACCTATCTGCAGAGATTAATTTCTTTTTTTTTGTAAACACAAACAATTTTTCTTAAGCTCGTTGAGAAAATAAGAAAACGTTTCTAGAATATATTACATTTTATCACAATTTAAGCTTTTCCCATTATTTCTTCAGGAGACTTTGAGTGTATCCAAAGTGAAGAAACAACTATGGACACAAACCGGTTGTGGAACAGCAGGAACTGAATTCAAGGCTTAGCATTAAGAAAAGCTGAGATCTCAGTTTACGCCAAGAACTGTTTTAGAGTGATGAGAATACATTTAGGCATTAGAGTACCAAGGAATAGTCTGAATGGAAATTGTTCTTTCATAATCCATGTGCTTTACTCCCAATGCAGATTTATCTTCATTAAAGTTACTCTTCTGGTAGTTTTCCACCCCAATTTACAGTCACCATAAATTGAGCTATAGGTACACAACTGACCTTCAATAACTCCGATCTCTTGATTACATTTGCAGAACTTGGGTGTCTCCTTTTCTTTTTGAAGACTCAGCCAAGTTATTGAAGGGAACTATGAGCATGTTGTTCACGGCAGCTGTGACAGTCATCTTTACCCATCCCTTTCACAGAATCTCTCTCCAAGAAAAGGTGGCGCTCAATGTATTGCAGGACCTTAATGTCAGCACAGCATAAAAAGTGTCAGACGCTTACCATTACCTGTCATAAATAAAACATGAGACTCCTTGCAAAGTCCACAAGTTGTTGGGGTATTTGATGAAATCGGATTTGGCGTGTGACAGTGCAAACCAGGCAACTCATAGGATGCCCTTCATCACTACAAACGGCCGACTGATTTCCAATGATGCCAGTTGCACACAGACCCACGCCTGCTACTGGGCTTCCAGAAACTCTCAGGCCGTGCCGAGTAGCTCAAGTGAAACACATGCACGTGTTCTATAGGTAGGTAGTTTTTCAGAAGGATGTAGAAAGGCTTGCAAGAGAGATGCACCCAGGTTAAGATCTCTGTTCTAAACAGGCTTTAGAAAACTCACGTTCTGGTGTGGATATATTACTTTCAATACTGCAAGAGAAATTGTGCAGCAGAGATGTTCAGGCATTTAACGGGTATACGATAACCTTGAATTTTTTAATTTGCCCAGCTGTTCAATAAGAATTAGAATTTCATCAGCTGTGAAGACACTGTGTGCACTGCACATACATCCCGCACAGAGTGAGCTGGGGCACTGGCTGGAGGCGGGCAGGTGGTTCCCGGGGCCTCGGCCTCTGCCTGGCAGAAGATGAAGGTCTCAGCACTGGTCAGAGGGGATCTGCGAACCCAGCTGGAGCTCCCAGGGAAACCTGCAGCTGTCCGGGCTGCAGGCTGTAGGGAGAGCCAGGGCCCGTCACTGGTAACAGGTGGCAGTGATGAGAACCGCGGCCGGTGCTGCCAACAGGAGGACTATCTCCTTTGGCCCATGGTGGAGCTGCAAGAGGAAGGTGGAAGGTTGAAGAGCATCAGGGAGGCTGAACAGGAGACAGACCATTGGAGCTGGGTGCTGCCCACCTTGAAACAGAAGTGGGAGCACCTGTCAGAAAATATCCAAGACCAGGGGGACCCCACGTCCTGCCCCTGCCAGGCCAAAGGCAGAAGCCTAATTGAAGAGTGAATGGAGACAAGTTCATGGTTGAGGCAGCAGGCAAACTCCTGCCTTGCCCACCTCACTCCCCCAGGTGTCTCTGAAAAACAGTACATGAGGCTCCAGTTGAGAGACTCATCAAATGTGTATGTGGTTGACGTGCAGCCGACACCATAGGTACATCCACAGTCAGAAAGGCCGATCGCCCGTATCACAACCACAGCCACAAGGAAGAAAAGAAGGTTTATGGCTGTAGGCGACTGCCCTCTGAGGGAAACAGAGGGTTCAATGTGCCGGGTAGACTCTCCTCATAGAGACGTCTGCTGTCTCCCTGGAGCCCGGGTTAAGGACCTCACTAGGAAAGTTCCTAGTTTGAGGATGGTACCAAACTATTACCCAGTACTGATCTTCCACATAGGTGGATAGGAAGCTGTGACTGGTAATCCAAGAACAATTCAAAGAGACTTTAGAGCCTTGTGATGGGTGGTGAGGGAATCTGAGGCACAGAAAGGCAAGAAGGACCTGCAGAGGCAGTTAAAGCAGGGACAGGTATCTTGGGAAGAGTACAGAGATGCTGCCTGGTTGCATAGGGACAAGGTCAGGAAGGCCAGGGCACAGTTGGAGCTGAACTTGGCAAGAGATGCAGAGAATAACAAGAAGGGCTTCTATTGGTATGTCAACGAGAAAAGGAAGGTTAAAGAAAATTTACCCCTTACCCTTCTACCCCCTGTCAATGAGCAAGAATGACAAGCCGGTAACAACAAACGAAGAGAATGCTGAGGTTCTCAACAACTATTTTTCCCTGATCTTCACTGGCAAGCTCTTTCCTCACACCTCCCAAGTCGAAAGGCCACAAGGTGGGGAACAGGGAGACAAAGTCCCTCCTACTGTAAGCAAAGATCAGGTTCACGACCACCTGAGGAACCTGAAAATACCACAAGTCTATGGGACCTGACAACCTGCATCCCAGAATCCTAAGGGAATTGGCTGATGTAGTTGCCAAGCTACTCTCCATGATATTTGAAATGGATCTGTCAGTCAGATTCACCACAGTGACTTCCAGATACTTAGTACTTAGGGTAGGATCTCAGCACAGAATGATGGAAACCATGGGAAGCTGAAAGAGCTAGTGACAGAAAATGAGTCTAAGACTTTCCGAGTGGAATTAGCTACCATTCCCAGTCAACATCACAAACAGTAAAAAGGGTGTTTTCCTCCCTTCACATTGCAAAAATAACTCCAACAAGATGGCCCTAAGTCCCTGAGCAACTTAAAGGAAATTCAGATTTTCACACAGTTGCGGATCAGCTCTGATGGTGAAGATCAGGCAAACTATTGGCCCAAATAAGGCACGTTCTAATTGAGGTCTCATTGCCCATTTGCTAAGACTACTCAAGAGCTCACTCCCAACACCTTCTTACCTGGCAGCATTACAGATGTTCTACTGAGCAGTATCAACTCCAGCTTCCTGGCTCCTTCAGCTCCTTGTATCCTTGTTTCAATTTGCAGCAGTCGCTTCCAAGACCTGGTAAGTGTCAGTCCTTTGCCTCTGCAGGGCAGCTCCCTGTCACATCAGTGTAGCTCCTTTGCTGTCATTTGTTCAGCTGAAGGAAGGTTTCTCTGGACCACCGGCATCCTTGCATCATTCCACACGGCGTTGTACACAAGGGTGTTAAAGACGCGCTCGTTTCACTGGCTCCCTACAAAGATGAAGATGCAGCAATCCTGGTCCTGTCCTGACGCAACACTCGGGGGAGCCCTTGAAGTTTTCAATCAGCACAGACAGCGACAAGAATGCCTTTTTCTACCCTAAATAAAAAGTTCCTAATCAAAAAAAGCACAGGAGGCCTGCAGGCCATTTCTTATCTTCTTAACAAGGAGATTGCTTCTGGTTCAAGCAAGCGCAAGCCACAGATAACTAGGAGAGGGGAAAGTCACTTGGCACAAATCCCCTCCCCACACACCACTGTTTCTGAAGAGGGGCCAGCAGACAGGATGGATGGTGGACACATTTTTCTCATGTTCTCATCTCATTTGTCCTTTCAAGGCACTCCAAGAACGTCAGGGAAAGAATTGGCTGGTACCTGAGTTGACTGAATAGTTCTATGGTCAAATTTTGTCCAACAGAAACCAGAGACTGGGATAATCTCTTTACCCCTCGTTAAAAGACCCTACCACAGGTGACCTGCCAATAAGGCTCACAAAGCTTGCTTTTGGGGAGCTCTGCTGCTTTCAGGACAGCTTTGACCACTTCAAAAAGACAGCAGTTTTTGCTTTCCCTTGCCACCCAATCTTAAATACATTTGAGCAGAGCACTATACATTCTATGCACTACTCTGTGCACAATATGTCACTAATATATTCTGCAACTCTACTTCTATATTCTGCTTTTCAGGACCAAGGTAAGTACTAACCGCAAATGCATCTACCGCAAGGTTATATTTTTATTTTTATTACAAAATGCTGGTGTCTCTCTCCTTCGGAGGGATTACAATGAAAAAACATCTTATTCACAAATCACCAAGCTGCATAATCTGCTATACCAGCATTCCTTTATCCTTCTGCATCCCAATTTTCTCTAAAGCATTCAGCAGCATACATTCAATTACCAAAACAAGTCCATCTGTTCTGTGAGTCAATACTGACAACTTTACTGTTAAAATGCACATCTCTTGGTGCAGCCGTACTTAATTTGACCGGGGAGAAGAGCCTGCTGTGCTCAGAGCATCACATCTAGTGCCCAGACTCCCACTGAAGGATTGCAGCCCAGCTAGCACCAGGGGCTCCCAAAGGCCTCCACAGCCCCATCCCTTGCTGGCCCCGGGCACCCCTAAGTCACCTACATACATGCAAGCAAGCAAGCAAGAGGAACAGATTGGCTCATGCGGCATTCCATGAAATCCTCACTGCAAGCAGTGCAAGCCTGCAGGTAACAATTCAATCGGTAAGAAATAAATCAATTAATCCAAAATTACTGCAATAAGTTGGCCATGATGCAAGTCAACTGAATTAACAAAGCAGGGCAGAAAAGCAGGTTAACAAAAAAAGCAAACGAGTAATTAAACAGACACCAAGACGTCCCGATTCCAGCAGAGCCTGAAAGCTATTTTTACCAGCCTCTGGCCATGCAGCTCCTCCTGCAGCCAAAACTCTGAGGGACCTGACCCTACAGCACTGTTGAGAACTGCTCAGCTGACGTGCCATCTCAGAAAAACTCATCTCTTCACTGACAGCAGTGTCCAGAGAAATCAAGCTGACGTTACTGTTACATTCTCTCCTCTGAATCCTACTGCTCTGCTTGAATCAATTCAAGCCCTCCTGCATCCCAGAGCAGTAAACTGTTCGCTTGGTTACCCAACCAACCCACTCAGGTGAACGCTTGCAAGCCCCAGTCTGAAAGGTTGAACCCAAAAGACACCATCCACAACTAAGGCAGAGATGCAGAAATTACCTCCAAAGGTGTGTGTGACACCTCATTAACACCCACCTCCATGTGCATGTGCTTCCAAAGGAGCAAAGTTAAACTTAAAAAAATAAATATGTACAATTTGCTAGAAAACTGCTCATGAGTGTTCTCATTTGAACCTGGCCAGCAGCCAAACAACACACAACTGCTCACTCACCCTCCCTATGCCCCAGGGGATGGGGAGAGAATTTGGGGGTGAAAGTAAGGAGACTCGCAGGTTGAGACAAAAACAATTTAATAATTGAAATAAAATAAATTAAAACAATAATGATAGTAATAATAGAATATATACACAAGTGATGCACAATGCAGTTGTTCACCACCTGCTGACCAACGCCCAGCCCATTCCCAGCTAGTGATCCCAGAGGAGAGAAAATCCCAAAACTGCAATCCTGGAAGAGCACCAGCTTGCTGGCCCACCCTCATTTACATACTCACCATGACATTGTATGATATAGAATATTCCATTGGCCAGTTCTGGTCCATCACTCTGGCTATGCTCCCTCTCAGCTTCCTGTGCGCCTGCACAACTAGCAAGACACAGGAAGCAGGATTTCTTAGCAACTAAATCCACCAGTATATTACCAACATTCTTCTCGCATCAGTTCCCATATTGAATCTAAAACACGGCACTATTCTGGCTACTAAGAAAAGTTAGCTCTGTCCCAGCCAAAGCCAGGACAAAGAGTTGTAAGCACGATGGGGAGCGATCGAGCTGAGATCGCTACAAAGCGACTACTGAAGAGATAACGCACGGGGCGCTGCAGTGGCAGCACATTCTCTAGGCGTGAGGAGATAAACTACACGGACACAGCCGGTGCGCTCCAAAGGGGGCGAGCCGTCCGAAGGCAATGCCACCGTGGCACTGGTTACCAACAGATGGCAGTGCCACGCGCTGGATGCACAAGTGGAACACCAACAAGTTCTTCATGCGCAACAAAACGCATCACGTTAGAGCGCTATGGTGGAAAGCAAGAAAAAAAGCTTTTACACCACAAAAAAATAAAGGGCCTGCGTATACAAGCACGTAAACAACTCAGTTACTTCTCAATACCATCATAGTCTCCTATTTAAAGTTATCATGCAGGAAAGAATTCAAATACATTCATTTTTCTGTCACCAGTCATCTACCTCCTCCCGTTCATGTATTTCTGCTTGTCTTTAGAAACAGCTATCGGCGACTTTCAAAGGACATGAAAGGTTTGATCATAAAGGTAATACGGGTCTGTATTTTCCCAAGTTGAAAGCCTTCCCCTTCTTTTTAGCCTCCAGCCTTTGCTCCAGCTACTGCTGTCAAGTTCTGCAAACAAATTAATTTCTCTATTCAAGCCAGATAGCTCAAAACTGTGTAAAACATACCATGCATATAATAATAAAATCAGCTACGATAGCAATGCACCTAGCTGAAATCAGTGACAGCTTCAGTCCTCACGAGACAAGAATATACCAACCCCCTTTGTGAAAGAGGACAGAAATATCCAGAAAAGTCATGAGCTGTAAAAACTGTACCTTGTTTTACAAGTCCCAGTTTAAAGCCAGAACAAAATACCCTTTGCCTTTGTTTAAAAATAAATGCTAAACCTTCCAAAGATGCTCCCAGATATCCAACATACTGGTCTAGTTCAGCGTGTTACGGAAAGCTCAGCAGGGGGATGAAGTCACCCCTATGAATGCATCGATCCTTCACATTCGACTGAAGACAGGCTACTACCACAAATATCTTCAGACCAAAAATCCAGGGGTACAGCTCTTCAACCAAAAAATCCTGTCAGTTTGATGCTACAGAAGCCCTGACTCCAGAATCACCAAAAGGCTTGAGTTGGAAGGGACCTTAAAGATCATCTAGTTCCGACTCCCTGCCATGGGCAGGGACACCTCCCACTAGAGCAGGTTGCTCAGAGCCCCACCCAGCTTGGTCTTGAACACTTCCAGGGATGAGGTGTCCACAACTTCTCTGGGCAACCTGTTCCAGTGTCTCACCACCCTCATGGGGAAGAGCTTCTTCCTAATGTCTAATCTAAATCTACTCTGCCCTAGATTAAAACCATTGCCCCATGTCCTATCCCCACATGCCCCTATAAAATGCTGCTGTTAGCTTTACAGAAGGTACCATGCTGCGAGTGGCAGGTCTTGGTCAGCTGTCAGGTTTGACCATTTACGTTTCAACGTAAGGGCATAAGGAGCGAAATCACACTGTTGCCTTTAATCTGCTAATGCCACAGGGTCTGGCAAGTTCTTGGAATCTGTCCCTCAAATGAAGGGAAAGTCTTTACGAAGCCTGTATGCATACGTACCACACGAGAAAAGGGCACAGCAAGGAGCATCAATTCTCAGCACGGGGCCACAGTTTAGCTCACATGAAATCGTTCCACTTCCACTCCTACTCTGACCTCTGCTCCTCTTTCCAGAGCACCACATGTACAGCATCAGAGGCACCTTATCAGAAGTAGAGACCACATGTAGCAGTGGCAAGATTACTCCTCCAGTAGCAGTGGAAGAGAATTGCCATTTTTTTTTTAAGGTACAGAGAATTTTCCAGCTTGCTCAGAAAACTCTAAACTTGTAATCACTTGTCTAGGCCACGGCTGTGTCCTTGCTAGTCATCACCTTTAGCCTCAGGCAACATCTGCACAAAAAAAAAGAAAAAGATAACAGAGTCCAAGGACACCAAAGAAGATGTATCATTCAACAAAATTTGAAATATACCAATTGTTTAGTGAAGGATACCTGAGTTACTAGCCAATAAAACAAACTTTTTTTTTGATTAAATACATTATTTAATGAGTTTTCTTTAAGAAAGATATTTTGAAGCTCAAGTTACAAAGTACAATCTTCAAGATCTACAGTAGACAGTGCTATGAACATCTGCCAAACCAGGTTATTCTCATGTTTGCTCCTCTGCCATTATTATTACGAAAGAGAAACTCAAACTCTCTTGTTACGAGCAATTCCGTCCTAACTTGGCTATTTCACCCTAGAACAGAATAAGGACAACAGCCTTTTAACACAGTCCTCTCCCACAATACAGACCAAATGTCAAGCAGGAGCAAGACACTGTCGTGATCACACGCTAATTTAGCTTTTTTAAGAGTGACAAATAAAATGAAGCAAATTGTTGGAGGCAATACTGAAAAAAAGGGTGTTGCTCCTTTCCCTTTTGTTACCAAAGTCAAACTGCCATTGAACTCACGCTCATTCAACACATTTGAGCAAATCTAAGCGTATATAGGTAGCTTTGAGTTCACTTTTCCACCTTCTCTTTATTGGATATGGAGAGAAGAGGGAAAATATGAGGTTTTTTCTTCCTTTTCCTATGCCACATTATCCCTTCATCCTATCTTCACTTACTGGGTTCCAGTAGGATAAAGCCAGAGCACCATTCCTCTTCAGTCTTCTGACATTGTCAATACTGTGGCAAAGGGCAAATCAATAGTGCTGAATTAGTACCAAGAAAGAAACAGGTCAATTCCTCACAGTTATTTCGTGTCTTTTAAAGGCCATTTCACATGTTCTTTCAATTCTAAAAGTAACGTGTGAGTTGCAGTTAGCATAAATGTGATCGAGCTGAAAAAGTTGGAACGCCTCTTAGTTTAAACTGAGCAGCACGATGATGAACCACAGCGAGCTACTGGCTGGAAGCTGCTGCTCAGCTTTTCAGACAAAAAGCAGACATCAGGTGTAAATTTCATATTTATTATAACAAAAAGGACATGTTCATTTGTGCATTCAGCTTTAATATAACTCTTGGTATGTAAATGTTCTACAGCAAATGAGCTCTATACAATCATGCTGGTTGTGGCAGCAGTAAGGAACACAAAAAAAAAAAAACCCTGTCTGTAAAAGTAAGGAAAGAGACCAGAGGAAAAAGTGGTTTTCTTTACATGGTCTACACCATCTCAGCTCTAGCTAACTTGTACACAGCCACTCAAGTCTGTTACGTCCAGTGACCGTGGCCCAAAGAGTCACTTCAGAAAAAAGGGGCAACTTTTCAGGTTGTGTCCTTAATGCCAAGGCTACAAAACATGTAAGCGTCACTATACAACACGGAGCTATTTACAGGAATTTCCCAATCAACTGTTCTCTCAGAGAAAATTAGTGAATCTCAGTGACTTAAGTCACCTGAAAGAGTAAAGCAACTCCTAGGAGTTAGTCTCCATATTCTACAAATGTCTATCATTTTCAAGACCAAAAAAAGCCTTTTCTCTCAAAGAAATACAGTATTACAATATTACTTAGATCATTTAGCATTGGCTACTGCCCTGCTCTTCGAACAAAACAAACAACCCATTAAAAAATATTACATCATCATCTGTTTCTCAGCAATATATTAAACCTTTTAATTATTAGTTTTGTTTTATTTTTTTTTGTTTTGTTTTTATACTTGATATGTTAAGGGAAGATTAACTATTTTAAACTTTACCAGTCAAGCATCTCTAGAAGAAAGTCAATTAATATTAAACTTAACAAACTGAAAAGCTGCAGTTATCTGTAGTGGCAGGATAAGGAGAAGGAAGTAAATAAAGGAAAAAAGATAAGGAAAACCCCTGCTGTAATGCGAGTCCACTGAGTCCCGCACTCAAGTCTCCTTGTTTGTTAGTTTATTTCAGACTAGTGAATAGAGTGGGTCATAGTGGTGTATCGTAATAGTCTGCCAGGTGGTCCATTGGATACTGTCGCTGCTGCTGCTGCTGCTCCTGGTGCTGCTTCATAATCTCCTTGACTTCTTCTTCAAGCTCTGGTGGGATGATAAACTGGTCATCGGGATCAGGCTGAGCTGGAGCAGCAAAATAGCCCCCGGTTTTTCTGAGCGGCGCATCCGTTGCAACTTCAATTAAGTTATGGCTCCTCTCTTGTGGTGCCACGGAACCGTTGCCCCGCCGGCGCCCTATTGTGCCTGTTGCAGAGCATTCGGCTTTCCTGGGAAGGTTGGGCTCATCTTCATTGGCACTGATAACAATACCTTCGTCGCTGGCTTCCACCGGCACTTGGAGAAGCTGCTTCTCCTTCACTCGGCTGCAGTGAATGTCCACCTCCACTTCCACACGGCTGCCATTGGTGAATACCCCCTCAATTGGCTCCTCATCATCACTGTCAAGGCCGTTGTCGGAGAAGGCGCTGGAGAAGGTGGCACTGGAGAGCTGCCGCTGGAAAGAATTGGACAGGCAGACGGGGTGCAGCATGCAGCGCTGCTCCCCAGGGTAGGCCGGGCTGTTCTCATTCATGGCTACCTGGGGAGGCTCGTCGGAGGCTGTGGATCCCACCTCGCTGCTCATTTCTGAGGTCGAGATCTCACTGCTGATCTCTGAAGCCATCCCGCTGCTCGAAGACGGCATCCCAAGCGCATCTGTTGGCCTGTCCTTGATGACCACGTTGACAGACTGGGGGAAAATGCCTGGGCTGGGGGGTGGGACTCCATTAAGTTCACAGCAGCAGAAGCTGTCCTCCGTCACGTTGAGCTGAACCACGACAGCGCTGATACTGTCGTTGCAGCCGTAACTTTGGGCCAAAGTGCAAAGCTTCTTCGCGGCTGCCAGCGCGTCGGGCACGTTTCTGACTGCCTCCACTGCTTCATCCATCGAGAGGCTGTCCCACAGCCCCTTACTCCCCAGAATGAAGAACTCATCTTGTGGAGTTAAGGTGATGGACTGAACGTGGGGACGCGGCACAACGCTAGGGTGAAGGAAGGTGTACCCCAAGATTCTTGTTGAATCTGTCACACCATTCACTTTGCCATCCTGAAACGAGAACGGACAGGAAATTGAAAACCAGGCAGACAAGGATACACAGCACCTTCATCTCCTTGCATTTCATTGATGGCTGGTTTTGCAGTACCCCCAACACTGCCATTTACAAACAAGACGACAGAAAAGCAAAGGGACTGGCAAGGAGGTGACAGAACTGGGATTAGAGCACAGCAACAGCTGGTTGGCAATCCTGCGCTGCACCTCCTACACCCTACTGATTTGTCCTCAGCATCACCTATGCACAGAAAAACACAGCAGAAGTTTGCAACAGAGCCGTCTGTTTTGCTCCGGTAGCTGTGAGAGCCAATTGAACTCATGTTTTACCACCAAGTCAGACTTATCCCTCCTCCAACCACTGTATCTGGCTTTAAACAGGGCAAAGCCACACACAGCTCCATATGATATAAGGGCAGGTTATGACTCTTCTCTTGTAGCTGTAGCAATCATAGGCTTCATCTTAGTCAGCTAAAATTCATTTTTAAAAAAATACTTTAAATGAAGCATGCAAGTCAAACGTAGCAAAGAAGTTTGCATTTCTCAGTCGGCTGAGCTGTAGTGAAATGTTTTACATGCCCCAATTACCTACTATGTTTCCACCTAGAGATGACATTTCCAAGTGCAGGAGGGAAAACATCAGTATAATTATAAAATAACTGAAGGGAAAACATCAGTAAAATTGGACGTATGCGAGAAGTAAATCCCATCCACGTCCGACTCCCAGGATCCTGTCCTGGTTAGAATCTAAGATGGCAGAATAAGCAGAGTAGGTGTCTGAAACAGCAAGCCTTTCTGTCAGCCTGCTGGGGTTAGCTGCACCCCAAAAACTGTGTGTCTGAGACGAACAACAACAAAAGTGAAAATTTACACTGATCTGGTCCAGCTGATGACCGCAGTGCTTAATATAAAGCAGATGATAACCACGGAAAAGTCAACCAAGACTAAGAAAAGCTTCTCCTTTAAAATCCCTCAGAAGAAAAAAACCACCTTGTTGGCTTGTTAACTTCCCCATTAGAAGACTGACAGCAGTGATAAACCATCAATGTGCATAAAATTAGTGAGTCATCTTAAGACTGGGCACAGAAATTTCCCTTCTGTGCAGAACACAGTGAGTGTGCCTTAGTGATGCACACTCGGTTGGAGTGACTCCCTTCCAACCTGTCCCATTTGAGTTCCCAGTCATCACCTTTCTCTGGCAAGAGCAATAGGCACATGACTTATTCCACACAGGCATGTCTGCTCACAGGCACAGCAGCGAGTGCTCTGCTCTTTCCTCCATGAGGAGGAGGATTCAATATTTACCTATTCCTATGCATGTGTCACACAAGACAAAGTAAAACTGACAGCAGCTGGCTTCAAGCTTGTAAGAAGGGAAGAAATAATTTTCTCCTCTCTCGTGGTTCAGCTGAACACAGGCTGAGTTTTCCTTTCGAGCAAGTGCTCTCTTCAAGAGAGCCCGTCAAAGGGCAGCTCTGGGAACATGAGAGCTCAGACAGCAACGCCAGCCTGCCAGGAGCAAGGAGTCTCCTACAGGAAGGATGGCACTGCTCCAAGTGCTTTGCCTTCTCTCTCATCCTATTTGATCGGAGAAGCGCTTCATAACAGCTCATTAGGAGGGAGTGCCTGCTTTCCTATTTCAATGCAAAAAGTTCACAATTGCTCACTCTCTGAAGCTAACCAAAATCCAGCACGGCAATGGGATGGAAAAGCAACTTAATTGCATGCTATGAATCACCTTGAAAGGAAAAGGGCAACCATCAACACTACCTCTTAGAAGTTACAGATATCAACACGCCATTTCATGCACTGCTCTGAAAGTGCTCTGCATGAGTTGTAACAGCCCCTAACTGTCCTCTAACCTCTGTGATAATGGCCTTATGCTGCTTAATCCTCTTCAGCTCTTCTTCACAACTCATGACGTAACACCTGGACAAAGGCAGAGGTTTCCCATTCCGGCAGAGAATGGTTTGGCACTTCCCCACGTTAGCTGAGGTTAGTGTAAAGCATCCACCAGGCTCCATGGGATCGTGTTTTATATGGCAAAGAACAGCAGAGCCTCCAAGTTTTTGTCCAGCTGTTCCAAGTTTCCTGGAATTTAAACAAAACAATGATTGTTCTTTAATTGGAAAGCAAGTGTTACAGGCTCTATGAAGAAACAGCCACTGTTCTGCAAACACAAGCATTCTGGGCATTGACTCTTGGATCACTCGGACAGAAACAAAAGTCTCTAGTGAAGACTGACACTATGGCAGAGAAATCACATGCAACATTCAGGCAGCATGCTGTTTACACATATGCAGATACTCAAGACCCCTCGATTTTAGAACAACAAAAAAATCTTTGCAGCTTTAAAAGTTGCACTGCTGTCTCCCTCTATATCTTAAAGACGTTTGTTTTAAAGGTCAGACTGAAGGAAATGGGGTAAGGAAAGTACTGAGGACTATTAAATGAGTACAAGAAGAGCTTAAAAAGCGGGTTCATATTATCCAGCTGGTTCCCTGGCTTCTTAAGCTACAGATTTTATTATAAAAATAATAATTCTAACTGTAAAAAATATTTTTGGGCAAATCCAGAAGGCAGATGTTCACTGGTTTGAGATGCCTTCAGAATAAAGCTTCTAAAGTATCAAATGATGACCAAAAAAGCACAGTGGCTGTTAACTCCACTGTAAGAAGGCACATTTCATTTATCCTGGCAGTTACTAACTTGTTAAACAGGTTCTTGTTAAACATCAGTCCTTATGTTTTAGCAGGACTCATAGTGAAAAAAATATATATAAAAAAAATCTATGGATAAAACTGAAGTTTTCAGAATGCTGTCATTAGAACATAAATTCATTTCCATACTAGACTATGAAAAATCATCCATCCTTCTCAGTATCTTGTTTATCAGGGCCTTCTCCTATAGCAATTAAGAATTAGAGTAACTTAAAAGGTAATTATAGAGGTTAATAACATTTATATTAAGGCTAGGTCTAGCGGGCAAAACCTTTTGATTCAAAAATCTTGGGGAGAGAATGCACAACTAAATTTGCAACCAAGTTTCAATATGTTTTTTTTTTAAATTTTTTTTAAAAATATACTTCAGGAGTGTTGCATATCATCTGTAATAATCCTCAATGAATGGTTAAACACAACCAGAATGAAGATTATTTTTGGTTCTCCAAAGAAATGGTTAGCTTATTTTGACTTGAGACCAAAAAAAAGCAGCTTTTTGTAGGAATGCCACATTCCTGTGGAATTGCATTAGTAGTAAACAAAACCACTTAATAAGTACCTTAGATACTCAAATGTGTTACTATTTTTGAATATTTTAAATGTATGGCAACCACCTTCTTAGCTACCAGTCTGAGGCATTGTTATAAGCAATTATGGGAAGGAAGCATTTTTTCTCTTGTGTTTGTGAGGTTCAATACCACCCTACAGCTTCTGCATCTTTCACAATAATAAAAAATCCGTATTTTTCCTTTCCAAAGGAACATTGAACGATATGCAATGCCACTTTTAACTTGATCCATTTCCTCAGTCTCTAAGCTGCTTGTTTGCTTTTTCTTTTGTTTCCCTGACCATTTCATTCTCCTTTGTTCCATTCCCTTCATACTCCCTCTTGTCTTGGTGTCTCCCCAGGCACAATTTCTTCTGTCAAGGAGGTTTCCAAACCACTACACAGAACTACTATTACAATCACAGTTATCGCATCACAATCTTTCTGGATGAGTCCTGCCCAAATAATATTCTACATCCAAAGGGATGACGGAACATAGATATTTCTAAGGAATCGGATTACATGCTTTAAAAATTTGTGTAAGCTTAAATAACCTGAATTGATACAGAGAAACAGAAAGGATCAGCCTACACTTTGCAGCCAGTAGTAGCAAAGAAGTTTAAAAGATGAATGAGATTCATACCACTGACTTCATTGCAGCCAATTGTGACTTGTAAGACTTAGAGAAGATACTAGAAAACAGTAAATCTCCACCCACCACAAGCATTTTGTAAATTTGCAGGTGGTGGGGTTTTTTTTGGGTTTGTTTTTTTTTTTCCCTTTGGATGGGGAGGTATTGGAGGTCTTTTCCCATACCTCAAAGGAACAGAGGGCAAAACCCACACAACAAGCAATAAAAAGAACCACTATAGCCAGATACCAAAGCTTTCTTTTCCTCTCTTGCATTTATTTTGAAGCAAGAAAAAAGCAGGTGTCTGACCCGTGAACAAAGTACCCCATGAGCACACACAAGGTAAAAACGGCTTCAATTCAAGACTCACCTCTGCATAATGATGAAAGTGTTGATCATGTATTCCTCCTCATTTTTTGTTTTCTGCAGCTCTTCTGCTAAGATGTCGCTCATGGTGCACTGCAGCAGATACGGCACTTCCACATTGCGGTCACCATCGAAAACACCATAAAGTGCCTCCCGGTTGTCACAGAAGTTATTGGCTGAAAGTGCTGCCACACATAGCCTAGTGAAAAAACAAAGCAGGAGAACATCAAAGTTGTTACCCCACTACTAGTTCTCACCTTGGTATTCTGACCAGAGTGAAGTGGTCTGGTCTGAGAGCTACTTTTAACCACCTCTGTTCACAGGCATTTCAGCACTGCTTTTGGAGCTGTGGAGAAGAGTCAAACCATCAATAGTTCTAGGATGTGGAGAGAACTGTACTACAAATACAAGCCAAGGCCTAAGGATTCTTCCTTCTTTTCAGTACATGAACAAGTCCCCTACTTGTAGAAATAGGGTGAAAAGTATGTCTGAAACAACATCAGTTTAAAGCGGGCTCACTCCTCCAAAAGCCATCCTTGTGACGTAACATGCCGATGGCCTGGTTGTGTGTTAAATCAATTAACAGCAAGTAAAGGCTTGCTGGCATTTTCTACAGAAACCTAGGTAGCCGGAGATTTCTAAAAAGGTATCTAAGGAACAAAGAAAGATTCATCACTTTGCCAGCAACACAGAGACTAGCAGACTCTTGGTACATTATTTGTCAAGTGCTGCCTTAGTCACAAGAGCACACTACGAATATTCAGAATTTTGGCCATTCTGCCTCTTCCTTTAGTTTCTCCAATTTGCTCAGTAAATATCTTTTGGTTGAAGATAAAGAAGCTTTGCAAAGAGGAAAATGCTTTTCAACACTCAGATCTTTTGCACATACTGGAATCTCACATAGACGCAGTGCGTCGCTTACACTCGTATCTTAGCAACTTCCTCAACAAAGACCCAAGTGGAGAGGCAGGCAGGGGCCCCGTGTACAAATACAGAGCCACGGCACGGCCTCTGCCTTGGTGAGGCCCCAAACTTTCACTGAAAAAAGGATTTCTCTTGCATCAGCATAGAGGCGCTCTGCTGCTGGGATGTTCGTATAACATAAACCACAACCAAGTCATACTTGTTCTTGACGCCTGACGCTTCGGTGTAACCATGACTCCACACTGCCGGCGCTCCCGAGGCATCACCAGCCAGAGGCTGGTCGATCTTGAAGCAACGGATATTGCTGCAAGGAGAAAGGGAAAGATGTAATGGCTTGAAGTGCTGACATAATCCAGTTTCAAATGTGAAGATAACACCTTCCCCCCTGCCAAGTTCTTAGCAATAGAAGAAAACTAAGCAGGACATCCAAAGTGGTTACTTTCATGCATCTGTATACAAAGAACAAAAAAAGCAGTAAATAACGGAGCCTCTACAAGGGCATCAGCTGTACTGTTTTGCTTATCTGGCTTTTCTTTCCCTGCCCTCCTCCCTGAGCTATCTGTTTCAAACCTGACCCAGTAGCAATACACGGTAAGTTTGCCACTAGCTTGATGATAGGACAAGGAATAAGGGTATAAGCTAGAACACAGGAGATTCTACCTCAACATAAAAGCTAGTACAGGGGAGTGATTTTTTAACTTATACATCCCTCCCATCCATTTCATTAAGTCTTTAGGCTCTTTTCATTGCACTCAAATGATACTTCCTGTATGACTCACATCATCCTCTAAATAAAAAAAAACAAACCAACCAAAACCAAAAAAAAACCAACAAAAAAGAACATAATGCATAATAACAGCCTTCCATGAAAATGCCGACAAAACAGAAATTTGCTTAATCCTGGTCATGTACCAACCTGCAGGAGCCAGCATGTGGTCCCAACAATGGGCACAGCTCTTCTGCCTTCCCTAGTTGTGCAGTTCAATTTTTACTTAGGCCCTTGATCCTCTAACCTCCAATTTACTACCAACATAGCCTTTAACCTGAATTTCAAATACCTCACGCAGCACAATAAAGACTTAAAAAGGGGCCCAGCCCTCTCTGTTTCTATCCTTCTCTTCAGAGCCCTGCTTTGCTGCGGAGAGCTGACCTTCCCCCTGCTCTCTACTGCTCTCTTCCAAAGGCAGGGAAAGCGAGCTCTTCACAGGCTTCAGGCACTTCAAAGGCACCTGAACCTTTCATGAACTAAACGAATGATAAAAGGACACAAGCAGAAAGGTCTAACTGTTCACTCTGAGCATTCATTTTTCTCTGTCCAACCCATTACCTGACCTGAACACACAGAAAAGTCTTTGCAGCGCTGCACAGCCCTCCTCAACCTGAAGTACTGTCACATGCAGTCTGATTTCTTTTTACACTAGTAGCCAGGACATACAGCAGCAAGGGCAGATTCCAAGCAAACAAATTACATAAATAACATTAGAATCACTGATGTTTTAAGCCCTTGGTTTTGCTGCCCTCTGTGTGACAAACAAGAGGCAAACATCTCGCCACAAGCATCAGAAAAGATTATCTAACCCAAATCAAACTGGAAACCTGGAGCTCTTCTAAAGCAGCAGAAATCTTAATTCTGTCTGTACCTGCAAAACGCTACACACACAAGCAAACACACTCTCTTTGCAGACTTCTCATAAAAGCATTTATCCTTCAGGGCAGAGGACCTTGGATCAAAAATGTTTTTGTTTGCTTCTTTACTAACTGAGTTGACTGGCCCCTGGTTCCTGGGCAGATCAAGGGCCCAGAGCTGTCTCAAGGCTTCCCTGCAGTGGTGAAAAAAAGCTACCCCAATGCATTGCTTTCAGCTTCCTCAGCGGCACCGCTACATGCGCTTGGAAAGGAATGGCATTCCATGCAGGGAACATGGGCTAAGGCTTCTGGAAAGCATGGCTTATTTTCCCCCTAATTTAAAATGACTGTTACAATTGAACTAGATGCTCTTTCCTGAAAATCAGCAGAGCAGCATTTTTAAAAATTTCTTTTCCATTTTAATTGCTACTGAAAATTCATACACCAAATAAATCGCTTGGCAACTTCCTCATAAGCTTGCAAGCCTCCTTTAAGATCTCCATCCATATTAAAAAAGCAAGCATGCATGACAGTAGTTGTCTTCTCCCCGGCACTGAGAATAAATATTAACCTACTACCTACTTGAATTCTGCCAGGGCACAGATGGAGAGCTGCCTTTCACACGCAGAAGGAAGATATAAAAAGTACCAAGTGCACAAGTATTTTTGTGCCTGCCAAAAAAACAAGTGAAAGGAGCACCTCCTCCCTCACTGTCAATTATAGCAGAATACCACAGAAGCCAGTGTAGTATATCAGTACAGACACTAAGAAGCCCCTCAGGAGGCCTGAAACACCTCACCATGGTTAAGAAGTATTAGGGAAGAGAGCAGACCTGAAGTCATAAAAATAATGTATTAAAAACACAAATAACCAAACAAAATGCACACACAAGATGAAAAAAAAATTCTCTGAATTAAAGACAATGCACATGCCAGTGAGAATATGGCCTGTAACTAGGCCACATGACTCTTCTACTACTTAGGACTTTAAATTTGTACAATACTGCATAGGGCATGATGCCCAAATACTAAAGTGGCAAGAAATTAGCTGGCCCACCTGGTCTGTTAGGTTATATACAAGAAGAGCTAATCTTTAAGTTTCAACACAATTCAACTAGCTTTGCTATACATATATATATATTTTATTTTTTTTTTTATTTCCCCCTGCTCCTCCTTGAACCAGAGCAACATTACACACTGCTGCTTTAGGAAGGTTCCCTGTACACAATAAAGGAGCTCTTAAAAAATAGAGGAACACCTCTTTTTTTTTCCTCTGTCTGCTGAAGAACACAGAGTCTTGTTTTAATCTGTGAAAACTAATCATTATTCAAATTTCCGTTTAAATTTGATGAAATCCACTGATTCGAGCTAAAAGCAAACTGACACTGTACATTTCCCTTGCTCGCACAACAGCTGAGGTTTGCTATTCCAGTGACTGATCTTAACCATTTAAAAGCAAACAACATTAAGCAACTGCTCAACTCTTAGAAGATAAATCACAGAATCACATAATTATTTTGGTTGGAAGATATCTTTAAAATCATCGAGTCCAACTGGTAACCCAGCACTGCCAAGTCCACCATTAAACCATGTCCTTGAGTGTCACATCTACGTGTCTTCTGAATACCTCCAGGGATGGTGACTCCACAACTTCCTTGGGCAGCCTGTTCCAGTGCTTTACAATCCCTTCTGTGAAAAATTTTTTCCTAATATCTGGTCTACACCTCCCCTGGCACAACTTGAGGCCCTTTCATCTTGTCGTGTTGCTTGTTACGTGGGAGAACAAACCAACTCTCACCTCGCTATAACCTCCTTTCGGATGGTTGTAGAGAGCAGTAGCATCTCCCCTCAACCTCTTTTTTGTCAGACTGAACAACTCCAGTGCCCTCAGCTGCTCCTCATAAGATACGTGCTCTAGACACTCCACCAGGTTAGCTGCCCTTCTGTGGACACACTCCAGCATTCACCACCACTCTTTGGGCCTGGCCATCCAGCCAGTTTTTTACCCAGCTAAGAGTATGCTCATCCAAGCCATGAGCAGCCAGTTTCTCCAGGTGAATGCTATGGGAATCAGTGTCAAAGGCTTTACTGAAGTCTAAGTAGACAACATCTAGAGTCTCACCGTCATCCACTACTAAGCGGGTCACCTTGTCATAGGAGACCAGGTGAGTCAAGGAGGACTTGCCTTTCATAAATCATCCCTTCTTGAAATCAATCAATATTTATGAGAAGGAACCTCAGAGCTGGTGCAGTTCCACTCAGCACACAAGAAAAGCTCAAGGCATGGCCACTGTCCACAGATCTGGTTTAGTGTAACTGTTTCCCAACACACTGCATAAGGAGGCACAAGACACTGGGTGAATTTCAGTTGATAACTTAAGTCCCAGGGCAGGAAACAAACAGGTAGCCAGTAAGGAAACAGAGGGTCCCAAAGGGAACTAGCTTTGCTGCAAGCAGAGAAATACAAGTCTTCAGGAGAGGTTTAAATATGAAAAAAAAAAAATCAAAAAATCTAAGACAAAAGGAGAGAGGCATGAAGGGTAACAAGAAATAGCATGCAAAAGAGGTAGGAAGTGGCACAATAGGGAAGACAGATCCAAGCAGATGAATGTGAGCAAATAAATAAATTTGTAAGCAGCTCCTGGCATCTCAACATGGAATAAACCAACTATTTTAGTTGAATCTAATGTTGAATCAATGTTGGAGAACAAACTGACCCAATAGTGGTTGCATCAAACAGACCCCTTCAGGGGTTACAGCTGCAAGCAATTGCCCTGATGTGGGCAAAGTCGTCTTTATCAAAGCTTCAATTTCTGATCTAGCCACACAATCTGTTACTTCCTGATCCCCTGCCAACAGGGATATACTTCCATGTATTATGGTTGTCACATCCCAGCGATGGGAGTCATTATGCCCCATTCCCCGCTCCGTAAGGTAACTTACTTTAGCAGCTCTAGGGTTTTGTGATCCAAGGCTAATCTGGGATTTCCAGTCAGGTCCAGCTCTTGGAGTTTTGGAGGCAAGTTTTCAGGCAGTGTGACTTCACTCAGTTCATTGCAGCTTAGGTCCACACACTGCAAAAGAAAAGCGGCCAAATAAGCAAGAGAATTCAGCTGTCACCAAAATCAGAAATTTTGACTAAATGTAGTAATGCTTGTTTCACAAACAATAAACTAAGAGCTAAGATCATTCATTTAAGTAAGTGGTTCTTACAAAAGAAATTCATATGGCATTTAGCTATCTTACCAAACGTCCGGGACACCCAGAAATAAGTTCCTTATATTTCCATCTCTGGCCAGGTGTCATTTTGTCACAAAACTACTCAGTTTTGCCTGCTCTTCACAGAGATAAAGATGATCAGTGTATTTTCAAGCATTTAATGAAAAAATATTAAGTGATGAAAACAATCTTTTAATAAAGAAAGGAAATGGAAATAAATACAGTTGGGGCTTCTAAGCCACCAGTATAGCAGTTCCTCCTCTGAAGTCAGTTTAAAGTAGCATGAGTATGAGCAGGTTCTCAGGAATTCAGTATTTACTGAGGGATGTTAAAATAAGCAGGGTTATGAATGCATGTGGAGAGGAGGAGGAGGAGAGGGTGAAAGGAAACAAGTAATGGAGCAGTTTTAATCATGGTTTTAATTCATGTCATTTTAGATGGATTCATATCAGAGAATCACAGAACAGTATGGGTTGGAAGGGACCTCTGGAGATCATCTAGTGCCAAAGCATGCACCCAGGCAAGTTTTGAAAGTCTCCAGAGAAGGAGACTCCACAACCTCTCTGGGCAGCCTATTCTAGGCTCCATCACCAGCACAGGACAGAAATTTTTCCCTGTGTTCAGACAGAACTTCCTGTGTTCCAGTTTGTGCCCATTGCTCCTTGTCCTATCACAGGATACCACTGAAAAGAGACTGGCCCCTTCTACTTGACACCCATCCTTCAGATATTTGCAAACATTGATAAGATCCCCTCTCAGCCTTCTCTTCTCCAGGCTAAACACCCCCAGGTCCCTCAGGCTTTCCTTGTTCAGAGATGCTCCAGTCCCTTCATCATCCTTGTTGCCCTCCATTGGACTCTCTCTAGTATTTCCCTGTCTCTCTTTAACTGAGGAGCCCAGAACTGGACACAGTACTCCAGATATGGCCTTACCAAGGCACAGTAGAGGGCGAGTAGAACTTCCCTCGACCTGCTGGTCACACTCTTACTAATGCATCCACCTCTTCCTTGCAAGAGATGTTCCCGTCCCTTAATCATGCTTGTAGCCCTTCGCTGGACTCTGTCCAGCAGTTCCCTACATCTCCTGACATGGGGAGCCCCGAATTGGACACGATACTCCAGCCGTGGCGTCACTAGGGCAGAGAAGAGTTGGGGGAATACCTCTCTCAACCTGCTGGACACACTCTCCTTAACGTACCTCAGAATATGACCAGCCTTCTTGGTCACAAGTGCACACTGCTAGCTCATAATTAACTTACTGTCCACCAGGACTCCAAGATCCTTCTCCACAGAGCTGCTTTCCACCAGGTCAGTCCCTCACCTGTGCTGCTGCAGGGGGTTATTCCTGCTCGAGTGTAGGACTTTACACTTGTCCTTGTTGAACTTCATTAGGTTCCCCTTTATCCAGCTCTCCAGTCTGTCCAGATCTTGCTGGATGGCAACACAGTCTTCCAGTGTGCCAGCCACTCCTCTCAGTCATCATCAGCAAGCTTGCTGAGGGTACACTGTCCCCTCACCCAGGTCATTGATGAAGATCTTGAACAAGACTGCACCCAGCACTGACCCCTGGGGAACATCACTAGCAACAGGCCTCCAATTAGACTCTGCACGACTGATCACAACCCTCAGAGCTCTATCGTTGAGCCAGTTCTCAATCTATCTCAGGGTCCACTCATCTAAGCCACATTTCCTGAGCTTACTTATGAGGATGTTATGGGAGACAGTGTCATAAGCCTTGCTGAAGTCAAGGTAGACAATATCCACTCTTCTCCTTTCATCCACACAGCTAGTCACACAAGTCTATCAGATGTGTTAGGCATGATTTTCCCTTGATGAATCTGTGCTGACTACTCCTGATAACTTACTTTTCCATGGGCTTAGAGATGACCTCCAGAACGAGCTGTTCCATCGCCTTTCCAGGGACAGAAATGAGGTTGACTGGTTTGCAATTTCCTAAATCCTCCTTCTTGCCCTTTTTGAAGACTGGAGTGACATTGGCTTTCCTCCAGTCCTTAGACATCTCTCCCATTCTCCATGATCTTTCAAAAATGATGAAGAGTATCATAGCAACATGAGCCAGCTCGCTCAGCATTGGTGAGTGCATCCCATTGGAGCCCATGGATTTGTGTGTTCAGTTTGCCTATATAATCTCTAACCCAATTGTCACTGGCCAGTGGAAAGTCTTCCTTCAGACTTTCTCTCTTACCTCCAGGGACCGGGATTCCTGAGGGCGGGTCTTAGCAGTACAGACTGAAACAAAGAAGGTATGTAAAGACTGAAGCAATGAAGCAAAGATCGCAACCCTCAGAGTTGCAATCAATGGCTCAATGTCCAAATGGCGACCTGTGATGTATAGAGAACCTCACGGATTGGTGCTGGGACCGGTGCAGTTTAACAGCTTTGTCAGCAACATGAACAGTGGGATCGTGGCATTCTCAGGAAGTTTGCCCACAGCACCAAGCTGTGTGGTGCAGTCGACATGATGGAGGGAAGGGATGCCATCCAGAGGGACCTGGACAGGCTGGAGAGGTGGGCTCATGCCAGCCTCATGAAGTTGAACAAGGTCAAGTACAAGGTCCTGCACCTGGGCTGGGGCAATCCCAAGCACAAATACAGGCTGGGCAATGAGTGGATTGAGAACAGCCCTGCAGAGAAGGACTTGAGGGTGTTGTTGATGAAGTGCTGAACATGAGCTGTCAGTGTGCACTGGCAGCACAAAAAGCCCCAGCTGTGTCCTGGGCTGCATCAAAAGATGCATGGCCAGTAGGTCAAGGGAGGGGATTCTGCCCCTCCATTCTGCCCTGCTGAGACCCCACCTGGAGTACTGTGTCCAGCTCTGGAGCTACCAAGACAAGAAGGACATGGATCTGGTAGAGAGGGTCCAGAGGAGGGCCACAAAGATGATCAGAGGGCTGGAGCACCTCTCCTGTGAGGACAGCTTCAGGGAGTTGGGTCTGTTCAGCCTGGACAAGAGAAGGCTCTGGGGAGACCTTATAGCAGCCTTCTAGTACCTGAAGGGGGCTACAGGAAAGCTGAGGAGGGACTGTTTATAAGGGCGTGTAGTGGCAGGACAAGGGGCAATGGTTTTAAACTAGAGCAGGGTAGATTTAGATTAGACATTAGGAAGTTCTTTACTATGAGAGTGGTGAGACACTGGAACAGATTGCCCAGAGAAGTTGTGGATGCCTCATCCCCGAAAGTGTTTAAGACCAGGCTGGATGAGGCTGATGAAGTCAATAAAATGAGTGGAAAAAAAAAGCTTAAATATTTCAGAAACAAAAAAAAACCCAAACAAAATAGCAGAGAAACTTGCTGACTATCCACCAGCTAAACACCAAGTAGACAGAACAAGTGCCCTAGGATGACAAAATTCCCAAACAAACATAATTTAAAGCTGCATATCCAGATGAAAGGAAAATCACAGGGAAAAATATGGCATTTCAGAACAAAACCAAATCTTCAAACTCTATTACAGGACCACAAGTGTAGTATGCATGAAAAACTGCAACAAAAAAATTATTTTGCAGACAGAAGGGGCTGGTAATTAACAAAGGGCAGAACTAGTCACATATTTCAGAAAGATCATTTTCCACTTTCAAACTGCAAAAAGGGAAAGACTTTGAAAACTTGAATAAAACAGAAAGCTGAAGGGGCTGGGGGAAGCCTTTTCCTAGCTGCACATTCTGACAATTATGCAATTTCCATTGATAAAAGCGAGAGATTCATTTTTGTACATATACTCAAAGAAATTTGGTCTTGTGCTGTAAGAAGACATAAGATAACCTAGCAAAATTGGAAAAGAAAAATCTACTAACTTTTTATTAAATACATGCAACGGAAATAATGATTTTCCAGCCCAAATCTTGATCTGATACAAAGGCCTTGTTATCTATGAAGAACAAACTGCCAACATTATCTCAACCTGATAAGGAAATCAGAGTTTAAATCTGTCATGCAAATAAAATAGTAGACAGCTTAAGAGAACAATTATTCCAGCAAGCTTCTTCCTCTGCTGCTTTCAGAAGGCCGGTCGTTACTTCGCAGATTAAAGAAGCTGTGAGCAGGCCTTGCTGTGTTCAACAGCTGACTGCCGTTAGAAATTTGGTGGAAGAGCGTACTGGAATAAGGACAAGAATTGGTAAAGTAATTTCATTGCTCTCATTAAATGCCCAATATGCCAAAGGTAGCAAACACTACAGCAGATTCCTCGGTCCCAAGGCACTAGGGATGATAACTTATTTATCAGGTTAGGATTTCCTAGATTCCACTTGTACCATTTGAAGAATAGGCTAAGAGGAACTTTCTGCTTATCTATGGTAAATTTAGTCCTTATTCCACTCCACAGGCAAGCAGGAAAGCGTATTTCCTAACTGATCCCAAGTTGCTCATATATTATTTCAATGCAAACTGATTTAGTCCTGACCTAGAGAAATCACCAAAAAGCCAGAAGAAACCAATATGCCTAACAAGGCATGTTGCCATCTGGCAACTATATGAACACATCTCACTAAGTCAAAACCAGGCCTGAGTACCAACCAGGTATTTTTTTTTCCACAAAGGTGGAGTTCTAGAGCACTGTACCCTCTTTGATGAAGTCACACACACTATCCCTTCAGACCCAAAACGGTTAGTAATGGCCATGCCTCTTTCTTCTGCTAAAGAGAACTAAATAACCATGGGGAACCAGCAGGACAACACTGCCAGGTCTTCCAAAAGCATTTTTCAGCTACCTGTTGTGGCAGATTAGTACTTTAAATACTGAAGCTTTTATAAAACATTCAGCTTTCCCCAAAATGCAGGAAAAAAAAGTTGATTCTTTTCTATCAGTGTGTTTACATTATTTTGTTTTTGTTTTTTTTTTTTTCGTTAATATCACCTTCTTATTTTTAAATAAACATTTATCATGCAAAACTTTGCTCCTCCTCTCCAGTTCTTCCTCTGGAAAAAAAAAAAGCGCCTGTGCTGCTTCTGATTGATTGTAAATGGCCCTCTGCTTCCTCTGGTCATTGTTCCAAAGAGGGAGGAGTATTCAAAAACCCACGAGTTTGTTTGAGATTTCCTGGCTGAAACCACAAAGCTCATCTTACATACACTTGCTGTCCAACAGAATTATTGTCTGGGGTCAGGCAGAGCAGTAGGAGCACCGAGGCACACACGGTGGTCTGAAAACTTAGTCTTTTGATTTTACAGAAGGACACTTAAGTTGTTTTGAGTCTGAGAGTAGGTTATCAGTTCTTAGCCTTGGAGAACAACAAATTTTCTGCTGCATCACAAGATTTGTATGCTGTGAGTTAACTTTCTTCCAGCTCTGGCCAGCAGAAACAGCATGCAGAGCAAAATATTCTGCACTGTAAGGAGGCGAGAGGCAGGAACTCAAATCCCAAAAGGTAAGTAGTAGCGCTCTTCAGCGTGTTCCAGTGAAAAATACGTCCCACAAAAAGAAGCGTCGGAAAACGCACCAAATTACTTCTGGAAACATACATAGGAGATAGATTAAGCATTCCTATGGCTGCGCAAAATACGACTGCAATTAGGAAAATTGAAGGAGCTTGCCTAAATACTTCAATTCTGCACTGCTAGAATTTATTTCTGTCCCCAAGGCCTATCCTATTTTGCAGCTTCAATGGTTTTTAACATGGGCTCTAAACAAAGTCCATTCCTACACAATCCAGCAATTGACAAGGCAGCAAGAGTTAATTAAATATCTAGCAAGAGCTATACATAAGTCATATCATGACAGACTATCACAGAAACACAATTAACACTTATTTGGCAGAGAAGATAGGATCTAGTGAAAGCGAGTGTAAAAAAACAGATTTTGAGTCTCTTGTTCCATTCCACTCTGAGGCAGAACATGGGTGAATATTTTGAATGTCAGATCTCAGCAATTTCTGAGAATATGTAACCTGTAGCAATAAGGGACCTGAGAGGAGAATAGAATTGGTAAAGTTGCTCCATCTAGAGCACACCTGTTTCTTACCTTTATTTCAGAAAGCTGCATGACTTCTGGGAAGACTTCAATGCAGTTGGAGTGAGCAATTACAGTATGCATACGTCTGCAGTTCATGATGGTTGTTGGAATGGCTTTCAGTTTGTTCCCACTAACATCAATTTCCTCCAACTCTTCCAGCTTTGCCATTTTGCTAAGAAAATCAGAGTTTGGGAATTTTTCTTTTAATAGGCACATATTTGGTTCTGAAGTGGTGATAAGAACAGTGGTTTTCATTATTTTAAGAAAATAAAATCATAGACTTCGACTCTTGTTCACAGCAGTGCTTGTCACCTCTCTTCACACCAGACACCAACAGTTGTGGAACAAAATGTGTGCTTCTCTCAATGTTTTATTAATGCTACTTTTCAAATTACTTGTTTTGCTTACATTCCCTCTGTTCACTAGCTCACTTTCACTCTTTTTTTCCTCCTTTCTTCCCCTTTCTTTCAACCCTAGTTTGTCACCTTTTCCCAAATTTTCCCCTCTAACTTCTAGCACACCACTCAGCCCTTCCCCCTAATTCATCTCCCTCCCTTCCCCTTGCTCCTGAAGCCCAGCTGCTCAGAACGCAGCACAAGGACAGAGATGTCTCTTCCTTTATTTATTGGCATCCCTTTCCCAAGGTTAACCCATCAGCTTTACAGCACATTTTACACTTGAAAGATTTCTGATTAAAATAGTGAATTCGAAGTACAGAAATTGCTGCCAAGGCAGAATCTCCTTCTGGAGTGAGAGGATTTTTCCCTAATGGAGTTCAGTCCACTTCCAGAGGACATCTCCAGATTGCTGTGCTCATAACTATCTCGTAAGGAGAAGTCTCCCAGACATAAGCAAAGTGACCAAGCCAGGGAAAACAGAAGACTTCCTTGCTCGACTTCAAAAGCATACTGTGGTCATGCTCAATTACTCCAGTTGAAAGCAACTTCAAGTGCATTCGAAACACACCAACTAACATGTAGCCCTCACTTCTCTGTGTAATGCAAGAGGTGGTAGCAAGGTGCAAGAGGCCATATAGTAGGTGAATCCACCCATCGCACCATCGCTACATTCGAAATAGAGCCTGTGCCACCACGCTTCTGTGCAATTTAGTTCTCACCGTGAAAATGTTTCGTGATGCCCAGCCATCACCGGTGGGTCTGAGGCAGTTAAACAGTCACCTACCTCGCAGGGAAGCTCTGCAGGCGATTGTAAGCCATGTGCAAGATTTTCAGGTGTGGATGGCCTGTTAACAAGGGTACACATTTATCTGTGAGGTTGTTATTGGTCAAATACAACTCCTGCAAGATGCTATGGGTTTCTTCAGAAAGAGTGGCTGGAGGAAGCGTTTCCAGTTTGTTGGCAGAGGCATTAAGAAATCTCAGGCTGCAAAAAGAAGTTGCATAAGGGAGATCAGTGAAACATCCTGCAGGTTTTGTCTAGAAGTGTAAATAAAATATCTATTTTTAAGAGTTAAATAGTTATGAACGAAAGATCAAAAGCAACACATACACAACAACAGAGAGACCAGAAGTCTAGCATTATATGAACAAAACTTTTGTTGATGTTTTTAAATGAACACATTTGTACAAACATGAGCAAAATGAGTATGTCGAATTGCCTCTATCCCTATCGAGACCTCAGTACCTCCAACATTACTACAGACGTACCTCTAGGTAAGAGCCATAACAAACCACATCATTTCCATATTCATTTCACATAAAAATGAATTCTGAATTCATGACTAACAAACCATGAGAGTATAGCTGCCCGTCAAGTGACTAAAAGAAGTCATTGGTAAATAAGCCAGCCAATTTTTCCCTATTTTAAATACTGGATATTTTGTTTAAACCTGCAGGCCTGAAAGTAACTATAAAATATTAAAAAGTTCTCTTTGAATATTGGCATAACTAAATATGCACCAATCACAAAAAAAAACCCTGACACCAAGCAGTAATTTGCCTTTTAGATTTTAAAGAGAGACAGTGCTAATAGTAAATTAAATTTAAAAATTCATATACTTTCTTGCTGATGTACACATCAAGACGGCCATATCTCTATGTAGTTCTTGAATGCCCCTCCTACACCCAAAGCAGGAGAAGCCCTTGTCAATATTTTCTGTAGTCCCTCCACAAGCAGCAAGGACTAAAGAAGCACAGAAATGAAGTTATTCTTTCTCCCTCAAAGGGTTTTTTCCAGAATGGCAACAGGACCTGTCGAGATACAGGCACTGTCCACTCCTTTCAGTCAAGTTCTGCAGATAGAAGATTCACATTTCTTTAGGGGAGTTTGGTGATCACTGCAGCACTGCAGAAAACCACACTCTATGCACCTTGAGGACTGGAATTCACACAAGCAGTAACAAAGCAATGGAAAAATAAAGATTTAATAACTAACTCTGGCATGATCGCGCCTTTACAACAAAGATAAGACCTCTCTTCCTTCCTCTTCTTTTCAGAAAAGGCTGCCTTAGAGAACTTGCAATACAGAAGTGTGTTCCTGCCCACCTGCTGTGACCACGTTCAAACCAAGCTGTATTCCTCCTGCCAACAGGAATGGGCAGCTGCAGTGAGCAAAGCTGCACTAAAGAAATCAGACTCAGAAGTAAGGTGGCTGAAGCCTATAAAGCTATTGACCAGGACAGAAAAGGTAGGTGTACTTCTGTCACCCGTCTTAAGAGAAATCGATAAAATATCGATAGCTTTCCCCATCCACACAGGAATCCACACTGACCTTTACAGTCTATTAATAAATGAAATGAATTTGTTAAGAGTTGCAGCTGGTTGGAACTTGCTGAGCAGCAAATAAGTGTCTGACATGCTACAGAGGAGTCACATGGAACTCCAAAGGATTAAAAAACCCCCACTATTTCCATTAGAAGCAAAACTCTCTCAGCACTACACAGAACTGAAACTAGGTTAGCTGTTTTACACAGAAAGAGAAGTCCGCTTAGGAGAAACGCAGTTTAATCCTCAGGCTCATTCATTATTCACGGGAACGGTAAAACTCCAGAGGAGGACAGGAGGCTTAATACAAAGACGAGGAATAAGCAGCTGAAAGGAGTTTTTTTAATTATTTATTTATTCTAAAGAGATGTTCCTCGATTTTACCCTTTAGCTATAAGCTAAAAATATATTAAGCTCATTCAAAGCTTGGTTATTAAACTGAAGCAGTTGCTGTAGTTCAACACCATCAAGCACGCCTATTGCTAAAGTACAGACAGCTATAACTTTGGGAACTTCAATCTAATATGCATGACAGTTTCCTCTATCCACAAAAATGGAGATTAAAGTCACAATATCTTTCATACCTCTCAGTACAAAAAGGGCAACAATCAACAGTCAGGCTCAGGATAATACTAATATCTATCTGTAGCTGACATCGTTAGAAATAAATTAACTTGTCAGAAAAGAGTATTCTGCTTACTTACATGTTCCTTTTGACTGGCTGTTACATTAAAATGATAAAAACATTTTGAAAAGAGAATTCTTTGAAGCTATCCTCTGGATTAAAAAATATAGAGAAAGAAAGAAAAAAAGAGGACACTGTTCTTTAGGCAGAGAACAGAACAAACCAGCAAACTGCTACTGCCAAAGCTTTGTCAATTCTGTGCTACAATCTTAAGACCAAAGAAAAGAGAGAAGAGGAAAAAAAAAAGAGAGAGAAGAGGAAAAAAAAAAGAGAGAGAAGAGGAAAAAAAAAAGAGAGAGAAGAGGAAAAAAAAAAAGAGAGAGAAGAGGAAAAAAAAAGAGAGAGAAGAGGAAAAAAGACAGAAGAGGAAAAAAAGAGAGAAAAGAAAAAAAAAAGTCTGTACATGCCCATCAGGTTCTCCCTCACATTGATTTAATATAGAAGTCGTCCTCCAGGTTATTTCCACTTTCCTATTTCTTCATCCTTGTGCAATGTGCCAGCTGCCACCTTACAGGTAGTACCTCTTTAAAATGCCCTCCAGAGGAACGGAAATTTACTTGGGCACAATTGCTACCATCTCTTTTGTGCATAGACTTAAACCGATTCATGTTCCTTGACGATATCCCACTCATCTTGCTTATCAGATAGAAACAGAATGTCAAGTATTAAAGCTCAGTCGAAAATTAATTGTTTCCTTCTCCAATTCTACCCACACGCTATACCACAAAACTCACGAAAAAAGTACAGCATCCCTGAATTCAGCAGCCTGTGCACATGCCAGAGTAATATAGCCAGGACAGCATGAATCGACAAGCACTAAAAAAGTGTTGGAGACTAGAAACAAAGGCACTGGCAGGGAGATGCCAGAATTATTTGGCTTTGACAAGGTGCAAATTCTCCTCTGGAGTAATAATATAAACCCTGAACTCTGGACAGAGGATGCCACCTTAGGTTTTACAGGGTATTAAAGTACAATCTCTTGCCGGATAGAACTTCTCCAAGAAACAAATAGAAAAAAAAGAACCCCGTCCCAAAGAATAGGCAAGAATCAAGGACATGGATCTAACTGAACACAACAGAGCTAAAAATGCAGTCACATACTTTCCCTATTTAAACTCAGAGGGTTCTGATCTCGGTTTGAACTTGCAAAAGGAGAGGAAGAAAATCTTCTACTGAAAACTGCAAAAGGTTCAAAAATTTTTAATACCAGTGTCTACCTCAAGCACTCAGAATAAAAGCTGAACATAGACAATTTTGAGACTATGGCATCTCCCAATTCCTCACCATTTTCTGAGGCACCTTGGCAAGCTTGGCTTGCTGGTAAGGCACAGCCATCACTGAAAAATGCAAGTCCTCCAGAAAGCTTAGGAATGTTCAACAATAAAAGAAGCAACACAGACAACTGCATCCAATAGCAAAGCAGCAGCAAATCAAACTCACTGTGCTTAACTTGAAAGTACCGATAAGAGCTGGAAAGAATACTGCAGCTTTAAAAAGAAAATACGCAGAGAAATCAAGATCTCCAGCATGACCTGAGCCCCAGGATCTCCACCAGCACAGAGCAATCAAAGTACAAAATTTCCTCTTCAGTCCCTTCTACAGACGTGCTCTCAATTTCTGATTGCCTAATCCTACGACAACTTCTGATGGTGATAGCAGTGTGTCAGGAAAAATCCTGTAAAGCTAAGTGTGTCTGGGGGAAAAAGGAGAAAAGTGAAAAAAATCAAGGCAGCTTTTCCAGCCTGTACAAACCAGGGTATTTCTTCCCCTTAAAAAAAAAAAAATAAAAAAAATAAAAGGACAGAAACATTCCATTGAATCTGTTTCCTGTTGATGGACTGCCAAAAAAAAACCCCAAGCCACTTATCTGCTGCTGTCTCCTCGGCTTTTACTTTCTAACCTATCTTTAGCTGTTTCATTAACTGGGATTTCCCCAGTTTCTAACATATCTGCTTGAAAACCCTAACCTACCACCAAAGAGACAAATACAGCTAAGCATTTCTGCCACAAAAGTATGTGTCAAACACTTCAATAGCTTTTTGCATTTATTTTACTTTGCTTCCTCTCTCACTTCATCCTGCATTCATGATAGAACTGAATACTTGTACCAAAAAGAAGCAGCCACAGTGGGTGGAAATGGCAAATATCAAAGAGCAGCAAGTTTAACTGGGTCACCTTCCAAAAATCCAGTAAAAAAAAAAAAAAAAATCCAACAAACAAGAACACAAGCTAAAAAAAAACACCAATAAACACCAACCAAAAAAATCAAAACCAAGCCAAATTAAATCAAAATAAAACCAAAAAAAAATCTGAGAAAAATCAAACCAGATAAGAACAGCTGAACAAAGCCAAAAACAAGGATCATGCAGAGGAGAGCCTAGATGGGCTCTGACTAGCAGACACTGGCCAGCCACCACAGCTGGCCATTACCAGTCACTACAAAACAAAGCCCAAGCTACACATCTTCACCACACATCTGCTTTAAATAGCCCCATGACTGTTTTAAGGGTTTATACTGAAAACATTCATACTAACTGGAAAGGAAGCTGAGGCAAGAGGCAAACCCTCACCCTTCACCACTGTCTCTCCATTTTTAACTCCCCTTGACCACTGCCATGGCTTGTTGACCATACCCAGTTAAAGCTCTTGGATGTTTGCTCATCTTATCCAAAGAATATTTTGCATAACAGTTTTCACACCGTTAAACATTACTTTGCCGCAAGCTGGCTAAGGAAGGCTGTAAGAAGTCTGTACAAGAATTGGACAGAGTGGGAAAGGCATCACAACAGATGAAGCAGTGGATAAAAATGAAAGGCTGCAGGAATGCAGGTGCATGAGAAAAGATTCAGGACTCAGTTTGGGAGTTTTCCCCGTCAGCCCCAGCACTTGTATGAATTCTGGTTTTGCAACATCTGGTAATGAGAAATGAAGAGATTATCTGGCTGCCTCTGTGGCGCTCATCTTGCCAAGAAAATCCGCACCCTAGAAGAGAAATCCTCGCTAACATGATCAAGATGTGCATACTTTCAGTGCAATAAACAGAACCAAGTTCTGTCTTGGTCAAAAAACTGCTTCATAGGCTAGTCAGCAATTTCTCCTCAAATAACAGTTTAAACCAGAAAACTAACTAAAAAGCAGACCAACAAAATATCCCTAAATCATACTCTTCAGCAGAGAACGACACTTTTTCATTGCTTTCTGAAGGATTAAGGCAGAAAAGCAACATTCGTTGATTCTTCTACAAAGAGAACAGAGGTTTTCCAGTATATATATATATATAATTTTTTTTTCTTTTTTTGGTGAAAGTGATACACTGTCTTTGTGCATCAATGCACTGATTTGCCTCCCTTTCTCGGATGTTCTAGATGTCAAAGCCCACCAGAGCTTGTCCTGAAGTTCACCCAGAGTGCTTCACACCTACTTCATCAAATATTCAGGACTGAGAAGGAGAAAGCATTTATAATTCACAGCACAAGACTTCACATCCAGACAAAATATCATCTGTCAGTTGCACAGACCTGAGTACCTTTCCAAAAAAAAAACAAAAAACAAAACCAAACTCATTTTTTCAAGGCTGCAAAAGGTAAGTCATTTTATGGAGAGATAAAGGTTCTGTAAGGACAAGTGATTTGTCCAAGATTACATGCTGGGTAGAGACCATAGCAGGCCACTCAGGAAATCCAATTCTCTTGGCACGTCTGGCAGTATAGATTGTGCTTTCCAGGGAATGCTTGGAGAATAGAAGCATTTTAATTTTTTAAAACAAAACAAAACAAACCCCTGAACACTCTTCCAGGCCCAGACCCATTTATGTTGACAGCTGCTGACAGATGCAAATATTTGAAAACAAAATTAAAAAAAAAAAAGATGTTTGTTGTAGGACATTCCAAACTTAAAACTCAAGACATTGCGCACTCATCTGTACTGCTGTTATCCTTCCATTATCACTTTTGCAGTAGTCATAGGAGCATGAACGAGTCATTTGCAAGCCAAGCGGTAAAGTGGTAGGGAAAAATGGGGAAAATCCCACCCAAGCCAACTGCTTCTGTTACCATCACAAGCGAGAGAGGCTGCAGCAGTGATGAGATGCCAGAATGGATAAATTCTGTTCATCTCCTGTGATGGTACATGACTTTGCTAACACCCAGAGAAGACTTTGAAAACAAGTGCCCAACACTGCTTGAAGTTGCAGGGGGCGGGGGGGAAATCCCCAAGCCTGAATCAACCATTTAATACTGTTACTCAGTATGTTTTTTTCATTTTACCTCTTCTCAGCACACTTTTAGCAAACTCCTGGAAATCTACCTTCCAATCTTGGTTTTAACCTGTACTTGTTCATTTGGGGAGGGGAGGAACCAAAACACAAAACCAAAAAAAAACAACCAACAGAAAAACAAAAAGAGAGAAAAGTTGTCTACAGTCTTGCAGCTCAGTTTAAAACAGTGAGCTGCCATACAAAACACTCAGGTTCTCTCTCCCTGCCAAAGTTGCATTAATCTACATCCTAGATCTATAATGTGTTTTTTAAAGAAATTTTACAAAACTATTTCCCTTTCTGCTTTCAAAGATGCCAGTAGTTTTCTGAAACTTACTTAAAGGTTTCTTTTCTTTCCAAGTTAACAGACAGAAATTTCACCTTGGGATTTGCATATAGCTTTTTTTTTTTTTTTACCTAATTTTGCAACTTCCTGTAAAAAAAAATAAAAAATTTTACAAGCTTTCATTTCTGAAGTTCATACAACCTCTAATGCACAACAGTTTGAAAAGTCACCCACAAGACAATTATAACTGCTGTATGAATTTCACCACTTTCAAACAGAAATGTGCCAGCTAATCCCAATTACGACAGTAGTAACATTGCTAAGTTTCAATGCTTTGACTGGACTTTTATGTAGTCTCAACTAAAACAGTACATTAACGTCAGAATAACTTTTCTGATAATCAATTTATTCCCAAGGTGACACTCTATACAGTCTTGAAAGTGGAGAGGTATGCAGTACTATTGTTAATAAAAACGAAAACAATTTTTGCGTTTTGGTTATTTTTAATGGTGCTTTAAAGCCAATCAAGGCTGAAATGTCATCCTGGTTTCCAGAACCAAAACCGCGTCTTAGTAAAGTTCACCTTTTCAAAGATAATTTTTAACCTAAATCATAAATTCCTCAGAACTTGACCATTCAGGAGTAGGTCAAGTTAAGAGTTTATTTAGAATCCATTTCAACCATCAACCTAATCCTCCAACTCCCAAAGCTATAAATCCCAAGAAATGTAACCAGAGGTTCATGACAGAGTGAACAGTATAAAAGTAGGGGTTTCGCAATCCTCTTAACTGGGTAAGGAGCTGTAGTGGTTGAGATCACTATTACTTTTGGTTCTACACCTCTCAAGAAACCCAGGAACTATGCATTCCTTTTGTGACAGCTAGGATCGAAAAAACCCAACCAACCAACAAACCACCTCACAGCAGACGATCTCACTGTCTGTTAAATTATGCATGAGTCGAGTGCTCAGAAATCCCATGACTAGATGTGGAATCGCAGAGGCGCAAGAACGCTGACACTAAGCAGGGCAAGTCCATCCACCATTGCCAGATTATGCTACCAACTTCCCATATTTCAATCACAGCCACTTTACAGAACATGTTTGTACCCAGAAAGAAAGATTATGAAGAATCGAAAAAGCAGACCAAGTGGTGTCACCAACTAAATCAGCAACAAACATCTGAAGAGCAAAAAAAATTCATAAAGCATGGACAAGGAAACAACCGAGTTATTCTGACAGCCTTACACACGGATTTGGTTTTGTTTGACAGGTATAAATAAGTTCTAGCCTCTGACTGAAGGGGAAAAATAAAAGCTTTCACACTCCAGCAAACAAGCCTAAGAAATATGTATTTAAAGAAACTGTCACTAACCATCTTACTGTACGTAGCAGAAAATAGCATGTCCTTGACTTTACAGCTAGATTTCAAGAAGTAGGTGCTCAGCAGGGACTTGGTAGGAAAAAGAAGCAACCATGTAAGGCAACAAAACCAGAATAAAAAGAATATGTGTTGGTGAGCTGGGCAGGTATATGTTCTTGCTGCACAAGGCAAATGAGGGGAATCTCAGATTACCCTTTCAGCTAGGAAGTAACACACAAAGCAAGGTTCCTCCTGCACAAGTCAAGATCAAATTGTTTCCACACTTACCTGTCTGCTTTCAGAAGTAGGTTAGATGGCAGTTCAAGGAGCTGGTTGTGTTGCACATCCAGGACCTCCAATTGGATTCGCTCAAGCCGATCTGGTAGCCTTCCTAACAGGTTATGTCCTGCCAGCAGCTTACGCAAGCTACTATTGTAAAACAACCTTAGAAAAACAAAAAAGCATCACAAATAAGAACAATCTAAAATGAAGAGTTGCTTTGAGAATTTAGGTGCGATATCACAGTTCATAACAAGAAAGTGATTCAGCCAGTTGATGAGCAGACACGGTATTAATTACGCTCGGATCCAAGAATGTCTTCCCACTCTCCAACTTTTTGAAAAGGTTGTTCCGAGACAGGGAACGAGGTTTAAGGATGATACAAGAGTGAAAGTAATGAGAAAGGGTTGTCTTATTGCACTGTATAAAGCACGAACATAGAAGCACGACAGTGAAGGAGGTAACTGCTACGATGGCTGTAGAAAACGACACATGCGGGATCCCCCTCACTAATGGAAGAACTTCAGAAGTGTGGGTGAAATCACTAGTCACCCCACAAGCTTCATAGTGCTCTATTCATCATGTGCTGACTCATAATCCAGTGCAGTTCCCCACCCCCCATTTTCCTTTTCTGTTAATACCAGACTAACACAAAGCCTCCTTTCCAGTTCTACAGCGAATGAAATTTATCTAATCGGCTTTACTTTCTTGAGCTTTTACAAATGATAGATGATCTGGAGTCTCATCCCCCTGCTCCATTTTTTGGGGGGCTGGGGGAGAAGGGAAGGGGGAGAAGAGGGAAACATAATGAGACAAGAATAAACTGTTGTTTTGATCAAATAGCAAAGCTAAAATTTGTAGTATAAATAACACAATAAGGAGTTTAAAATGTGTACCTAAAAACCTCAAAAATGGAGCAACTCTCAATTTTGAACTGGAACTGCTTTAAGTAAATTAAGAAAAAAAGATTATTCTTCATCTGCCACCTGTCTTACATTTCTACTACCATTGTACTGTTTAATCTGGCAAGCCTGTGAATCATGCTGACCTGTTTCAAACAAAGACTCTTGAATTACTCAGCATTAAAGTAAAAATCTTTCCTCTGTTACAATGACCCAAATACACATAACGAGCCTCCCAGCCCCTTCCCTACAACATACCAGGACACTGGATTATTGTGCCAAAATAATCAATGAAGTATGCCGAGTATTTCCCCCTTGACAGATACAGTCATGCTCTCTATCTGCGTGCCAGTGTTAACAGTTATCTCAGTTGGCTGGCTCATCTGTGTTATGACCACAGATCCAAGTCAGCAGCCAGCTGCATCATTCCAGAAGGGTGAAAAGACTTACCACAGAGTGATAAGCGCATCTATTATGTTTTGGTCATTTAACCATTTTTGTTTCGATCCACTTTTACTTGAAAATCTCTCTCAGTTATAGGTCTGCCTTTCTATACTATTTCCTTTCCTATTCAAGACTGGCCAGTATCATCAACACCAAATGTGACAAAGAAAAGCAGAATTGGTTTGATACATTTGCAAGGAAACCAGGTGCATTTTGTATTATTAAAGTGTAATAAACTGCAACAACTGAAAGGAACTTGGGCCAATCAGAAAGACAACCACTCTCCTCACTAAGGAAACCATAGAACAAGCAAGTTATAAGATAACTACAAGAGGGACTGAGAGCCAACTTTCATCTATAAAAGGAATAAGGAGCCTAGAGTTCACTCAGAGGACAGCAACGGGCGATCACCAGGGAGTTCTGAGAGACCCTCCAAAACCCCTCAGAGACTCTACCCCTATGCATAACAACTATATAAATATGATAATTAATTCCAGGAAACAGAATGAATATGTATAATCATTCTAGGAAATTTAATACATATGTATGTGGCAGGGTAATAGAAACTTTAGTTGGTGTGATATACGGTACGCACGTTAGGTGGAGTGATCCCCTGTGCATTCACCGCTGCAATAAAGAAATGCTGCTGCTTAACACTATCCCAAGTTGCTACGTGTGTTAAGAGGTTTCTTCTGGTTTCAGTACCAGATTGACAACATCTTCCAAAAAAAAAAAA
>VWZK01004120.1:284227-359768 GCA_013396935.1 Baryphthengus martii
AAAAAAAAAAAAAATCACTTTGGGGTTTTTTTTGGATGGGTAGGGGCAGTATCAATTAAAAAAAAATCAAGTTGAAAACCTTAGCAATTAGCTTCTCCATAAAAAACAGATTTTATAAATAATTCAGAAGAATTAAGTCTTCGGCATTTTGTTTGTTTGTTTTTTCTTATTTTCCAAGTTACACAGGCACCAAAGGATCTGGGCTGTCTGGAGAGAGATTGAATCATAAGCATTTAACTAAGGAAGCTCCTGATGAGCCTGGGACACCTAGCTGTCAAGCTGGGTGGGGAACCAGGATGCTGGGACTACTCTTCTCTATGGGTAGCTTTCCCACTTGCCAAACTTTCACTGGAAGTTTTGATGGGATCAGAAAGTTTTAAGGACAAATTCTCATCTTTTGAGAAAACACGGTTTTGAGAAAGCATTCAGTCAATTAATTTACTATGCAACTGTTCAAGGGAACACAACGTTGAATACAAATGGACCTTTTTTAAAAAAGGACTACACGAAAGGAGAATACACACAAGACATCTGTTCACTGGCGGTGGCGAGGTCATTTTGGGAACTCTTAATTGAGGCATTTCCATTTCCTTTGTGGAATCTTTGGCAATGTCAGTGTTATGATAATGAATCTATCCTGCATAGCTAAGACTAAGTATCCTTTTTGCTATTTTTCAGTTCTTTTAAAGCAAAAACGGCTGCATTACAGCCAAGCGTACACTGTTCCCATTTTCTTTAACTGACACAAACATTAGTACACAGTCTTCTATCTCAACTGTTTCAACTCTTTGTCTTCAAGAATTGCTTTTTCTCTTTCAAGAGGCAAATGCACATAGCATCTGCAGTTTGTTTAGATTAGGTGCAACCTTCAGCCTTCCAGGAAACCGCTCATCAGTCAAGGATTGAACAGTTTTAGTTAGAGTTGCAACCATCCTCCCAGGAGTGTCCTGCTCACTTACTTCACAGGTTTCCAGAGTGCTATTCTATGTCGAAGGAAAAGCACACAGCGGTGCACGCAAATGCACTTACCAGGCACTAGTATTTACCTGATACTTAACAGCAGGTCTATAAGCCTGAGCCATTTGCATTTGAATCCTGATCCAAATATCCTTAAAGTTTAATAGACATTCTTCCGAACTGGCCCTTCAAAGGGCCAGCTGATTTATTAGGAGCTAAGCTATCTAGACACAAACTACAAAGAAGAGCTTTCAAAGATAAGCAGTTTCCTGGGGTTAATGATAAGATGGCAGGAGAGACAAGTGGGACGTTGACTGTACCTAACTTCAGCTAATCATTAATCTCTCGAAGATATCCGGTATGCCTTGATAGTCTTCGCTGTTATGAAGTGCAAATGAAAGGCAAATGAACTTTTGCTCCGCACACCTTCTGCGTGGGCACAGTTTCACTTTGTGTGAAAAAACAGAGGGATTAATAGTCTGCATGTTAGCCCGTCAGTTTGCTCAGCAAATCTCATCACATCCTTTCCTGCCCACATTTCCAAAATCTATTCTCTTCCCATTTCTGACACTAAAACTGTCAGTTTACACCATATGGCACACTTGTTTGACCCAGACAAAAATATCCATTTTTGTTTCTGATGCTCTTCTATGCTTTACATCTCCCTAAGGTAAATATTTAATAGCTCATCATATACTAGCTGTCTACAACCTTCAATAGCTCTGCACATCCCCACGCAATTTCACCCTTTGTGCTGTATGCTCTCACTCTTTCACAACATCTCTTTTGAAGCATGAAGAGCAGCCAAGAATGACAGCTCTCTTCCAGTGAAACAAGAGACTTAAAAACTCTCAATACTCACACCTAACCAGTATACTCACCTGGAACAGGTCCCTCTAGGAAAAAAACCCCTAATAACAGTCATTCATTATTTAAACGCAACTCCTATGTTCCTTCCTGTTCACTTGCTTTCCTATCGTTTGTGTATTTGTCTATTTTAAGTTTAGACTCTTGGAAAATAGATCACCTTTGTAGTGAAGCCAATTGCTCTACTTCCAGGAGTTTGCTTGCTTGATGAGCCTTTATCTTCTTGTCTCAATCCTTCTTCACTCAAACAGTGCTGTAAATTGGAGTCTCTAGGTATCTTTGAAACTAAGTTGCAAGTTCTGTATCTCTAAATCGTCATGCAAAGTTATAGTTGTAAATATTTAATATTCAGTATTAAAAATAAAGGACTTTCCTGCTTGAACAGCCACATGGGCAGCTTCAAAACTTCTACCTGGAGTTCAAAGGCACTGCTTTCTCTGCATGAAAGTAAAAGAAGAAAGGCTGGGTGGAAGCCTGAGGCATGACGACACCCCACAAGGTAAAAATAAAATCAAATGAGATAAAATGGGCTTGGCAGTCACTGGAACAAGCTAAACATTGAATCAGCAATTATTTCTGAATTGCTTATCCTGTTTCACAATGTGCAACTGGTCCGCAAGACTCACCGGGCAGGCAGCTCACGTATCTGATTGTGGCCAACATCCAACACTTCCAGTTTCCTGCTGTCACATACCCACTCAGGCAGGCTTTCCAGGTGATTTCTATGAATAAAGAACACAAAGTGTAACTAAATGATAATCAAGAGGTAAAGGCTATTAAGAGTACAGCCTTAAGAGAGATACAGATGCCTGCAGGAAATGTACCTGCTACATAATGCTTCCTACGAGACTGTATCACCCCTTCTTCTCTAAGAGCACTGCCAGTGCAGTTAGGTCTTGAGTGAAGGGGCAAGAAAGCAAAGAGCACAATTATCTCCCTACATGGGCAGCCACTAAGAAAATGGAAAAAGGTGGTTCCAAGTAATTGAGGAAGAAGTATTAAGAGCATCAGAGTATTGAGGATGAAGAAGTCTCTCCACAGAGAATAAAATCTGTAAGATGTTCCTCAGAACATATTCACACCCTACACAGTTGAAATACACCTCTTCAATTCCCTATAAACTCAATTCTGAAACACACTCTATTACTTCTCAGTTATCTCACTGAATAGAGCACAATCTTTTTTATGTGTATCTTTTAAGCAATTCTCTTAGCTTTGTTTGAATTAGTCTTCACAGAAATTAAACTTTCTAAAAAAAAAAAATGAACTTTTCAGAGGTGAGTTGTATCCTTGTGTACCCTTGTATCCTGCCTTAAAGACAAAACTTAGCAGCACAAAGTACACAGTGGAGATTTTGTGCATGTGCGTTCACAGAACCACTACTTCAGTTAGCATATACAGAGGCAAAATTAGGCATGAAATAATAGTCAGGCGCTTGCAGACTTCAGGTTCAGAAATAAGACTCTTACACAGCATGAATATAAATCAATGCTTGTGCTTGCTTCCCTACTTGTATCCTACAGCTTACTCGTGCGATACCCTTTAACCAAAATATGCAATAGCAATAGCTTCCTTTTTGATCTCTAGTGGATTTCCCAAATTCTAAGTGAGCCAAGAAGCTGAAGACACTCTATTTAGTCACAATGCCATCACCAAATCAAGGAGCAAAAAGAGTTTTACGATCAAAATTACATATTCTGCACCAAATTAATGTACAGCTTTATAAAGAATGCTTTTCAATAAACCACACTTATTTAGTCACACCTGTGTATTACATTTAGGTGCACAATGCAAGTAACTCAAGGTTGATGGAACTCCAAAGCTGACAATCACTCACCCAGGTGAACTCACTAATTTTTACAATCACCCTCAACAGATTAAGAGTGCTTTAAGCAGGCTACTTAATAAGATTATCACTTCAACATGTAGATGAGTAATTCCTTAAATGAGACAGACACAGAGCACATGTAATAAAGTCTCTTCCCGATTCAGTCCTTAAATTGTAAACCAAACAGAAATACCTCCTTTTCCATTTCTTTCTTTATCCCATTTCCCTCATCAAATGGCAACTGCAGACATCCCTGCAGCAGCCCGGGCTGTTGAAAGCAACAACAAGCCGCAGGAGCTGCCAAACTGATGAGTAAACTATCAAATCATTATCTACACTGGCTTTGTGACACAGACACGGCCAGACAAGAACTTTTGTATTTGTCTCATACTGGTGCATGTTTGAATCATTGTGTTATATCACTGTAAGACAGGAAAAATTTAGATCAGGGAAACTCTTTTCCTTTAAAGGTACAATTTGCTTTTAGCACTAAAAAAAAATAAAATAAAAAATTAAGAAGGAAACAGGGAAGAATCGGCCAGGAGAAAAGACACCCATCCTCTAATTCTGAAAATCAGTCTTCTCATATCTCAAGGTCCAATTCCTGTCTTCACTGTCCTCTCCATAAAATACCAGTGAATGTCATCTTTCCATAAGCCTCATTGTTGTATATTTTGCAGGCCCAAGTGAAAAAAAAAAACCAACCACACTCTTACCTAGAAATATCCATATAAGCCAGGCAATTAGGAACTGGATACACATCAAGGTGAACAAGTTCTAGGAGGAAAAAATATATAAAAATAGAAGTGGTGATAAAGATTTGCACCTAAAGGGCTGTTCCATAACAGTTAATTTTAAGCAGCTAACACCCAGATATTTCAGACCAAGTTAATAATCTAAAAACCTCCTGAGGATCTGGACCCTTGTAAACTGAGTTTTGTTTCTTTACTGTGACTCAGTACATTAGCCATATGACATCACATTTCCTATGACAGACTGCATAACTGATCAGAGGGGACAAACTGGAGTTTCATGGCAAATTCTCCTTTTTCCATTTTCCCCCCAAAGTTGTAACTTCACCTCCACCACCCTCTGCCCAGAACAGTCAGTCAAAAACCTGCTCTATTTTTTTTCTCACTGGTCACTAATGGCACTGGTATGGTAAGGGAGACACCCCACTCTGGAAAAGCAAGTTACAGAACATCCTTGAGTCCTCCTGGTCACGACAAGACCCAGAGTATTTTTCAACACATTACACGAGCCTTTGCATCCCTGTGGAGTTCCTAGTTGCAGGCAGCTTTACTGGCCATTCGTACCATCTCAACTACTGTTACATTTTGATTGCTTCAATAATATTTCATATTCTAAGACTTTCAGGCAGCATGAAGATTCAAAGAAAGCCAGCAGACATTTATTTAAGCTTACAGAAAATCCACTAAATTGGACATGTAACAGACATCATGGTTCCTTTGGAAGATGAGAGTAAAACAAGGTGGCTGAGGGTGCAAGGATGGGATAGCCAGGACAAACAGCAAGACTAAATAGGCAGTTGATTACAAGATATGGGTTGACTTGGTTTTTCACCTGACAATTACACGGCACATGCTCAAATTATGTTAACTTTTCTCAGCTACAAAGATCCTGGCATGAATACTTAATGAAGGCACAGGCTTGCATATCATTAAGATGACAGCCCCTTAAAGGCATTTCAGACTGCTCATCAAGTTCACACAGCTCTCTGAGCTTGCAGCTTGTTTATTCCGTACTAAACTACTCCAAAAATAAAAACGGTGGTGAAAACTGAGTATTTTAAGTAACAGCGACTTCCAGAGATAGATCAAACAAATTCTATTTATGGAACAGAAGTTATTCGATTGGAAAAGGCTGCATTATTTTTATTATAGAATACAAATGAAGTTACTTATATATTTTGTAGCTTTCTGGCCAGAATAAGCAGCTAGAGGTAGTAGCAGAAAGATATATTGTTTTAGTTTGTCTCACAAACAGCCACTTATTCAAACTTTCTCAGTTCTGGGGAGGAGCAATAAATTCCTTATTTGTTTTACTAAAACAACACATTAATAAGCCCACAGAACCGACAGCTTCAAGACCTCTCCCTGCTGAGATAGATAGTCCAAATTCTAAGATTTTCACAATTTTGAGACCTCCAATTCAGTAGCCCAGTGTTATTTGAATGCCACTTCTAAAGCTGAGGACTGCCAGTAGCAGGACAACTTTGAAACCTGTAAAACACTCGGATAAAAGGTCTCAAAAAGGGTGATGTCAAGAACCTCCTGATTCCTCCTGGCTGCATACACTGCACTCCACAAGCATCCTACAGAGAACCAGGGATGAAAAGGGAATTCAGATAACACCACCAACTGCACTGAGAAAGCACTTACCGTTCAAGGATGCGTACAGTGCTTTGAGAAAATATCCACTGATTTTGAGGGTTACCAGTTGATTCCGTTCACAGTGTAACACTTCAACGTTGTTAAAAACTGTTGCATCCAGCTCCCCAAGTTTGTTGTCTCTGAGATCCAGTTGGGTCACGTGATGCAGAAAATCTACTTCATTGGCCTCCAATCTACTAATTGAATTCAATCTTACAGACAAAAAAAGAGATTAAATGTAATTACATGGCAGGCTTTTGCTGACAAACCAATGCTCACAATTTCACTGGATTAAACTAACATGCCTCCAAGGTTCTGATCAAGGTTGATTTTAAGCATTTTTCTTTTTGCTACAGTATTTGAAAAGCCCAGTTGTTTTATCCATCACAAGAACGGAACAATGACACCAAGCTCCTTTCTAAACTACTCTGAAAACTATTGATAAAAAGCTCTGCAAGAAGGTAAGTATTACTGTTATTGTGTCTATAAAAGTAAAAGATGGTCTGACTTTTATTTGTGCCTGGTAGTTTGGAAAACAACAAAACCTCTATAGCTCCTGCTGGCCTATCACAAGCATCTGCTGGAAAAGCCTGGCAAACATGAGTAAACTGCAGATATTGCAGTCTCTTGCCTTATCGAAAGGCGAAATTGAGATTTATGAATTCCCATACCTCTAGCATTGCCATGTTCCACAGCAAGCAAATGCAGACCTGAAAATGGGTGTTGAAAGAAAACAAAGCAATACCCAAGACAAGTGGGTCTGTCAGGTAAAGAGAGCAGGTTTTATCCCATCTTCACCGCAGTATATTGATGCTGCCAATGTTCAGCAGCTTTCCCAGAAGTTACAACTGAATGAGATTATCTGTAACCCAGTAGATGTTTGAGACTGCAGAGCACTCAAGAGAGTTCAGTTTAAAATTCCCAGCTCTGACCAGAGCACTAAAACCAGTATATTAACGTCTTCTGGCCCAGTAAGCCTCCCTAGTGAGGATAAGGGCCAATAGCTACAGTTCTGTCGTTGCTCTTGCTTCCAAGGAGTTGCCCTCTGTCTACCAGCTGTTTTCAGAGTAGCTACATTTTCCAGTTAAAAGAAAATGGGTAATACGTCCCCTCCAACACCATGGCCTACTTTTTCTGTTTTCAATTTACAAGCAGTGCTTCCTTTCGATTTCACTGCAGCAAAGCACTTCACTGTGCAGCAAGTACAGTTTACAAACACAGTCAACATTTGCTATTCCAGGTAGCGCTACAAAGAACCGCTGTTCGCTGCTTGGTGCGGAAAGGATGTGGCAGACAAAGGCTGGAACTGCACCATGGCCAGCTCAGCCACAGCATCCCTACTCAGGTCAATTTATTTATTTATTTGCTTTTAACATACATACAATCCTTCAGAATCCTTCATAAATGCTTCAGAATTCATCCACCTATTTCAGATGTTTTCTTAACTTATGCTGCCCCTGTCCTTGATTGCAAAGTCTGACAGCTCCACAGCAGTACGGTACGCTAAGTTTTAGCTTGAATAGCTTAACTAAGTGGTACCAAAATTCATCATTATTTGGACCTCACGATCGAGGCTTTGAACTGAGCCTTGCCCGGCTGATTGTAGAAGCTGGCTTCTTCCCCAAAGACCATAAGAATAAAGAACCAGCTCATACCAGAGCTATTTGTAATAAGGATCTGTTCAGACTCTGCTGAAGGTATTAATAAAATAATGTTACTCATGGTGCGCTAGGCTTTTAACCACATCAAGAAATATTAAAGTATCTATTTTTGTCCTTTCACCTTCACTGCCCCTTTCTTTGTCTCATGCATCTGTAACATTTTAGATAGAAGCTTTTTAGGTCAGGGACTATAATTTATATCAATAATATTAACTGTGTAGCAACAAGAACTACAGCGATCACCAGTGTACCAAGTTTTGGGTCTGTTTGATCTTTTGGCCTAAATATTAATTTCTTTAAGTCTCATTTTCCTATCGAGTGATCCCCTAAATGCTCCCTTTCCCTCAAAAAAGAGTGCTAAGTCACGGCAAGTGCTGTGAGTTACATAATAGCGCCAGAAACGTGGTTCAATGGACTAACACAAGAAATTCATACCTGGGGGCTATTCTGACAGCCAAGAAGAAACCATTTCAACACCAATTAACTTACATCATAGATGAGACTCACTTATTTTTCCCTTTTTCCAAATACCTACCTTAGATCCACATGTTTAACGTGAGGCATCCTTTTTAACACCTGTAGGTTCAGGGTATCCAAGCAGTTTCCTGACATACAGAGCTTATCCATGGCAGTCAGCTTCTCCAGCACCCCTGGAATGTCAGTGAATTCATTGAAGGACAGACTCAGATAGCTGAGCTGATGCATATGCTCCAATTCATCAGGAAGAGACTGAAGAAAGTTGCCATCCAGCAAAAACGTCTGCAAGCTATTACACACGTAGGAGAGGAAGGGAGAGAGAAGAAAGTGAGTGTTAAATCACATTTCCCTCCTATAAACACACCAATCTGCTGCCATTACAGTGACATCAAATACACAAGTGGGCAGAAGAAAGAAAAAAACGTTAAGGAATAACACTTCAAACATCTGCTAAAGAAGTTACTGACCAAATAATTAAGAGCCTTGGCAACTATGAAATGCAGGTTGTTACCAGACAGTTGTATTGTATCTTCAAACATCCTAGAACTGTGACTTGTGTGATGACTGAGGTTCACTGTGAAGGCGACCCTTGTGTCAAATGCTGGCAACAGGAAGAGCTTCAAGACATAAAGTGTGCTTCACCTCCATCGGCAGCTCACAACTGTTTCCATACAGATCTACTACAAGCCACTCTGCTCTAACAAAACCCACTAAGTTTAAACTGTTTCTCATAGTAAGATTATGTACAAAGTCATAAACTGCTTGTTGTCTTTGTTTTCATTGTGTATACATCAAGAAAGTACTTGCTTGTGCATTTCGCCTACAGCTGCTGGAACACTTCTGAGGGCATTGCAGGACACGTTGAGTTCGGTCAGGGTTGGGATACTGCAAACTGCCAGTGGGAAGTCTCCTAAATTATTATTGGAAAGGTTAAGGCTCTTCAACTTGGTGAATCTACAATGAGATAAGAAAACATTTAAAAAAAAAAATAAGTAAAGGATACAAATAAGTGGAGTATAAATCACATCAAGCTGACTTGCAATAATTTATACAAAGTGACTTCGGTTATGTAAATGCAAATCACATGCATACTCAGTTTGTGTACTCACAACAACCAGTGAAACCACTAGACACTCAAGTTCAACACCACTTGCAACAGTCCATTCATGCTGGCACAGATAAATGGTCCCTCCAACACAATAGATATATTTTCCTATGAGTATAACAAAGAACCAAACTCTTGCCATCCCTATGATATATGTAATTTCTTCTGTGGCATCTAACCCTGTACTAAAACACTGCTATTTTTCTGAATACATTTCTTGCTAGTAAGGCTATCCTAGTGATACTTGTCACAAGGTAGAGAAAATTCTCAGCTTATTTGAACACAACTTTTTGTGGTGCAGCTCAGCCTCCATTCATGTAAGTAGATACCGCCTTTCAGCCAAAAGTTCTCATTAGAATTGGCTGGTTTGAAAACAACTAGAAAATGCTGAATTAAAGCAGAATTTAGCAAGACTTCTGTAGTGACAGAGGCAAATTCTTACACACTCAATTAAGTACGATGTCAAAGTCCACATAGATTTCAAAATTTTGTCATTGATGTGTCACGGGACTCTTAAAAGCCCCTTGGTTTATCACATCAGCCAATGAAGTAACTTGCATGTGCTTGCCTTATTAAAGATGACCAAGATTGTTTGAACAAAAAACTCAAGAAGGGGACAATCCAATTAGCCAGCCCGAATGTTCAGCAACCTTATTATGGTTGCTTAACAACCACTGGGAGGTATGCCTAAAGGCAAGTAAAAGGATGAATGAAAAGATCTGTGTCAGATTCCAACAGATGGGAGGAAGTTTCTTTTCTGGCATGGTTTACACAAGGACATTTTATTTGGACTTTATTTTCCCTTCGTTAAGGCTCAAGTCCTTTATCTGTGTGAGCAGCCTTTTATATAACACAACGATGGAAGCAAAACCGCATCTCTGAACACTGCTATGCTACATGAAAGTAATCCCCGACAGCACGGGCCAGTGCATCCACAGCCTCCGCATCAGCCCAGCACATTCTTACCTCAAAGCAGTTTGCCCTCCCCTGAACAGAAAACATGGACAGAAAACGCATCAAGCACTAGAAGGTTAAAGAGATTTAACACCAGAAGACTCTTAAAAATCCTTACAGCTACTGCAAGCAACTGACACGCACCTTTAGTATTGCCTAAATCAAATTCACATCACTAAGACACAACATGAAAATGTAAGTAGCGTGTGTGTATCGTTATTTCAACAGAGGTTGTAAGTGAAGTACGGATTTTACTCCAAAAGACAGGCTGTAACAGACTTAGTGTTTACACAGGCTTGCAGGAAACAAGGGAATGCTGTGCTCTCTATTGATATTTCGGTGCAAAGATGGCTGAAGAAAAAAAAAAAAAAAAGAGGGAAAGGAAAAATCACGGCCAGAGCTATCACAGATTTTGAACACTGTGCTGCGCTGGAGGCAGAAGAAGTTTGGAACAGAGTTAGATGGAGACTAAATGAAATCTTGCAATCAAATTACTGCTGCAGGGAAAAAAATGCTACTGTGCCGAAACAATGACTAATGTATCTCTAGAGGGAGAGCTGTAAAATCAAAAGGAGGTTAGGGGAAGCTAGCTGATGTTAATGAGGGCTGATAGCCAGGAAAAAAAAAAAAAGCACATTTTAAACACTATACCTTCATACTCCTCTATTTTGAGAGAAAGGGCTTAAAAATCTTGAACCTAGAACTGAGATGTACAATCCTGCTTTTATCTTGAAGATAACTGTAGGTTCAAGCCACAGATACACTGCCTTGAAATTTCGCGTGATTCTGCGGCAGAATAGCTGTCCCACATCTTCCTCAAAGTCAACTGCAAACACAAACAAGAGTGTCCTAAAGTAGTGGGCTCTGGGGCCTTTAGAAATCACATTTTTTGTTCAGCATTTAAGTAAGTGCAAAAATAGCAGTGAAGATGGGAAGATCAAGTCAAAATAATTAAGCTTCTGGAGAAACAGTAAAATGCAACCGTTTCAATTTTCCAGTCATGAAAAAAGAACTCACAACTCATTTAATAATGGACATCGAGGCTACAGCCTTTACTTGTGTCACTCTGCAGTCTCAGAAAAACAATCTCAGGTCTTTTACCCACTAAACAAGTGAAAACTACAATATACAAGATGGCCCCGGATACAAATAAATAAAAATACAAATAAAATTACAGAAGATCAAGCTAATACACAGAGGAGAGAGGACTGGGGAGTGGGATGGGGTGGTGGCAGAGAAGGAAGCTAAGAAATACATCAACTCCAATGCAGTATTCATCTTCAAGGTTTTCTGCGTACATTCTTCTGTATAACTGTCATAGGTCAAAGAGAAAAAAAATGTAAGATATATTAGCCCCCTCCTCCGCCAAATATATCTTGATTACAGCTCTACTACCCCAATGTCTGCTTTAATGTGTGTTTGTTAGGAGTCTTCTGGAAGCAATCTAATTACTAGGGACATAAACTGAACTGGTTAACTGGTCCATATAACATGAAAGGGAGGGTGAGTAGTACATCCAGTATGGGACACACTCATACAGAGGCTGAAAATGCACATATGAGTGTATGTCAAATAATCCACAGAGGAGAGTTCATTGCTAAACCACATTTAAAGAAAAGCTGAAAGACAAGACACCATAAGCTTAGTCAAGAGATTAATTTAAGACAACTGGTAGGAAAAGACATTTTCTTCCTCCTTTGTAAACATGTTTGTTTACAAAACGCTACATTTCTTTTCATGGAGCACTGTCAAGTACGGAACATTACTAAGTCAAAGTAGTATGTATTTGCTCAAAGTTTAGATCTAAAATGTACCTCTCACCTTTGGCCCTTCCCACTATCCACATTGCAGAGGGGCTGGTGCACTTTCACTATGAAGCACTGGCACCGTTAAAATGCTGATATGTTATAGCTCTTTTTAGATACAGAGAGATTTAGTCTATAGCACCAGTATCATTTGTAGTATCAATATAAATAAGGTGGAGAGAAGTATTTTGCAGACTCAATTTTTTCTGTCGCTGCTGAGTTTGCACAGTGCTGTGCTTTAAATAGATTTTACAGAGCAACATCTTGGCTGTTTTCTCACATTCAAATCTTTACTCCTACCAGAAGCAGAGGCACACATCCATGCTGCCCCTGCAGCATTGCTAGAAAGAAGAAATGGCACAACACTGTTCATTTGAGGAATGACAATGTAATAACCATATCTCAAGTCCATACGTATGTTTTCCTTCCTCCTCTTCCTCCTTCTCTGACTTTAACTGATCAAAAAAGTCAACCTTAAGAACAGCATCTCTCAGTCTGCTACGTTCAGTTAGCTTACTAAGCTTTCCATTGTAACGACCAACATATAAACCCTCACTTCTGACCAAAAATAGTCTTACTTCAAGGTAGAGCAAAACATTGACATGTCAAGCCTCATGTTTAAACATGCAATATGACTGAACACTAATTGCCGTAATTGAGGCAAAAAATGCCCACTTAATCCTGAAGCTGCCACTTCAGAAGCAGTTTTAGTTTGACCTACACAAAATAGGGAGAGGGCCCAACAAGAGAAGTCTGTATCACTGCAAAGCAATGAACGGACATGGTAATTTCAAATTCCAATCTACCCAATGTGCAGAGTAGAAGAATTTCTTTTACACAGTACAGCACTTTTGTCCCGCTGTTTTTGGAGTGGGAGGAATGGTATATTCAAATTGGCCATAAAACGTCACTGAAATGCAGCCATAAAAGATTCGTCAGACAACATCAGTCTTGCCCTACTCTTCCCAAAAGCAATTAAAAAGCAGTATTTTACTACACCCTGAGCAGAAGACATGGCTTCATAAGGGACTCAGTTTAAGGAAAACAACAACTTTCCCGATGCGTTTTCCACGATCTGGGCTGCTTGATGACTATGCTGTGATTGCAGTTGATATTTCAACTCAGCTTCAGCACCATTTCCAAGCAGAATGATGGCACTTGCCTAGCAGCACTGTGGCAAGCGCTGGAACCAAACTGCAACTTGCCACCTTCATGAATGCCCTGCTACTTCGGTGGCTAACTTTAAGAGAATTTCCATATAAACCTGAGATACCAATTTCCACCTTGGAAAACAAAGGTTCAATTTACTGCCTTTTTGCAGTTGCGTCAGATTCCCCATCCATAGCTTTATTGCCTAAGGGAGCAGAAATACTGTCATAGCATTTCCATTCCCAGAAAGGTGTCATTGTAAAAGCCTTAATTTAGTTAGATGATTAAAATGAACTATTCTGGCCCTCTTGCCCTGCTAAATTTGTTGAGACATCTGACCAGGGGCATACTGTTTCTAAAACAGCTAGGGAGATTCACTCAGACGCTGCAGGTGAAGGCTTTACCTAACAGAGGTCAATAGCAGCTGTCCCCAGCTTGGACACAGAAGAGGTTTTCCAAAAATAACATCGAGAGGAGGAAGGAGGAGCTCTGATGGTATTTTCAACTCAGCTTCTCTGGACAAGACTCCTGTTCATCTAGAAACCAAGTAGTTTGCATCACACCCCACAAAAACAGATGGAGTAAAGATGTCTCAGGAAAGATGGTCACTTAGTTTGATCCTTGTCAAGTCAGAAGAAATTTTAATTAATTTTAGCTGAATGAGTAAATGAAAATACAGTTTCCTCTGAATTTTTATTTCCTTCATTCTTTCTTAAACCCCATGGGGGGAAAAAGAGAGAGACTGACAGAAAGACAGGGGAAAAAAAACCACAAACTAAGAGCTGCAGTTTTGGTATCTTCATTACCCTTTAAGCCAACACATCAGGACACCAATCCTGATTATTTCTCCCCGCTACTATAAAAGGCACAATAATTCTGGTGTACAAACTTGAGTATATATGTCAAAATTAATTGGTAGATCATATTTAAAAAAGGAAGAAAACAGACTGCACTGCACAAAAAGGAATAACTTTACATCTAGGCAATTATTTTTCAAACTATATAATCACAGATGTTAAGTCTAATTCAGACCACCTCCAAACTTAAGACAAAAATAAAGCTTTTATTCTATTACACAGTTGGTAAGAAGACCATAAAGAGAAGAAAAACAAAACGTTTTGTTAGTGGGAATAATCTGAAGCTACATTACCTCACTTTGCAGATCTCAGTTTCTGCATGTACCTAGTGTACACTACTTCATTAGGAGGGGGGGAAACCATCCTCAGAGGAAGAACAAAATTCCTTGAAAAAAAGTGAAAATATATTCTCCTCCTCTATATTGGAAATTCATATTTGAAATACAAAAACATTAGCTAGGGGTGGCCTCCCAAACCGAAACATGTTTAAATACATGGAAACAAAGCCCTGACTTTGGAAGCTGTATCAGAAAGCAATAGGCAAGTAAAGTGGAGTAGGCTGATACACAATAACTTGATTTCATAAATGTGTTTGCGACTTCTTGAAGCATTGTTTGGAAGAGATACTGCTGTACTTAGCTTAATGGTTCCACTAAACTGAATCAAATTAATAACTGCAATCTCTGATCTCAGGCATTTTTAAAATGCTATTTGATAGCGTACTTCTTAGTGCCATCTATTTTTCTCCTACCACTGTTAAGGAGTTTGCCGTTCCAATTTAAACAATCCAAAAAATCCAATATGTTTCAGGCATTAAAGCAATTTCGTAATCTTCCCCACTTAGTCACGTGTAGTGACTTGATTTTGCAATTTATTTTTCATTAACCAATTGTCACTGATTATTTCCAAGTACTCACGTGACAGTGCTTTCTTGAGTTCAGAAAGGTACAAAGTCACTTGTGTTCCCAGGAATGACTGAGCTTCCCTGACTTTGCACACACTTTCACACTGGCATTCACTCATAATTTCAAAAAGATACAACGTTCCCTTCTTGCTAGATAGTTGCTTATTTACTCACTATAGATAGCAGACTCACAGTAGCAGTCGAGCTGGCTTAAAGGTTTTTGGTGGCACAAGTAAAACTCCCACCTTAAGGAGGAAAAGTTAGCACTGTGCTGCTTAGCACAGGAAGGAGCACGGCTTGGGAGAGCACTCCAGGGCCAAGCTTGTGTTTTTGCTGCTGTTGGGAGGCAAAAGAAAATCAACAGGGCACTGCTCTTCCTAATTCTCAGGATTCCTTTCTACCAGCACAAGAAGCAGGAGCCTCCAGCTACTCACTGCCTGGGCAATGCCATCTGTGCTGGATGAAAATAAGGCTGGAGGACATCAGCAGAGGCAAAGGGACGATCAGTGTCAAAGGGCAGGAGCTCACGAGGCACTAGCTTTGATCCACTGAAACAGTGCTGTGTAACGTTCCTAATAGTTCTTTTTTTTTTTTTTAACTCTGGAAGTTCACAGACCTTCTTTCCCCTTACCTTCTTGACAAGCTCAAAGGAATGGAGGCAGAGCACAATAATATTCACTGACAGAATAGGACCAGCTCTCAGAAGAACAAGATACTGAATCAGGTTTGAAACACCTCAGGTGTATATACTTCTCCAGATTTTCCTGATGCAGAATCTCAGAAAACAGGAGAATTTTATTTGGTCATCTGAACTCTTTCACTCTTGTACATTCAGGCTCACGTTAGCAAGAAAAATTGTAACAGTTTATTAATTTTCAGCAAGACTCTTCAGCTGTTCCTACAACTGCAGTACAAAGAGAACATTAAACAGACAATGAACATCGCCCATCACATTATTTACAAATGTCTTCAAACCCCAAATAGAATTGGCTGTATACAAGGACAAAATACAGCCAAGTATCTCCTGTACACTTTCTGGTATTTAAAGAGAAAAAAAAAAGATAAAAATTCATAAAATAAAGACATTCATTATTTGTCTATGTTCATCTTCTAACTTATACTAAAATTTCACTTGCTGTCTGGAGACCTGTACAGACATTCACAAAACATTTAATCCAGTATTCCTCTCCAGACTGTGTTCACAGGTTCTTGGAATCACAGTCTGCTTTGTTTGTGAAGTAGACCTCCTGGGTTCATTTGTCTTCCATTAAGCCAGATTTTTTGGTTTACCAGAATAAAACTGGTATTATATAAAATTACAACAGCTGGAATAACCCTTTTTTTCCTTCTTTTTTTTTTCTTTCTTTTTTTTTTTTTTTTTTTTTTTTTTTTTACTCTGCAATTCAGTTACCACTGGAATTAAAACCACAGTTTTATATTCTATATGGAAACATTCATCCTTCTGAATACAGAAAGAAGCCTGTTGATTTCTCAGGACACATACATTAAGTCATTCAGATCACTGATCATGCTACTGTCTACCCATTTGTTACATTCTCACATGAGACGCAGTGGAAGAACAACTGGAAGGTCACCGTTACTAGGAAAGAAGAATTAGGACTAAGTAGAGTAGAAAGAGGAGAGGAATCAGGCTGAACTGATTAAATTAGGGCTTTCTTTGCTTTGGGGGGGTATCAAAAAACTTCTCAGTTAAGTCACATGCAGTACCATTCTCACCTAGAATGCACCCCATTGATGGGTAGCTCACCAACTCATACTCACTCACGTGAATCAGATTGAAGAACTATGGTCTGGCCTCAGTAGGCAGATTAACACCACATTCTGAAAACTGCATTTTGGATTGAAAATAGCCTGCTATTTACAAGAAAAACACTGTCTCTTATGAAAGCTAGTCTGTTTCTAACACATAGAGGTAACAAATTTTTGAAGCACTACAATCAGGCCTATCCTCCACAAAAGGAGGCAGTAATTTTTTAGGAAAGTTCCTGCAGACCAGTGGGCAGAGGAAGACCAGTAGAACTGTATCACTTTACCTTTGTAATTCACTAAGTGCTCTACTCGTGGATGGGCTAGGGTTTAGCCTCAGGAAGTTCTGCTTTAAATTGAGATGAGTGAGGTCTTGGCTATAAAACAGGTTGGCAGGCAGGTGTTCCAGGCTGCAGCATGAAAGATCCACTGAGCTTATGCGTTGTGATGCAACCTGGAAATCAAAAGGTACACCAATACATTAATACTGTAATAAAACAATAACATTTCCTTAATCTCTACTATCACAAGGATAGACTGTTTTTAAGCACAGCAGAAGTCAGTGTTGGCATGTCAAGCTGATCTAATATGGTTTACAATACCGCTGCAAGTTGTGCCATGATCTCTTGTTTTGTCTCAGTGCTAAAAACAGGTCTACAGATGGCTAGTAGAGGGAAAAGTGCAAAGGTTTGCCAAACTAGTAAGTGAAATGGATTCGTTTTCATCAGTGAAGCTATGCAATACTATATGACCAGAAGGAAAACCTAAGAGATTCGACATAAACTTTAGTTTAGTCCTTTAGTTCAGAAGCAGCAGCAGCAAGAATATAATGCAGAAGTCTTCTATATTGCTGTAACTGGTCAGTATATCCAAGTGAGTGGAGGTGAGAGGATAATAGTCATCACGCTGTTTCTGTTTCAGGGTCAAAAGCAAAGTATTAAATGGCTGAAGAACGAGTTATCCAATTTATATCTAACTGAATAAAAAGGAAAAAAAAACCCACAACACAAAACCAGCAGCAAAGTGCTGAGCACTCATCTCTTCACAATGAACTAGAAAACTGTTTAAGAGTGATAAATGTATGACAAAATCAAACCAGAAAACACTGCTTTCTAGAAAGGGAAAAGTAAAACACAGCCTAGAGAGACTAAAGAAATCATACCACCTAGCACTGCATATAGCTGGCAACATTCCACAGAGACCTACAGGCAATACATTTAAGTAACAGCAACATCTTCAAGTAACAGCAACTCTGTCCCTTACCAAACCTCTGTGATACAGATGGGTAAACTACATCCTGCTACTTTACTTATTTACCAGTCTTTATTAAAAAAAAACAACAAATCAATACTGCAACATAGAACTGTTGTGTTTTCTGTCCAATACTATTAAAAATATCTTTTCATGAAGTAGAGGCATGGAGGTGCATGGCAAAGCACCACCATACGGTAGTACAAGGCATTGTAGATGGTGGGCAAAAAGGAGAGATCAGTTGCTAGAAGGATGAGAGGTAGTTTTGGAAGAGGCATGGCTTAGATCAAAGGAGGAAAAGCAAACAACTTCACCACCATTTTAGACTTCTGGGACTGCACAACCGGTGCTCAAAGCATTACATGTTCTGTCAGCTGCTCACTGCAAGAGAAGCAATCATTTCATTTTGTCACTGGCATTGTTACTGGCATCACATGCTAGGATTCTGGAAGTGAAAACATCATGTCTCAGGGACAAAGAGAGTAAAAATCAAAAAACAACTCACAAGAAATGCCCAGTAATAGCCTATAAGAGCTTCTGAACTCTGACGAAGGAGACACCATCCAACACTCTGGGCAGATACACAGTCGTTGCTATAAAGTACCCTGAACCTAGAGACGTCAGGTTTTGCTGGCATAAGTGAAGGAGCTTGTTGCTGAGAGGAACTCCAAGGAGGTTTTTTTTGTATTTTTCTCTCCAATGCAAGCTACACAGCCCTCAGGAGAAGTGGTCTCTATTATAAACACACAGTGTTAAGCTTCAAGAGGAACAGACGGTGCAGTGTTTTTCTCTAATGCAACTGTTAATAATCCAGTCCTCCCACATTCATTAAAACACTCAAATTTTTGTTACTCAATTAATTCAGTCCTTTTGTTACTGTAGCTACTATTTTTCTTTCCCTTGTCGTAGTAGACAAAAATTATTCATAGGCTATTCTGAGCAGTCATTTCTAAAAGCTAGGTATTCAGTCTATTTATGGTGCCAGAATCTGCCCAGCACAGTATAGTTCTCATCACAGTGAGAACACAAGAGATGAAAAAAGTGCTGACATCTGTTAAACGAATGTGCAGGTGTAATGCTTACATACATTGTTGCTCCAACTACTTGTTTGGAATGCAAGATCAACAGTAAAAGTAACCCAAAAGCGCTTACCAAAGCATGTTACTCTAAAAAAAAAATAAAAAAAATATCTGAAGTGTCAAAACTTTTAACTCTGACTGTGAACTGTTATAAAGCAGCCAAATAGATCCAAATTCTACACTCATCTCAAAAAAAGGATACAAATCCTTTCTCAAAATAATCAAGCTCTGTGAAAAAAAAAAAACTAGTTAAAAGTAATTTTGTTTTTACAAATTTCATGTTCTGGTTATTTTTTGTTTGCTTGCTGTTTTTTAAAGGAATCACTTTGCTATTCAAAGAATGTAATTAAGATTTTCAATCAATTGATATATATAAAATGATGCCTCTATGGGAGAGATAATTGTAAAAGTTAAAAATGCACTTGAAAAGGCTTTATGTCTGAAATTAACTGTAGATTTATTGAAGCCTTTTTTTGCTAGCAAAACAGTACTCTAAGAATTAACTTTTGAACTGTTACAAGGAATACTCATACAAACAGGTTTTTTTTCAGACAAGAATAAAGACTTTTCTCTTCTCATTGCTCAATAGTGTTCTGTAACAAATTCCTAGAGAACAGAGGAACAAGATGAAAAACAGAGTGACAAAAGAGAACAACATCTTAACAGGATTTTTTTTGGTTCACTAGAAGCTTACATCAGTTGTTTTGAAGTTCAGTATTGAAATTCTGAAATTATATTGTTCTCAAATCAAGCAATATAGGGATGTTTCAACCTTGCAGTTGTCTTCAATTCATTTATATGCAGCAAGACTGTGCACACGTGTGTGTGTGTTTGCTATTGTTTATTAACAGCAATGATTTTTTCTAAAAGATGACACCATTTTTAATAAAGCACTGGGTTTCCTTGACTTATTGTGGAGAATCACTGCAGAAAGAAGTTGATACAGGATAAGAAAGTGCTGACACGAATGTCCCTCACAGTCAAAGAATAAAAAGCATCCAGAGGAAGGGACATTATCTATAGAAAGCTTTTTTTTTTTCCTCCTACTCAAAGAAAAGGGAAAAAACCCAAACAACAAGATCAGAGAATCACAGAATCTTAGGGGTTAGAAGGGACCTCAAAAGACCGTCTAGTCCAACGCCCCTGGCAGAGCAGGATCACCTAGATTAGGTCACACTTTATTCCACTGTAAATAAACACCACAATAAGCTATCTGGGCTGGGTTCAACAGACCCATGCTCCAACAAAAGTAGTGAAGAGAGACTGTGTGGTAGTAATGTCTGAAGGGAAGGCTTTCTAGGTGTGTGTAGAACCTGCATCAAGCACTCACTATGGCTTGCTTGGTGGCAAATTTAGAAGTACAATTGTTTTATATGCTTTATGTACATATATAAAGATAAAATCACAAGCAGCGCAGTTCACAACTCCCCAGGCAGAAGAAGCCATTGCCCAAACCAACTCCTCTGGAACATCTCCTCATCACATCCTAAATAAACACTTGTTTTCACATGAAACCCCTGTTGCATTTCTGCTGCTAACAAGATGGGGGAAATGGCTGGGGCAATGATCTTCATGGAAGATAGAGTATGAGACCTTCTTAGTTACAGTAGCTACAGCATAAGCTGGAGAGTCAGCGCCTGGTTTTGCCAGAGAAGCAAGACATCCAACAGTTGAACAGTAGGGTAGCTCAAACACGTCGCAAGCTCTTGTACTGCTTGAAGTCCACTTTTCAATGGCGATACCCATCACAAATATAAAACAAACAAACCCGAGACAAAGCATGTGGCTTTCTCCATTCCGTGGATATGATTTTTAAACGCTTTATGGTCAATCACTGTATTGCAATCTCTCCCATAGTCATATGAGAGGGGTAGTAATGGGTCAGGCCAAATTAAACTTTACACATCAAACCGCAAAGTCCAGTAGAAGACTTTTTATGCAGTTTCTGTTGCAACCTCAGTTATGTAGCTCTGGCATACACTGGTTTGAATTTATTTTTTTTTCCCCTTCCCATTTCCATGCTAGTATGGCATACTGAAGTGCAGTTTTGAAGAAGCAGTATACAATTACAGCACATGTGCTACATAGAGCCCTTGATCTATCGACCGCAAACACCAAAAAGCTGTTGCCGTGTTCTTAACTTTCCCCCAGCCACACTAAAATGCAGCTTTATTCTGTGAATATCACCATGCATAATACTGTAGAAGAGCTCTCTTCCTCCCTCAGGCATACACCTTCTGCTACTCCCTACCTATGAGTGGCACATGTGGCAAAGAACTAGGAGTTTCCCAAATACGAAAACACACTTTTAAACATGCATTACTTGTACCAAAATACTACTTACAAGTATCAACGACAAGTCACAAAAGCCAGCAGTACCTTAAATACACAAGGTTTCACCAAAGTGTTTCAATTTTAAGCTTTTTTTTCATTATTATTTTTGAAGAGAAAACTATTTCAAGACTGGTGAAAGTATGGTATGAGTTCACTGCAAATCTTTAGCAGCTGGTAACAAAAATACAGAAAAATACTTGTATCAGCCAATCTTCTTGCCTGCTTTTGCTACACAAGGCTAAAAAAACCACTTTGCTTTGTCCATCAGTATAATGTCACCTCTGTCATCGGGCTGTGCAACAAGACTGATTACTGTCTTTGTTTTAAAGCCTTGGCTATACCACAAAAATGATCTGTTGCTGACAATGGATGTCAGAAACGGGTACAGCTGAACCCAGTTGTATGGACAAACACTAGGCTTGTTTACAGAAAGACATCTTTTTGGTGTGACCTGTGATATGAATTTAAACCAATGTAATTATGTCTTTTTCCTGTTTACCTTCATTCCATTCCCTATAGCTCTAGTTCAGATAAGACAGTTAAAATAACTGAACAGCCCACACTGTACAAGCAGCCAAATTCCCAGTCTGTTAGAACCGAGCTGATGATGTTAAATTACACCTGCTGTAGACATGCTAACACAAAGGCAGTGTAATTTTTCTCCTTTAGGATTTGTTTTTAAACAGTTCAACAGTCATCACATCCCACCAATGCCTGCATAAGGCTTAACTAAACAGTGATACATATGCTTGAAATACTTAAACTAACTGCTTAAAGCAAACAAGTTCTCCTCACCTTAGAACTAATCTTGCTCCAAACCCTAATCCTCCTTTCTGTTTGAACACAAAAGCACCGCTCGGCAGAGGTGTCTCCCTCTGCTGAGCTCAACTCCACAGGCAGGAAACAAATCGGTGGCCTCGGCCACAGCCAAGACCCCAGGAAATGTTCAGACTGGTAAACAAGCTAACATCAAAAATCTGCATGAAAAAGGGGGGAAAAAAGAAATAATAATAATTAAAAAAAAAGAAACAAAAAGGTTTTCTTTTTTTCTTTCATTTTTAAATGACAGTTTTAAAATGGGTGCAGTCCAAAGCATGAAAAGGTAATGTTTTTTTTTCTAGTCTCTCCCTTCTGTTTTCTTTCAAACTTGAGATGCACACTAACTCAAGCTATGGGCCTTTCAAATAAAAGATAAAACTCAGCAGAAGCTTGAAAGCACAGCATTCAGATTCACTAACTCAACAGGCAACACCACAGCTGAGGGTTAAGGGACAGTAACTAACTGCAGCATTAGGCTACTAATAATTTAGACATATGAATCTCCATTTGGTGAAGCAAGGACTGTTAAGATCCTTAAAACTGCCTGACTGAAAACAATTCACTTGTAAATGTTGCAAAACAGGTGACAGTCTCACAAAAATTAAGAAATATCTCTTTCTTCTTATAACCTGCATTAGACTTGATTTTTCACTAAGGCAAGATGCTGTACTGCCAGCAAGCAGACTTCACAATAAGCAGCCCTCTAGGAAAGACTCTCTTTCAGCATTTACTATAGATTTCAGACTCCTGCCAGCGAGACTTCCAATAGGTGTTCGCTTGTCTTGAGTCTCTCCAGTCCCACATGGAGCGTGTTGAGAGGTTTGGTTTGTTTCTTTTAAATAAGATATTATGCTAGGTTCTCAATTTCTGACCTAGGTTCTCCTACATGGTTGCATCATATGGATTAATTCTACAGTGAGATGAACTCTTTTCATGACATTATTTCCCAGTAGCTCAGAAAGGCCATCTGACCCAAGTGTTTTATAATACAAACAACCACAAATATAGCTCCATTGGCCCGAGGCCTAAAACTGGTCTACAGAACTCATTTCCTCTTCTCCCTGGAGATCTTTCTTCTTCTCCACTCACTACAGAAGTCGTCTAAGGAGATCAAACGTCCCTAAAATTAATTTTCGCTAATAATCTTCCTCCTTCCCCCCGCTCCCACGCTAGACATTGCTCTCACTGTTGCAGTTATTCCGTGTCAGGACCAACCTGGTTATCACCTTATATGTATCAAAATACTGTCAGTTCCTGCAATCTCTTCCAGCCTCATGGCATCTGCTTGCTACGGACATTTAGTCCCCCTGAGATTCATTAAGAGTAAAGTTACAGTCCCACCCCTCTACGCCCCAAGATTACTTGAAAACACCGTGGGATCCTCCTGGATCGAACATACCTCCCTGAGCTTCTAGCTGTAAGCTGTGGCAACACTTTGCTGAAATTATGCAAGAGCTGCACAAATTAAGCTTCAATAATATCAGAACCTGTTTTAAAGGCTTCAGAAGACATTACCCGAAAGCTATTCCAGATGTGTGGGTGATACCTAGTTTTCTGTTCTCCCTCTTAACTGCAATACTTCAATAACTACTTCATTCTTAACTGAAGGCAGCAAGTCCAAAACAAGGACCACAAACTCTAAATTTCAGCAAGGAATAAGAAAAAAATTAAACAGTGAAGCTACAGTTTCTCTAGAACACAAGTTAAGAGGAAAGCTTGAAGTCACCAATTACACCACTTTGGAATCAGCTGAACTATTCTGTGGTGGACAACTAACCAACTGAACCAAAGCACCAAGCTTCCCTCCACAAACCATTAAGAGAGAGACTATACTGAAATGCACTCTTAATTTCCAAAACATCACCTGACTTCCAACAACAAAAGGTGCAAAAGAATAGGTTTTTTGGGGAAAGAGGAGGAGGAACACTTTCCAGAGTTACCATCAAAAGAGAAACAAAACTGGCTTCAAGTTTGCTTTGTCCGATCTTCTGCTTTCAGACGTGAGATAACAAGAAGCCACTCACAGCAAGGATAACCAGATACAAATGCAGAGCAAAGGTTCCAAATATTGAAGACTTTGCAAAGACACAAAAAAGGAAGTCAAGTTCCGCATAGAAAACAGAGGTTATATGTTCAAATACTTGAAGTTACTCCCAAAAGGAAGCTGTGCGTTTATTTTTAGGGTTCTATTTTTAGAACAAGCATTATCTCAATATTGTCATTTTTATGGTATTAGAGAAAAAAAATGTTTCCTTGTGTTAAACTTAGAGTCAACATGTTTCCTGTAAGTAAGGGATCAGCTCAAAAAAAGTCACACTAGAAAAATGAGAAAGTCTTTCAGGGTTCTTTTTTTCTTCACTAGATGTCGACTCAGCAGTTGCAAACGGGTGAATGGTGCTTCTCAGTCTTACAAATGTGAAGAAAACTGGATAGTAGTTATCCTCAAAGAAATAATGTTTTTTTTTCCAGAGCCTTGGATTTGGCTAAAGGATATTTTCAAAAGATGCCACTGACGCTGGCGTTACATTAAACGCATCTTTTAGATCATATTAATACAGAGACTCATTTTCAAGTTTACAAACACTATTGGCATAAGAAACAAACCAACTACTGCATGGTCACCCTTGCAGTGACCACCATGACCCTGACATCAACCTGTCCCCAACACACATAAAAATGGTAGCCCAGCACCATGATGGTACATTCAAACACATGGACTAAGACTACAAAGTTACCAAAAAAATGTCAGAAACTGCTAACTTTAACACAAATAGTGTGTTGCATATAATTCTCTGTAGAATTACCAAAGGTAATAACCAATAGCCAAAGGTAAAAGCAAAAATTCTAGAAATCTAGAAATTCAGATCTCATGGAAACTCAGGTACAGTCCTCTACAGTTTTCCTCCAGAAGAGGGATAATCATTGCTTAGGAGGCTAAATAGACATCTGGAGAGGAGATGCTCCATCCATTGACTGTAAAGTATAAATTTGCAGCACTAAAATATGTAGTATCCCAAATAAAATAAACAACTTTTTCCTTGCATATGATTTTTCCCTACACTTGCCATAGGCACTGCTCTGTGGCCAAAGCTTTGGAAAAGGCTATTCTGAGCTGGTTCTGATCTGTAAACACTAGAAAAGCCTGTCCTTAACGCCTTCAGAGACAACTGAAGTTTGGTAATAAAAATTCCTGTAATGATGAACTCTGTAAAGACATTACAGCTCATTATAGTGTCTAGAAACACATAAGAAATAGGTCAATCAATGAGTGGGCAAGCCAAGACAAATACAATACAGGGCTAATTTCAGCATGAGACTACTGGCTTCAAGCCTTCTTTACAGGCTGCAAGTTGCATTTTGTATTAAAAAGCTCTGCAAAGTCTGTGCTCCACACTGAAGTTGGAATCTGCACTTCAGTCTTTCTCCTGACTGACCATGGCTGGTAAGAGAAAGTTGGACATTAGTATCTGACAGTATCTAAAATAAAGATGAAACTACTTGCACAAGTGGATATGGCTTATTATCCGTCACTTTAACCAACGAGCGGAATCTTCTGGGCTGCAGGGAAAGGCAGTCCACAGCTAGTTACCTTTCACTAGTAAAAATGTGGATAAAGCACAGCTAGCAGTGATGCTTAGTTGTTGCCCACCGCAGTTCCTCAGCACTGCTCCTGCAGAACACTTGCACAAGCTGTTCATCTTGGACTCCTATTTTGGAAATGTATTTGTAGAGCTGCAATGAACTAATTTTTAAATTCTACAGAATTTATTTATATAAATATGATCTGTAATACTAAGCTTGTGTACAATCACAAGTCAGACCGTTTTTGGCCTCAGCAGAAAAAAAAAAAAAAAATCATATTACGGGAGTCATAGATCAGCCTTGACCTCTTCCCACAGTTGAGACACTTCACAACATAGACTCCAAACAAAACTGACAAATTTGTACTGAAAAAATAACTAGAAGACTGAGGCAGCTGGTCAGAACCAGGTAATTTTAGAGACAAAAAGATAAAAAGTTAAATTTTGCATTGTTGCTTCAGGTAGGTCTCCACACAGGTTGAGGAAAGATGGAGAGTACCGCTGTAGAGGCTCCTGTATCATTTATGTGTACAGTATAAACCAAGTTCCTATCTGCTGCTCTTTTCTACTGGTTTCACAGTGCAAACAAATGTATGAGGAGAGCATTCTGCACTGACATGAAAGGAATAAGACCAATACGGCACCACACCCTCCTGCCTTGAATTTGTTATTCTTGGTACTTTTTAAACATAACGTACACTAACATAATTTAGCCTTTCCTTGTTCACTGCATGCCAGGGTCATCTGGAACACCACAGACTTGAAGACTTCCACTGCAGACTTGACAAGGAAGGGAAAATATAAAGGCACCAGGAGAAAACGCTGAAGTTTGAGAGTTTTTAAATCAAGGTGTTTTGGGTTTTTTTTATATTCCTCCTATTTTAAACAGAATTCTTCTGTGTCTAAATGCAAACCCACCCTGGCACCTAAGCCCCACACAACAGCTTATTTCTCATTTGACACGGTGTCACTAGAGACACACCTGTGCAACTCAGCCCGGGAAGCGGTCAGCGGTGTGCACACACAGGCGGTTGGATGCCTGTATGCCTCTACCTACCTACATGTGCAGCGTGGCCATGGACAGGCAGCTTACATGCGGCAGTCATGCATTATTTACAGCCCCCGTCTTTCATCGGCTCTCTTCCTCTACCTGCCCAGTTGAACTGAGCACTAAAGCAGGAACTGTCGCATGGAGCTGCCAATATGCTTCCTGAGCTTCTAAAGCTGAGAGGGGAGAAGTTTTGCAGGGTCGGATAACCTCTCCCAGCATGCCCAGTGATGTATACTATTTCTGAGAAGATAAAATTCTGTAATATTTCTCTGCTTAAGCTCTGCAATACTGATACTTGAAGCAGATATTGACATCCCATTTTAATTGTATGTCTTAGAACATGGAGGACTGATAATCCTTTTTACCCCTGCCAAATCACCCATGTCATGAATCGTGTGTTAGTCACTCGTACAACAATTTTACATGCTGAAAAACATTAAACTAAGTTTAGTGTTAGAAGGATCAAACAGCAGGAGCTCGCCAGGATACTCCAAATATAAGCCTCATGACAAGTTCCACCACTCAGTTACACCTTACACATAAACCCTTCCTCCCTTCTGTTACATTAAGGGTGCTGCTTTTTAGGTTTTGGAAGTGGCAAATGAGGAAAAGTTCTCATGATGTCCTCTTCACTGTTAACTGCATATTCTTTGACTGTCCTTCTGCATTTGACATTTAAATAGAGAACAGTGGTACATCAGAATCATTCCACAAGTAATTGTGCAAGTTCTAGAACCACCACGTCAACTTTACACAGACAAAATTATTTAAAGCCATGAAGATGTCCCTTTCTTCCCCATCCCAGTTACATAAGCTTATTTTTCAATATTTGGCAACAGAATGAACATGTTAGATCACAAAGGACCAAATTTTTTGTTGTTTTCCTTCTGAGTCTCCTTAATTAGGAGTTCGGTATTTGGAAAGTAAAAGGGAAGAAGTGAACTGTGGTATAGAACTATGAATATTAACTAACATGCCATGTTTCCAGCTTTTAAAAATATGCTGTTTCAGGTTAAATCAGCATATCTAAGCATGACCTAGTTGGAGTACATTACCAAGTTCGATATTGAGGTCGGTATTTGTGCAGCAATTTCAGTCCATCCTGAAAGCAAGAGTTCTGTTCACCTCATGACACACACATACAGGAAAACCAATCCTAACACCTATTCACAAATCCCTTCCAAAAATTTACTGGAGCAGAGCATGAGAGCTGTCTTGGCTAGGATGAATTTCACTGTTAGAATGAATCAGATTACACAGAAGTGATGCCCATTTCTAATTAAATTGATCTCAAGCCCCTGCAAACATGAATTCAAACCTCTAGCGCATACATATTTACTGCAGGACTGATGCGTTAGGATTTCTCTCATTCTGGAATAGTACAACAAAAAAAAAGTCAACATTGCCAATATTCAGGAGGGAGAAAGACTGAAGAGCAACTATTCTTTGAAAAGTCTCCTTTCAAGATTAAACTTGTTATTCAAAAGTTAAAATAACATCATCTTCTAGCTCTTTTGAAGTATACAGAAGACAGATACATTTTTTTCCCATAGTTAAAAATTGGAGCAATTTTAAAGAAATACTTTACTAGGGATTCCCTTCTGCATTAAAATTGATAATTAATGCTTTCATTACACTTGTATCAGAACCCTCAGTTTTCAGCAGCACACATGAGGATCATACAAAAACCTACCACTGAACGTAAGTTAACACGAATGTCAGCTTCAAAATAAATGCCCCTAAATAACATCTGTATTTAAAAGTCTTAAATGTTATTCGTAATAATTCACAAAAGTGCAAGTACTGTATACAACACCACGTTTGAAGACAAATCTGTAGGCATCATGGGATAACAATGCCCATAACAAGCAACACAAAGCTCAGAGTTAAAGAAAGCATCATAACATCTCCCCTCCTAAATTTTCTTGCCTTCAGATAGACAATGCTTTACATGGTATTTTCTTGCTTAGCAGGAATATTTCAACTTCTTTGCACTCGAGTAGCTTCCAAACACCTGAGGCAGAGGACCTCATATAAATGTTGGCATTTTGTTCCTGTGTGAGAACACTAGCTTGCCTACACTACAGAGCTGAAGAGACAACTTCTTGTTTACTTGTACATGTAAATGGCGGATGATGCACCTTCCCATTAAGCACTTGGACAGGAACTGCATCAGCTGGATTCCAGTTACTTTTGCAGCATTACTAGTTTCTCTGTTTCTGTTCTTCAGAAACGTTGTTACTGCACAGCACTGCCCACACAACTGCCTTGCATACAACCCTGCCTGCCTCTGTTTTCCAGTCTGAGGATACAAAACCCAAACATTAAAAAAAGCAACTTGAAGTGACAAACTACTGTTTCAAAATCCATGAATCCAGAATGTCAAGTCCTCGGCTTTTTGGGAATGGGATGTTGGGGAACACGAAGCATCACTTCCCCCCCGCCCCCACCTTGAAGCATGTTTTACCAATAAAAAATAGCACAGCAAGTTTCTTCAGTTCTGACAGTCTGAAGATACTTGAAACTATGTATTTTCTTTCTACTCTTACATAAGACAAATGGGAAGTTACCATGAGTGCATGAGGCTATGTTCTCACGCTGGCTATCCTCCCGATGCTGTTAGTCATTTGGGTACACCAGAGAGAGAGAGCAGCACAGCATGGCACAGAAAAAGCCTGTGCTGCCAGTAATTCAGAGAGGCTCTCTGGCCATTTAGCTCTACTTCTGAAGTTCATTGTTTGTCACTGTTTTGCTCACTCATTAGATTTGCCTTTCATTTATCTGATGACAAAGCCTCTGGAGATGAAAGGGCGTTACTCTCCCAGAGAGAGCCACAAAGCAGCAAGAACTAAAAAACCCGAAAGACCATGCCTCACCTCCTTATAAAACACACCTTGGGGATTTTTACCTTGAGGCTAAACAGACCTGAGTAGGGATGCCAAAACAGCGTCTTTAAAAAGAATTTTAAAACTTACTAGAAAAACAACCAAACCCTAAAGGACATTTTAAATGATTCATGTGTCGGGAGGTGTAATAGTTCGGCTTGAAGAAAGTTTGATACAATCATCAAACCTCTTAAGCTCACAACCCAGGCTGTACCACTAGCAACAGGCTGGATAAATACATCGCAATGTAAAAAGACAGAACAGATCTAGTGTGCTGTAAATATCTCCAAGTAGTACTACATAAAACCAAGCTGCTTTAACATAGTAAAGAGCATGGACAGTCCTATCAAGTATAAAACTAATGGACAGTTTAGGTCCAACTAGGAAACTAAAGAGAGAGTTCTGACAGCACAGCAAAAGAACTTGCACGTTAAAAGGATAAAAATACAGCGGTTCAAGATAGGTAAGTTACTTTAGAGCAGGTTTCTCAAAAAAGTGGAATGGATTAAAAGATAAAACAGGTAACTGAAAAAACCCCATCTTTCAATAATACAATGTGGAACTGAAGATAATTAGGCCCTGCAAAAGAACACATGACCTAATTTCCCCACAAATTGTGTTCTAAGCACAGTATAAAGTTGGTTTACAAAGGCTTTTGTCAGTAATATTTTTTATTGCTGACTTTTAATGATTGCTTATTTAAAAAAAAAACCAAAACCCCAAATTGAATATTTAAATTAGAGAGATTCAGCAACATTTCCAAGCAAGAAAAAAAATCCTTAATTCTAGCAATCTAATCTTTAGGATCTTCGTAAGGAATTAATTTTTAAAAATCTGACACTATTTTAGGTTTTATTAACACTGAAGCAAAAGCTTTTTAAACCGAAATTTTGACAGTTATATTTGTCATCCTTTTTAGTTCTAATGATCTCACTCCATCTGTCCATCTGGATCAAGATGAGAAAAGGGAGAAAGTCCAGCACAGCACTTTGCACAAACAACCAGGGTAGAAAGAAGTCTCAGTATAAATGCAGAAAAAAATCACTCGCCTATTGTCTCTAATTAAGACCTCTCAAATTGAATTTTTGTGCACGACTAACAGCAGCAACAGTACTTCATGACAATGAACCCAGAAGAGGGACTGTATCGCTGCAGGGAGAAGACAGAACCAGGGGAAACACTATGAACATCACATTCAGGCAGGAATAATTATTATTCTTACCTTCGATGCTTGTCGAAGCCATCGCAAGTATTCAGTGAAGTTATCAAAACAAATGTAGTAGGTCTGGCTTTGAGGTCCAGAGGAGCTAAATGCTAAACAGTGCTGGTGCTTTTTCACTTCTTCCACCTACAATAGAGACACAAAATGGTTAGTGAACAAGAATCAAAAGCCTCTTTGTAGACCTTCCCAGGGGAAAGTTAAAGGGAACCAAGAGGAACTCAAGTTGGACTAACCCTCTCAAAACCTCGAGCAGGATCTTCTGTCAAATATTTATGAAATCTACACAAGCAAGGATTGACAGAAGAATGAAGGAACCAAAGGAGAAAAACACCAAGAACATCAATATTTTAAGAAAGACTGAGCACCATAAAAGCTTTCCCAGTGAAATACATTTAAGGCTGTCTTTATACAACCTAAAGCATTACAATTTATAATCCTGGTTATTAAAAACAGGCTTAACAAAATGCTTCTCTTATAATTCAATTAAATTCTCTGGCATTTCTCAGCTTGCTAAAAAACACCCAGAATACATCATTCTGCTACCATACACGAGAAGTCCCACACAACTTATGGTCTCAATGTCTCAGCATCGCATTCTGGAAAGCTTTTGCAAACCAGGAAGCGCAGAGTACTTATGGGGTTGAGGAAGAATATTTTCTCAGTGATAATTAAAAAAGCACTTAGCTCTGTGCCAAGCATCCTCCTCCCAAACTTTGTCAGCAGAAGCCCTCAGTACGTTTTTCTCAGCACTGGTTCTCATTTTCTTTAAAAATTTGTTGTCAACTTTCTGCTTAATACAGTCTGCATGTTTTACATTACACGAGGCATTTCTGTGCAAAAACAACGTACTTAGAAATTCCATGCTAAGCAATTTGAAAAAGAGGTATACAATCTCTTATATTTTAAAATCTAAAAAAACCCCAAAAACATCGCATCTCAAGGAGAAGACCAATGGGGACCTCAATTATGTTCTCTCCATTGTGCTACAGCCAGGAAAATAATTCACTGTCAGAGTTCACTCACTGTCACTAAAAATGGACAATGTCTTTACTTCGGTTCCTCTGGGGAACAGTTGAAGAATCATATGAAGAACTGGGGAATCAACTCCTAGAAGGCAGCACTACTTTCCACATTGCTAGTATAGAATATTAACAAATCAGTTCTACTCTGCTTGTGTAACATTGTGAAGCTTGCTTCTTTCCCAATGGTTCTTAAGAACCAAATTTATCGGTAGGCAAGGTAAAGAAGCATAACTTCATGTATAAACTCATCCTCAAGCTGATGATTCTCTTTCCATCACCTTGGCTAATCAAGTTCATAAGAGTGTTCTGAAACACTATTTAGATCACAATATTAATGCTTTAGTATTACTGTCTTCACTAAAGTTTCACAGAATCACAGTATAGTTGAGTTGGGAAGGGATCACTGGAGGTCTTCTGGTCCAACCTTCCTGCTAAAGCCAGTTGACCAGGACCATGTCCCGACAGCTTTTATATTATCTTTTATAGTATCTCCAAGGAAGGAGACTCCACAACCTCTCTGGGCAACCCTTCCCAGTGCTTGGTCACACTCATAGTGAAAAAAAATAATTCCTTGTGTTCAGACTGGACGTCCTGGGTTTCAGATGTAATTAATCAGGAAAAAAAAAAATCTACCTTCCCAGTTTGGCAAGTAAAAATGTTTGCCACAACAGATCCATACTCACACAGTGACGAACACCCAAAAAACACTCGATGTTTAAAATAAACCCATACTTTTAAGATCTGAACATTAACCAATAAGGGCACCCCAGCATGGCAAAACCTGGATAAGGAGGCATGGTACAGATCATATACAATAGAGCTGCCTGTATCCTTTGGCTGTGTATTACTGAAACATTTAACACTGTACACAAGGAAAAAGAAACTGAATGTTCCATCCTTGCTTTTCTTCAGCATTTTAATCCAAACACTACAAATTGTTAAATATGACTCTGGCGATAATCAAAAGTTGTTTATATGCTTCGATAATCCCATTTACAGAAACAAGCTTTTGGAGGGTCAGAATTATCACAATTGAAAGCAGTCCTCTATGCATAGAGAGATAGTGGTTAAGGAAGTAAATACATAAAATATCTTACTTTTCCACCAATTAAAGGGAGGACATGCATCTTTCCAGTCTGGCTCTCTTTTACCGATGAGACAATTAGGCATGTTCCACAAAGGATAGCTTGGCGTCTTGTCCATCTGTTGACTGGCAAATGTATTTTCCCTTTTCGAACATTGTACATTCCTGAGAGCTGAATCCGTTCGGAGCTGCCAATGCTGTTGGGCTTTCCTGAAATAGAAACAAAAGCATCCACTTAATCACAGAGAATCTTTGCCTCTTTCACTCAAGTCATCCTGAGACTTTACCAGCAAGTTTTCAAGCTACAGGCTACTGCACAACAAATGAAACACAGCTTCAAAACCACGCAGGCAAGTAATTTAGCATCAGCTTCAGTCTAGGCTTCTTTCATAGGTAGAAGTACCAATTAATGGTACCAGATTTATCTATGGGACCCAGAAAGCAAATGATCATTCCCCACAGTAATTGGTTATCGTTGAGTTCACACTAACTGTTCGCTAACAGCAAAAGGGGGTGATGTACTGCATGCTGACCCGCATCTTTGTGCTTCCACGTCTCTTCTGGCCATCTTTAAGGTCACCATTTGAATACCTTTGATAGCTTCCCAAAGAATACAGTTCCTATACTCTCCAGCCCATTCTGTTCAGTCCAAACTCCCCAGCAGACATAGTACACTCAGCCACAAGTCATAGAATGTTAGGGGTTGGAACGGACCTCTGGAGATCGAGTCCAACCCCCCTGCCAGAGCAGGATCACCCAGGGCAGGCCACACAGGAATAGATCCAGGTGGGTGTTTAAAGTATCTAGAGAAGGACACTCCACAACCTATTCTAGGCTCCATCACCAGCACAGGAAAGAAATTTTTCCCTGTGTTCAGACAGAACTTCCTGTGCTCCAGTTTGTGCCCATTGCCCCTCATTCTATCACAGGATACCACAGAAAAGAGGCTGGCCCATTCTACTTAACACTCACCCTTCAGCCTTCTCTTCTCCAGGCTAAACAGCCCCAGGTCCCTCAGCCTTTCCTTGTTCAGAGATGCTCCAGTCCCTTCATCATCCTCGTTGCCTTCCATTGGACTCTCTCTAGTATTTCCCTGTCTCTCTTTAACTGAGGAGCCCAGAACTGGACACAGTACTCCAGACGTGATCTCACTAGCGTAGAATAGAGGGGGAGGAGAACCTCCCTTGACCTGCAGGTCACACTCTTATTAATGCACCCAAGGATGCCACTGGCCTTTTTGGCCATAAGGGCACGTTACTGTCCCATGGATAACATCGCCCATCAAGACTCCAAGGTCCTTCTTCGTGGAGCTGCTTTCCAGCAGGTCAATCCCTCACCTGTACTGGTGCTGGTGTTATTCCTCCCCAGGTGCAGGACTCTATACTTGCTCTTGTTGAACTTCATTAGTTTCCCCTTTGCCCAACTCTCCAGTCTGTCTAGGTCCCATTGGATGGCAGCAGAGCCTTCTTGTGTGCCAGCCACTTCTCCCAGTCATCATCAGCAAACTTGCTGAGGCTACAGCTCACCTCTCATCCAGGTCATTGATGAAGATGTTGAGTAAGACTAGACCCAGTACTGACCCCTGGGGTCAGGTCTCCAACTGGACTCTGCACTACTGATCACGACCCTCTGAGCTCTATTGTTCAACCCACCTCACAGTCCCCTTTCTAACCCACACTTCCTGAGCTTACCCACAAGGGTGTTATGGGAGACAGAGTCAAAAGCCTTGCTGAAGTCAAGGCAGACAACATCCACTGCTGTCCTTGCATCTAGCCATTCAGTCACACTATTATAGAAGGCTATCAGATTAGTCAGAAATTACTTCCCTTCAGTAAATCCATGCTGGCTACTCTTGATAATCTCCTTTTCTTCTATATGTTTAGAGATGACAAAGTAAACAGATGCAACCTAGATGAAAACCCTGAAAGACTCTGCTTCAGTCTAGAAAAGCTTTGCAAAGAGTGAAGTTTTTTGTCTACATTACAATGGATTTGCTAAGTATAATAATTCAGATTACTAGCAAGACTACCAAATAGACCAAACCTGTTAAATTACTTTAAATGGCTCAGACTCCACTAATCAAATCTATTAATAAGATTCTACTCTACAGAAACCATTATTAGCAATGATAACAAAAGACAAGCATCTCTCATCTCTGCTCTTACAGGACCATATTCTTTTGGAATATAAATGGGAAGAAGCACAATTTATTCATTCTCATATAAATTATTATCCACATCAAGTTACCCTATATCAAGCCCTAAACAGTCCAGCCCCGATCTAAGTCACCCAAACATACTGTCTTCTGCAAACAGAGACAAAAGGTAATCATGTTCAAGTTCAACTAGTTCAAATTTCTGTAAAAACAATGGTGCTGGTGAAACTTCGGAGAGGAGCTCTCCTGGATAAACAAACCAAAGGCTATATTAATTCCAAGTAGCTTCCCCATCATGATAAATCATTGATTTTCCTACACTGACCTTTAAAAGAAACAAGGAATTAATGCCTAGATAGGACTCCAGAAAAACAGAGTTGATTCTGTCTTCTAACCCAAATATTTCAGATCAGTGCCAATTAAACTGCAGCAGCGACAAGTGCTGAACATTATTTCTCCAACTTGCTATTACTCCCATGACAGCTCATTGTCTCCATGAGTATGCTCTTACCTTCGAATTACCTACAGGAAGAGAGAGATCACCTACCACATGGCCTACTCACTGCCGTTCTCTCATCCCTGCCTGCCCTCTGCCAATTCTTGCCCTTATCTTTAAAAGCAGCCTTCTGGAATCTTCCTGCCGGTTTAATGAGCCAAGACTTGGCACAGTTACCCTCAAGCCTTGCTCTGCTCTAATAAACACTAGCATTTAGGCTACCAATGGCTGCCAGTTTGAATCTGCAGGAAGATCACTGTTGCTTGCAGCTAAAACACGAAAACTTTTATGTCCACAGAATATTGACTTCTAATACAAAAAAAAGGTGCCCAAGAAAGCAGTAATTTCACTGCCAAGCAAATTCAAATCCAGCAACATATTGTGGATAAACACTTTGTCCAACAGAATCGAGGGAAACAGGACAACCATTCTACACAAAGCTACACAAAGACTGATATAGAGAATAAAAGTAAAATAGAGCAACTCAGCCTTAATTAAACTTAAAAGCCAAATCACACATTGCATTTAGAATATGAAAACTGTGGTTGATTATTACCTGACAATTCACCTAGCTTGTACAGAAGGATGGACTCCATGCAGCAAAGCATTGATTAAAGAATTAACCACACACAGAAAAAATAACATTCTGTAATAGAGTAAAAAGTACCTGCTAAGTATTAGTAGTATGGTTCTATATGGAATAGCTGACAGGGGTGTGAGCAGTTTAACCTCAAAAATTATGTTTTATAGACATCTTCCAGGGCTTGGTTCTGGCTGTATGCTCCAACTTCATTGGAAAACCAAAACTCATATACTGACTGAACCCCTAAGGATTGAAAAGCACCATCTCAATGCCTTGAGAAGTCAAGTTCATTTAGTATTTTAATATAGTCAAATACCACTTTACCATCCAGGAAAAAAAAGGCATAATTCCAACTTAACATGGGCAAATCTGTCTCCTGGAAAACACCAAACCTCGAAGTTCTTCAGGGTTATGGTAGATAACAAACCTGATGAGCTCCTGCTACAGTACTGTGGCCAAGAGGCTTGGCAGAAAACACAACAGCATTCAGGAGCAACAGAAGTACCGTTACCCCGGCTAGTGTAGTGGTAAAACCCACACACTGGGTGCTCACACTTCACCAAGGGTGCTGAAAAACTAGTCTTCAGAAAAGTGACACGGGAGAAAAAAGAATTAAAAAACAAACAAAAAAAAATCAGAAGCCCAAGAAACCTGCTTTCTAAAACCAACCAGGCTCTCTTGGACTACCTACATGAAGTCAGTCACTGCTGGACCTGTAAAACTACTCAGAAGTCTTTAAAAAGGCAGTTCTTCGCATTTCATACAAATTCACAGAGACTGTAAGTCACAAGTCATAGTAACAATTCCACATCAGCAAACGTGGGATTGCATGTACCCTCAGCAAGTTTGCCGACAACACCAAGCTGTGTGGTGCAGTTGACATGATGGAGGGAAGGGATACCGCCATCCAGAAGGCACAGGACAGGCTGGAGAGGTGGGCCCATACCAGCCTCATGAAGTTCAACGAGGTCAAGTACCAGGTCCTGCACCTGGGCTGGGGCAATCCCAAGCACAAATACAGGCTGGGCAATGAGTGGATTGAGAACAGCCCTGCAGAGAAGGACTTGAGGGTGTTGTTGATGAAGTGCTGAACATGAGCTGGCAGTGTCCACTGGCAGCCCAAAACCCCCCAACTGTGTCCTGGGCTGCATCAAAAGATGCATGGCCAGTAGGTCAAGGGAGGTGATTCTGCCCCTCCATTCTGCCCTGCTGAGACCCCACCTGGAGTACTGTGTCCAGCTCTGGAGCTACCAAGACAAGAAGGACATGGATCTGTTAGAGAGGGTCCAGAGGAGGGCCACAAAGATGATCAGAGGGCTGGAGCACCTCTCCTGTGAGGACAGCTTCAGGGAGTTGGGTCTGTTCAGCCCGGACAAGAGAAGGCTCTGGGGAGACCTTATAGCAGCCTTCTAGTACCTGAAGGGGGCTACAGGAAAGCTGAGGAGGGACTGTTTATAAGGGCGTGTAGTGGCAGGACAAGGGACAATGGTTTTAAACTAGAGCAGGGTAGATTTAGATTAGACATTAGGAAGTTCTTTACTATGAGAGTGGTGAGACACTCTGGGTTCGCCCAGAGACGCTGTAGATGCTTCATCCCCGGAAGCGTTTAAGACCAGGCTGGATGAAGCTCTGAGCAACCTGCTCTAGTGGGAGGTGTCCCTGTCCATGGCAGGGGAGGTGGAACTAGATGGTCTTTAAGGTCCCTTCCAACTCAAGCCATTCTATGATAAATGTTTACTAGAAAAGCCAGAACAGAGCTTTTACTAGAAGTATTTATGCTAGTTATGAACTGTACTTGCTCTCAAAAGTCTTCAGGTTTGATGGGAAAATTACCAGGGTAAGAAACCTCAGTTATTCCTTCAAACATAAAAGAAAATAAGCAACAGCCCCTTTAAACTCTAAAGACTTAAGCTGCTTTTCCCCAGCAAGTACCACCCCTTGTTATGTAAAAGCTGTAAGGTTGCTGATGAGAACATACAGCAATACAGAGCCTATTTCATTAAAACAAATGGTTTCTCTCTTCTTATTCTAGTCTACTTCACTACACAACCAACCATCTGGTTGGATCAGACGATCTTTTGATATCCCTTCCAACCTGATGCTCTTCCCCAATTATGATCCTATAACTTGAAAAATCCATGTTTAGTATTAGATCACATGTTGTCACCCGAGATGCTGTCTGCTCACATATCCAGTTTTCTTTCTGCTAAAAGGTTGTCATCATTGAGAGTCAGCAGTATTACAATGTTTTATTACCATGCAAGTGCGTATGGGGGGAAGTCAAAAGCCTCTGGCTGATCTTTATTTTAAGTAGAGGTTATTCAAGGATATACCAACTAATTGCGGAAGCAGATTCCTAAATCCACAGTTTTTCACGTAACTGTAAGGAAAAGCTGTCTGACAAAAATCAGCCTTGTCTATTGAAAGATAAGCTTGGATAGATTGCAGCATTAAAGAGCTCAGATAGTTGTTGCCAGTAGATCTCAAAAACAGGAAAAGTTTAAATGACGATGAGCTCTGCCACAACAGAAGCAGGATGGCACTTGGAAAGAGTGTGAAGCAATCTTAACACTGGCTGTTCCTCACTTCAGGGGAAAAAGCAGCAGGTGGGTTGGTCTCACACTGCCCCACTGCACCGTTCCTGTAAGAGTGCTCATTCCTGACATTCCAGGGAGCGAAGGACAAGGAAAGCGCTCAGAAGCATACCTGCCTTTTCTATGACCTGGAAAATAATCAAATGAGAAGGCAAATTATTTTCTTTTTCCAAGTTTACAAGAAGGAAGGGGCAATTTGGGCTTCACCAGAACACCTTTAAGCTAAGGACCAAAGCATGACAGTTATGGCATAACTACAGTGTCAACACCAAAAATCAGTTGTGCTTGAGGTAACCTACCAGTGGCAGCATCATTTTCAGTAAAAGCATCAGCAATTCTGAAATGACGTTCCTCAGTCTCACAGATCTCTCATTTGAGATTTAGAAGATTGCATGAGATGCACATTCAGATTTTTCTTCAGTTTTAACTATACCTAGAGGGAGTAGATGAGTTTTCACCGAGGTTGTGCAGATAAAATGGTTAACGAAGATCCTTTGTGACTTGAAACACAAATATGAATCCTGCCAAAAACTTGTAAGATTATTGTTGCCTCTACCAGAGCGAAGACAAATATGACAGAACATCTACAAGAGTCGCATACCAGAAAATATTTTTCAAATGCTAAGCCCAACCAGAGCAGTTTGCGTATTTTAGCAAGAAACCATAAAAAGATTGTTTTTCATTTCTGTCAAGACTCCAAGATTACAGTAATTCCTAAGCATCCCCACAACAGGACTTTTGTTCTTCGTGAGGCATTAGAGGAGTTGCCTCAGGAATTATGAGCAGACCACTCATTTGGCTATCTTGACATTCATGGTTGAATTCCTCTCAGTTTTAGCTTGTCCCACGTCCTGGAGGGCAACTAGTGGTATTTAGAATAAGGATAGAGAAAAGCAGGGAATTTGATTGAAATAGTGGGACGGTCATCGGAACCATGAACCCCACCCTGCTTCACAGGAAGCACAGATGAGACACCAGACGTCTTTCCATGATATTAAGGAACAAAGATCTCACCACAAGCAGCCCAAGGAAGCTCCAGGTACACAACACACTGACATCCAGCCAAGTGCAAAGACTGCAAACTTCATTAAATAAATACAGTGATGGAAGGCATATGGAATACATTACCATCAGAAGTTACAAAATACTGGCTCATTATGGGACATAAAAGTAATCAGTAAAAAATATATATATATCTCTGCAGCTATAGAGCTGATTAACCTGCAAGTGCTTATTACTCCCCTGTCTGAAAAGTATGGCCAATAAAGTCTGCCTCTAAAGAACGATTTAAGAGATGACCAAAATAAGAGCAGGAAAAAGTGTTGACATAAAAGATGAATTCAGTTCTGTGCAGCAGGTCTGATTTTTATTACTAATGTTGGTCCGACAGAGTGAAAACTAAAAAAAAATAAATAAATAAATCTCTGAGACCTGCATGGCACAGCCAACCCAACCAGCTGGAGTGACTGCCCGCCCTGAACTGTCTCAGGTATTCACCGGTGGTAAGAGATGCTTTATCTATTCAGTAGGAATAAAGTCTAAGTTTCAGGCTTTTCAGAAATGACTGAATGCCTCTGAGTGCCTAACATAGGGACGTCCTTTTCCTGCTACAGCTGGGCCAGCTACAGAGGTCATCATCCTCATCTGCACATTGTTGGGCCCCTGGCCTGAGGTCAGCATTGTATCAACCCTACTGCATCAGCTGCTCCTCGTAAACTGTCCCCAAGCCCATTCAGACAAAACTGGCTGCTTTCATTTCTTGTGTCTCTTTTTTTTTTAATCTGAGGCCTCAGGGACAGTTCATGGTGAGCAGTTTAGCATGAAGAGAAGATAAATGGCCAGAGTTGTAACATGGTGGCTGCTACTGGAGAGGATATGTTATTAAACCCACCCACAGCTTTCAGTAAGAAATAAGATATTTTTTTATATGAACATTCTGTGAATATGAAGTCTTGTATGCACTGGTGAAAAAGGAAACCCAGAAAAACACCAGTCAGTTTTGAAGACAGGTCTGAAGACACTTTGAAAACCTCGACTACTTCCTAGCTAACCAGGTGAAATCAGCAGGGTAGGTGGTAGCCTCCCAGTTCACATCTGGAATACTTCCTCACCATCCTTCTGAGTTGAAATCGGGAACGCTTCACACCTGCCTTGCCTGCAGACTTGCAAATCAAGGCTCAGCATTAGTCTTGCCTAAATATAAGCATAGAGAGGCCTCATTTAGCTCAAAAGAGCGAAAGCCCTTGAATGCCTTTTCCCACTCTTTGGGAAACTGTGCCAAAATAGCTGTTGCTGAACCCTTAGTGCCAGATCATTCTGCAGATTTCTATTTTTCCCCAAACCTTTTCATTAAATTCAGATGAAGCTACTGCCTGAAACATTTTTGAAGCTTCTCGGTCATTTAAGGCTGCTTCCCCTTGCATTCTTGTCAAAATAAGGAGAGCAGTGATGACTTCAGGCAAGGCCCAGCACAATGCAATGTATAAAAATAAAGCAGTAAGTTGAATTAGAAAAAAAAAAAAAAAAGGACAGCAAAGGAAGCAGAACAGCACAAGTAAAAACTTTGAAACCATTGTACTGCTCTCGTTTTTATTTTAAACTTACGAGGAAAGCCTACTTACATTTATATGCTTATTAGAAGTACTTTTTTTCTTGTGAAGGTCCACACTGTCTTAATTTCGGAACAAAGGCGCAGAATTAGCAGATTTGATATCTACCTAAGAGCAAGGATTCACCTCATAGTCTCTGTCAACAACCAACTGAGGGTGTTTTTGCAAAGGCACCAGTTCAAGTGTGCGTATATGTATATATAGCAACATTTCACCTGGCAAACCATTCCAAACCCAGCAGCTGAATTTTTGCACTCAAGTCTACTTAAGAGTTTTTTAAATTCCTGTAAGATTTAACACAACTCTGTTGATGGATTCTGTATTGCTCTATGGAAGAGAGACCCAGTCACCATTTCGCTGTTCTCATGGGCATGTAACTATCAGCATAGACTTTACTCATTATACTCCTCATTTTGCTGCACTCTGCAGCAATATGGGGCCTAGTGAATCTCTGAAGTAGTTAAGTTTCATTTAGGAATTAGCAGTTCAAGCTCTACTACTTAAAGGCTGTTACCTTTTCACCTGAAAAAAAAAGGCAGACCACAACTGCTGGATTTTACTGAACTGTATTAACTCACCTTTTTCTTTACAGAAATGTTCACTATGAGATAAAATTGGCTAAGCAGAAGACAGAGAAATCTTTAGTATTTGCAAAACATGTTCCTATTTTATAGGAAGATCTTAAAGAAAAGCATTATCGCTATATGATGTGGTACAATTAAACACAGTTACTAGTTTTATAGCAATAAAATGGCCTTGGCCATCCAGACAGTTTTTAACACAGCAAAGAGTACACTTAAATCCTCACTGGAGGAAAGGTCTGTATGAATTTCAAAACGCAGAAATAATCCCTCTTTTTTTTTTTCTTCCCCTGCTGAGACAGTTTGATATTTGTTCACTTGATCATTCCCTGTATCTTGTTCTCACAAGACTCACCATTTTCACACAGGAGTCCTAAACCCATGATATCAACCCTTAGAGATACCACAGGCAAAATTTAACAAACATCACTTTTTGAAAAGCTTTTCTATTAAGTGTCACATATTTGTCAGTGGAAAATGGCTGCCCTAGCCTTACTGTCAAAAGGTAAGTATCGACCTGCATGAGCCATAATCTTCTGAAGAAAAACCTAACAGTGACTCAGCAGAATTCCTTTCAGAGTCGTTGGTAGCCAGCACAACTTCTACATTAGGATGACAGCTTAAAATCAGGTATGTAGTGGTGACCAGGATACTACCTGCAATTAAAAGCAAGCAAGCACAGTGGAAGTTCATCTGGATTACTGTGTAGAGGCAGCAAACCCAACGCCTTGGAATCCAGCTGTTCTGATCGTAACAAGTGAATTCCAGATCTAGCTGCTCCAATCTGTTGTGATAGGTTTTACAGTTGAGTACAGCACATACGAGTAAAGCCCCAGAAACACAGCCCCCTCCAAACAAAACAAACAACAAAAAAAACCCCAAACCCAGCTGTTCTTAAACTTTTCACTCCATCTACCCCTATAGACTGCTCCTGCAGCTGAAACACAGGTCCTTCTTCACTTTCAAACTCTCAGCCCTATGCCTTCCCATCCCCTCACTTGTCTGCAGGAGAGTTAAGCAAGATACACCTGCAGGCAGGCTTGTTTATTTCAGCAAAACAATGAGGCTTTGGAGGTGTCCTTGATGTCTCAATTTCAACTTGCATTAGAAATAGAATTCATCCTGCGCCCCATTGTATTGTTATGTCCAAATACCTTGAAGAATATATTTTCCTCCGATATTTTGAAGGAAGCTCATGAAAAGGACAGCTGCCTGCACTTCAGCAGCAAAACTCAATACCAGCTCCTTTGGGAAACCACCATATGCCACCTCTGCAAGAAAAAAATAACTGATTCACACTGAGAAGGAACCCTAAAGAAAAAGTGTCATCATCTTCCTGTGCTTTAACAAAATTGTAAAAAGCTGCAGTATTGGTCTAGAGGCTTCCAGAAAGGACTATCTAAACCCTCTCTCTCATCTCAAATTTAGGATTCACCTAAAGAAGCTACTAGGGTAAGCTCTTCAGTGAGGTCTTCTACTGAGTATTTTTGCTCCAAGTAAACTCAAAATAGGATCAGTCTTACACTGAGAAAATTTGTGCTAGTATCTGATCAGATCTCTTACATATATTTCTTTAAAATATATGCTCAAATGACCTGTTTTCCCTTTCTCCCCATTGCAGCCTCCAGAAAACAGCTGAACAGAATGCTGGAAATGCACATTTAGCTTTGTGAAGTCATGTAAAATTGAATTCTACTTGTTATACTCCCAGGGCACAATAAGGCCACAAGCACAGTAAATCCCTAGCATCCAAAAGGATACCTGTCCTGTCTAAAGTGATTGCTGTATTGACAAAAGCTCTGAGATAATCAACTGTTTTGGGCAAAGCTGCAGTCTTCACGGAATTCGAGAACAAAATTGCATTGGTGAGTCCACTGAAGTTAACAGCAGCTTTCAGGTTTTACCATTGTTAGATGCTCAACATGAAGCACAGCAATGTCAGCTCAAAATAACTACCTGGACACAGTTCTCTGAGAAAGAACAATGACAACCCCTGCAGAAGTTCATCTGTATGTCTTAGTACTACAGCAGAAGGATAGAAATCTGTGCTCCTTATCAGCAAAAGTTGAGCAAACCCTACAGACCCCTGTACCTACCTGCCTTACCCCAAGGATGGATGATGTAGGTAGTCAAATGTTTTAAAAAACAAAAGCTACAGAGGAACCAATATGCACACTAAGTGAAGGATTGTTTCATATCAACTTCATATACAACACAAATGCCATCTTTCAACGTATCCTAAACTAAAACTCCACCAACTGCAAGATGACTAAGCTAGTTTGTCTGTTAAATGCATTCAAGTTCCAACTACAATGATTTTCTCCTTGCTCTTTCATCAGAAGTAACAAGTCAGGTATTCTACAAACATATCTAAAAGCACGTGGTAATTTAAATCCTCGTAAAGGTAAAGCATTTTGAGTACAACACTTTCTACAAGAATCAATGTACCAGCATTATTGTATAGACCAAAATGCAAACTCAAGTTTTATCATAGGACCAAGCTGTTTATGGCAAAACAATTCTGTACAGTATTGTAAGGTTATTACTAGCACATCTCAGTTAGGTCTAGTTTTTAAAATTCTAAATAATTGTGGTACAGAACCATTCTTAAAGATGTATATGTTGTCTGGTCAAGACACTCCAAAGTTTAGCACTGTAAAAAGAAGATCAAAATGCTGGATTTGGAGCTGTGAACACCTACAATCAAAAGCCACATTACCTAATAAATAAATAATAAAAAAGAAAACTAATAGGTAAAAAATCAAATGACTGCTTTAAGCTATACAAACACAGAAAAACACAAAACCCAGAAAAAAACAGCATGAGCACGTTAGAGAATTATCTGTCAGTCTTAAACACTACGCATTTCAAATCCATTTTCGTTAACATGAAATTTCAATGCTATGACTGGAAGGAATTCTGGCTGTCCCTATACTCCATATTCCACCACATTAGCCAGTCTGCTCATAACTTGCTTTATAAGCTTAGTTCATACATTTTGTGTCTATACCTTGGCTGCTTTCCCTACCTAACAGTAGCCAATGTGTGTGCACGCATGCGATTTTCTGTGGTGTGCTTATACAAAACTTTTTTTCAAATAGCTAGTCAAAACAAGAACTTTTTTGGTTTGCAGCTTTGAGTTCAGTAAGCGGCACAGATTACACCTTCAGCTTGAAAATGAGAGCGGCAATAAAGCCAGGAGGACTTTCCCTGGTTGCCTCTTCCCTCCATAGGTAAAGACCGATCCTAATACCACCTCTAACAGCCCTTCCTTTTTCACTTCTCTCTTACCAGAAAGAGCACCTTCAAAGAATCACACAGAAGCCTGGATGATGGAAAAGGACAGACAGGATAGGAAACTCTGGATTTCTGCCTGCTTATAGCTGACAGCCTTGGTTTGCACCTTTTAATTTGCTCTACATCTCTTCTGTTGTTCAGGTGTTTGCTTTTTAAAAAAAATTTACATGACAAAGGTTGGATAATGTTGACATACATCAAATTTGTATGTCAATGTATGAAAATACGCAGCAGAAAAAGACATCTTGCATCAGCACTCTCTACTTCAGACTGTATTCCTGAGGAAAACACAAAGACAAGGGAAGGAAAGCTCATTTATAAAGTGAGAAGGAGGAAACAATGAGAAGTAAGACATAAATATCATGAAGAAACATGGAAGGGAACAAGTTTCCAATGTCTTTCTACCCCTGGAAACAGAGGCAAAGATTTATTGCATGCCCACAGACACAGACCAGGTTTGCACAGTTTCTTCTCTTTACTACCACAGAGACTAGAAGTAACTGGATAGCATATGGGAATTGTCTAAGAGAGTACATCACACAGTTTTATTACAAAGGAGAGGAAAAAAACAGAAGATATTGGCCTTTTCCGTTACCTCTGTAAATTAAATCAACTATCACACATCTGAGTCATCCCCAAACCCATCAGTTTTCTGTCCAAAGCCCTCCAAGGGTCTGTGAAAGGACAATCATAAACGCTAGCTCATAAGGTTGACTACAGCCTAAGGTTTTTTGTTGCATGTTACACATCCCTATAAGAAAAGTTCTGAAAATTTTCCACACTCATAACAAGTCGGGGGGAAAAGCCTGTACAAAGGTCCAGTTTTACAAATATATAGTCCAATTTAGAGCTCCTGAAGCCTCTTAAGTCAGGAAGCAATCTAGGAGATATCAAAACAAGTTTGTAAATTCAGTTTTGACAGGAAAGCAAGTGTGCTAAAAACAACCCCAGGAACTTGAAAATTCATTAGAGCACCATTTTAACTCTAATTCATGATAATTTTAGAAAGGGATCTGTAAATACCCACCACGAGTCCTTTGTACAACACTGGTAGGATCAACTTGAAACAGGGGCTACTTGTCAAAGCTTTCTGCTCTCGGGGAAGACACCCAGAAGAATCTGAAATGCCCATCTACATATCTGAGGAGCCTATCCAGAAAGTCAAACACTTTATTTACTGGCTTTTGAATCCAAGACCTCTTGCTACCAAGCAACTGAAACAGTTCCATCCTCCATCCACGTACAATGCTAGCATCTATAAACAAAAGAAAAAGCACCCGAACAAGAACAAAATCACTCTTCTTCAATGTGCATCTCTTTAAAGCTCAGCACTTCTTAATCTTATTAAAACTGCAATGAAACCTCCACTCTGTTATCAGAGGAGAGAAAAAATAAAATACACAAAGTTTTATTTAAGCAGGATCTCCACGTTGATCCACCCACTCCAACCGACCAATTGTCTTAAGTGCCTGGGTTCTTACAAAGGAAGGGATCACATCACATTCATTTTTCTGAAAGCCATTTCACAAGTCACCTCCACGCAGAGGAATGCAAATAGCCCGGACTTTATATGCACGTACTTGAACGGCAGAAATCACCTCCTGTGCTATCTCACCAATAGCTTTATTGAACTGAATAAAGAGAAGGAACAAAAGAAGGTGGATCAGAATTCCCTCCTGGGCCTCCCCTTTCCACAGGATATATTACACTTAGAAACTGGTTTTTAACCTTCTGTGGAAAGTCAGTACTTTAATTGCATTTATAATATCACCGAAACAAAAATTTGTTCAGCAAAACTTATCATTAGTAGTAAAATAATCATTAATTTTAATGACAACCAAACTATTTACTTTGTGCAAGCGAAGCATGTTACGTACAAAATGCCAAACGTTGCCAACCTCCAAACGGCTATCATCCTATTATACTTTAGATCAGTAGTATTCATATTGATGGGTTTAATTTTTTTTTTTTAAATGGAAGTTTCATAAATGGTATGGCCACGGTAACTGATTTAATAGATACTCTAATTAATTTCTAGGCATTTTAAGTAGTAGAAGATTTCTAGATAGCTAGACAGTTCACATTTGGCTATGTGAAGGACAAGGAGACTTAAGTTAAATACTGTAAAATTATTCAACGGAATGTTTTACCAAAACCACTAAAAGATGAAGAAAGCAGTCAGCTTTATTTTCTCCTACTTTTCATTCATATTCTGGATATGCACAAACTTAAGAATGAAGGGTAGGTCCTTGAAAACAGCTTCCCTTAAATCACAGGCAAAACCAAGCGGAAATAGAAGAAAACACTTAGGATCATACACTGGCTAGCATACTAAGTGTGAAGGCATACACAAGGAGATGGCAGCCTAAGAAAGGACACTGCAAAACACAGGAATTGGACCTAGAATCATAGAATGGTAGGGGTTGCAAGGAACCTCTGGAGACCACTGAGTCCAACCCCCTTGCCAGAGTAGCCCACGCAGGAACAAATCCAGGTGAGTTTTGAAAGTCTCTAGCAAAGGAGGAGACTTCTGATTTGAGTGATAACAGAACTAATTCTGTCCAGTGATTTTCCTTTTTAACTAAGTTCTTGTAACTACCTGCACTGTCTGATGTTTGCGGCCTGTTTTCGCAGGCAGTGCCTGCTTCTAGCAGTGATAACGCCCGATGTTTAGAGTTAGTACCAAAGACTGGCATGCAGACCAAGGTCACTGCTGGATCTTGTGATCCACACTAGGGTGCAGGAAGTGAAAGGCTGCACCTGTGGGGAGATGTGGACAGGACAGGTGATCCTAAACTGACCAGCGAGGGATTCCATCCCATATATGTCATATTCACTATAAAGCTGAGGGATCGCAAGGGCTGAACACTGCTCTTGCTCGGCTTCTTTCTTTCGTCCAGCATCCGAGGATGACTGTCCATTCTGCCTTAGATCTTGATCTGTGTGTTCCTGAATCCAGTACCAAAATTCAGCTCCTGAACATTGTTTCTGTCTGCTGCTCAGCTCAGTCTGGGACTTTCCTCATGCCTGCTCCACAGCATCAGTGGTGATGGTGATGTAATTGCCATCAGTGGGGGGAGTGGGGGTGGTGTTGGGTTCAATACTGGCTTTGTATACATTCCATTTTCATTGCTATTATTTTTACTTTCAATAAAGCTGTTTTAGTTTCCTTTTCTAATCAGTAAGTCTCTCTCCCTTATTCCTTTTCTCTTCACCTTTTAGGGATGGAAGGGGTTTAACAGAGAGTCTGTCATAGGTCTAGTGGGCTGCTCTGACCCTAAACTGTGACAAGACTCCACAATCTCTCTGGGCACTTTTCCAGTGATCCAACACCCTCACAGAAAAAAAGTTTTTCCTCATGTTGAGGTGAAACTTCCTGGGTTCCAGTTTGTGACCATTGCCCCTCATCCTGTCACAGGGCACCGCAGAAAAGAGACTGGTCCCTTCTACTTGACACTCACCCTTTAGATATTTGCAAACATTAATAAGATGCTCTCTCAGCCTTCTCTCCTCCAGGCTAAATAGCCCCAAGTGTCTCAGCCTTTCCTCATAAGAGAGATATTCCAGTCCCTTAATCATCCTCGTAGCCTCTGTTGGACTCTATTTCCCCGTTCTTCTTTAGCTGGGGAGCCCAGAACCGGACATAATACTCTAGATGTGGTCTCAACTAGGGCAGAATAGAGGGGGAGGAGAACTTTCCCCGACCAGCTGGACATTATTTTATCAGCAGCAATTAAAATTAAGCCTGTTGATCAATGGCTGATGAAACTCACAGCACTCTGCAGAATATAGGGAATTCACCTAAGTCTGCCCTCACAAACTTGAAGTGGTGCTGGTAAACACATGGTAGGGTAAACATGGAACAGCAGGCAACAGACCAGGGAAGAAGGATGAGGCCCTGAAAGCAGCTTTTTCTGATCAGAGAACTGAGCAGGGAACTCAGGATTATGATCAGTCATATACCGGGGAAAAATCTGCAAAAGTTTAAAAGGAAGTAGGGATGGGAGGGAAAATTGCCCCTCCAATGCAAGAAAGTGAAACCCTGCCCCCAGTTGTCACAGTTTGTCTCTCTCAAAATCCCACTCAAATCGGCATTTTTCTAGCAGGCTCCTGCTGTTTTTTGAAGCAAATCAAGCCAGTGACCTGGAATGTAATTAAGGAAAAGGAACTGTGTAGTTTACCTCATTCATTTGGCATTTTGCATATTAACTTGTAGCATAAAAAGCTGTAGACACATACTTTCTCTTGCTGCTCCACTGAACTATTTGTCATTAAGAATGTTAATATAATGTGAGAACTCATGAGGTGACTTAAAAAACATGTTGGTACACATTTCCTTTTATTATTTGTCTTTTTCCTACAAAAGTGTACAGTTGTCTTGACTAGTTGATAAACAGAGAGGCTTCGAACAAGCATAACTGCACTCAAACATTTATACAACTCAGCATTTCAACAACAACAAAAGAATAATCATAATAAAAAGAATCACTCTTACAAGTTTCTTGGCCTCAGGGAGAAAGAAGTCTTTTTTCCTATAATCACTGTTAGTTAATACTTTTTTTCCCCCCTCCTTGAAATACTTTTGCCTCCAGTTCTGTTACTTCCAAGGTGGAACTCACCACTGTAGCAGTGGTTCATGGCTTGCGCAAGGATGGAACAAACAGACCCAAGTCTCGTTAGGAGGGCTTATAGTGTAAAGCAAGATCACAGTTACTTAACATGGCAGAGAATTTTCCTAAGGTTACCTTAAATTCATGGCAAAACTTATAAGCAGCACATTATCAGACCAATGCTCAACCAGGAATCAAGAGTGTCTCAGTCACAGAGTCTTCACAGATTTCTATATTTGAAGTAACCTTTTGAAAGCTCATCCTGACAAGGTTTGGGAAAAAAAGGCACCCAAATTCATAACGCACATCTGAGGAAAGCTGGCTAATACTTAGAAATATGCACAGCAACTAGAACTTGCTAGGGAAACAAGATTGACCTCTCTTCTCCAAAAAATGGGTTTTCTTTGAATCTGGACTAGGAGACTTTGAGATTTCAGGTCCAAAGAGGTAAGGTGTTAGCAGCTGTCATTGAGGTCTTGTCATACTGAATCATGAAGTAGAGTCTGAGGACTTCACACAGTTTCAAAATCCTTTGACTGTCTTCAGAAAATAAACTCATCAGTTCACCAGCACCTGATCATTATATGAAATGCAAATAGTGTGTGTGGGTTTTTTTTAAATGAACTTGGCTTCTTGGTTGAGAAACTGTTTTCTTCAAAGTCTAAGCTGAAAGAGATATTGGTCTTATCAGCTCAGTTGGGAACAGCCAAATATACATAATTTAGTAATTTAAAAATAGGAACATAGACTATCTCTGAAAAAACTGTATTGAGATTATTTTTTCCCCCCCCTAGAAGCACTTCGTAATGAATGTGAAGGCTCTTTTTCCCAAGATTTTTCAAGCTAATGCAAAAAGACATTCTGAATCCACACACGGTATTAAGTTTTCACCACACAGGATTGGATCCATGGAAAGAAAATTCTCACTTTCCCTCAGTAAAGTTTGCTTGTGAAGAACATGGAAATAATCCGAGCACTGTGCTTAGGCCTCAGGATACTGGACTGAAATGCAAACTTCTAACCCCAGCTTTTCTTGCCTTCTAAATTTTATGCTTTGTTTACCCTTTCAAGGGAGGTGAGGAAAAAAGCAAGCACACACAACAAAATTACTTTTAAAGCTTCTTTGCAAGCTGCAAGCAGAGCAGCTGTGTTCACCCAACTCAAAGTAAATACAACTCAATACATGAAGTTAGACTTCCTTCAAAAACCTGTTTACATACTTCATAGTCCTAACTAGATACTGTCACAATAACAACCTCAGTACAGTAGCTCAGGACTACTCTTACATTTCTTGAAAATAGTTGCAACAGTTTCCCTGTGACTAAATATAATCTTTGCAGAGATGCATCAGACAGGCTCATAACTCTTCTGCAGATGAAGCCTGCTGAAAAGTAAGCGTGACAGCAGCAGTTGGAGAGAGAGATTCAGCCAAGAGATGACTGTGATTAAAAAAAGCATATTTGGGAAATCTGTCCTTTCAAAGTCACCTTCAGCTTTATCTACACAACTCTTAAGCAAATACTAAGATTCCTGTTGAATAAGGGCAGTAACACTGCAAGGCATTATCAAATTCATTTAATGCAAACAAAAGAGGAATAGAAACACATTTAAGACACATTTCTCTGAAGTATATTACTGAAAGATAAAAATGCTATCGAGTACAAGACCTATCCAGCATGGTATTAATAGCTTTTTGCTGCAGATGTATCCCTGAAAAAAACACAAATGCAAGCTGGGAAAACAGGGAAAGCTGCAGGCTCCGACGCTGCTGTATGCTTCCCACCTAACCAGAATGTCTGCCTCTGGTATACTGTCTCGGTATGAGGTGTTAAAAGAGCCTATCCAGCTTTCAAAGAAGCACAAAACCACAATACTACTCCTGCAGATGAAAATGCAGCTTCAATTTATTAAAATTATATCAATATGGCCAACTCCCATATTTTATATCATACATAAGTCATTTGATTTATTGCTCCCCTGTTCTTGAGAGTTAGCCAGCACTGCAAGATAGCATATCAGAAGTAACATTTTTAAGTGGACATGCCAACAGTATTACACCAGTCTGTGGGGAAAAACCAAAGTGCATTCAGTCTACACATCATTAGAGATTTAGTCTTCTATATACACACACCCTGAAAGGTAATAGGAGCCTGCAAATCTACCAAATACAAAAATACCCAGCCCCTGGACCCCTCGACCTGGAAATAAGGCAGATTCGCCTAGAGTCTGTGAAAATACAAGTACATTGAAACTTAGGGCCTTTTTTTTTTTGCTTATTAATTCCTTAGTTTATTGGTAAATTATAAAATATATTAACTTTTTTCCAAGTAAAAGGTACAAAAACTTTATACAGGCAGCCATTAGGAGTTGCATCTGTCCCTTAACACACATCCTGCATCGCTATGCATCCCAAATCCCATTCTCCTCTCTTCTGTATCCACAGACGATGATCTAAACATTTCCCAGCCTGCAGTTACAATGAAGTTTGGTTGGGTTTTTTTTTGGGTTTGTGGTTTGTTTTGTTTTTTTGTTTGTTGTTTTTTTTTTATTAATGCATTGACCCAAGACTTGTCATCCCACTGCTCTGAAACAAAAATAGTATATTTCTGAAGAGAACCTAGCCACTTGTTCTTATAAAAGGATTATCATGCCAGTACAAAGGTTGTTGTTTCTGAGTTACTCAAGCATCCTGCAATAAGCCATTCAGAAATTCATCGTTACTTGTCCAAATAGATTAGTCATGTTAGTGCTGAAGCAACAGCATTATGTAAAAGACTGCTTCTCTCTGATCTGCTTCAGTAGCTCTAAATCATATTTACAAAATGCAACATGCTACTTCAGCATGTCTGCGGCAATCAGCAGCTAAAACAATTTCTTTTACCAACATCCATGATATATGAACACATGGGTGGTCAAAGTATAGCCCACGGGTGCTAGGCTCACACAACTGCCTGCTCACTTAGAGCACAAAAGGTAGAGCCCATAGACACCACGAGCTGTAGTTCTCATCACTTCATCTCGGTTTTAGCAGGTCTATGCGGAGGGGTAGCCCACAGACATAGGCAGCAACAATGTGCTGCTCCATTTTCTAGAATTAGTGGGTCATTTGTATCTTCTGATGAAATAGAGCCATTTTCCAGTGGACAGAACTTAGATATTCATTCAACCTGACAGAATCAAGCTATTCAACAATGGGAGGAGAGCAGGGATGAAATAATGGGACCAGGATGTTATGAAGTGGAGAAAAGGTAAATGCTGACATATCCCATTGTAAGTCTCAAGCTGATGTTATTGAGTCGGCCCTTGGAAACTAGGACAAGTGATCTGAATCATGACAAAAAGGCTTTCAGATATACACTGTCTGCTCTTTGTTTGGATTTGAAGAAAGCAAGCAGCTTCCCTGAGCTGGTGAGTACATTCTCAGAGCTCTTCTGTTGAGAATAATTTTCAATTTACTTATTTAAGATGCAAAGTTTTCCACAGAAAACAAGCAACAAGTTCGCCTCTGGACTTGTTTGCTGTGAGAAATCACACATGTTACAGATGTGCAGTGAGCAAGGTGCAGTATGTAGGTCAGACAGAATTTAAAGACGGTTACTAGAAAATAAATGCATTATCGTTTGTAGGATGATAGTATCATAGCTTTGTTCCTGCAGCTGGTAAAGAAAATATGTGGCTCAGAGACAGACTATACTGACAATTTTAATCAAGTGCTTTCCCCCTTCTGCCCATTTGTGAAGCAAACAGTATTTTCAAGGTCAGAGAAATAGAAATTTCTGATTTGTAATAGCAGCATGAGCCACACGGCCGTGGTGGAGCCCTGATGCCAGTCCCTGCTCTTCTGCACGCCTCACTCACACCCTTCCACAATGAGACGCTCAAAGATCACCAGGGCCCCAAGTCTGGCCTAAGCCTACTTACCGGCCCACAGGTCTTCTTAAAACAATTTATTATTTCAGGAGTTTCTTCTATACATATTTGTGCATATTTAAGTTCAAAGACGGAGCTGGCAGAACCACACAGAAGTTACCATGTCAGTTTGTATTTGAGCAGGAGTATGTGCTGCTTGTTAGAAAAGCTCCCTCGAGTCTACTGCTATTAGTTGCACAGGAATTAATTTTCTCTACTAAGTCACTCTGACAAGACCACGATACTTGTTTGGTAGATGCAGAAATGAACACCACTCTGCACTGTCAGTAAAAACGTACTCTCCTGGAAGAATCCCTGCCGGCAGTGGAGGATTGAGTTCCACTCTTGTTCCAGTACTCAGGAACGCAATTCACAGAATCATGGAATGTTAGGGGTTGGAAGGGACCTCAAAAGGTCATCTAGTCCAACCCCCCCTGCCAGTGTAGGAACCTAAAGTAGGTCCCACTTCAGTTTTTATTGGAGAAACAAAATGCTGTTCCAGAGACAAGGCTAGTGAATAGCTAACAGTAAATCACATTTTGGAGCAAATTAATGCTTTTCTAGGGGTTGCCCATCCCTTGAAGCACTAAGTGATGCTCTCACCATCATCTAAACACACAATAGGGTTAAAGGTGCCTAAATGTGTGAATCACTTGCCCTCAAAAACTCCTGGAAGTAAGGTTCTACCCCCAATTCTGTCTCTCCATTTGGCATTCCTGGGCTTCTTTTTTAAAAGGACCAAATCTATAAAAGGCAATTTGTGCAGTTCTGGGCATTCCCTACCTGTGATATTAAAACCAGAAAGGGAGCTCCACACTTAGTGCTTGTTCTTTTCATTTAGGATTAAATACTTGGGGAAAGAAAAGGCAGCACCAAGTGTTGCCAGTGATTCAGGACTAGTGAGGTGAACACTATTTCATTTCTCAATCTGTATAAGTTTTCCATCATTCCATTATAGGATAAGATTCCCCAGCTTAAATATTCCTATATACAGAGCCTGTCATTTCAGTAACTTCAGCCAGGCTGCTGTACACAGCAAGCAGAAAAACAAAAGCAAACTCTAAAAACCCCACTCCAAGCCCCAAAACAAGAAAAATCCCAGAACACTCCCCACTTTTTCTGATTAATCAAAAAGGGACAGACATACACCAGACAGGAATCTCAAATACCAATTCTCTGACCAGCCTGGTTATTTCTGAATCACTCCTTTTGGTATGTTCTATTCTCACAGCCACATGAAACTATTTTCCACATGCCACAGAACAGAGCCTAGCACCTGGAACACAAATGCTACACCGGGTCGTACGATAGCAAGAAAAAAAAAGTAATACTACACTACAACTGATCATAGTGCCATAGACGCTTCTTCACCACAGTTTCCTGTGTTTTTTTAATTTTCCTAAAACTAACAAATCTCTGAGGTCAGACACCTCAGTATAAGGTGCCATAAGGCTGTCAGGGCTTTAAGATACTCGGGGTAGGTCTATTCTAAGGATATTGCTTCAGATTTGAAAGTGTTGTGTCAAGTTCCTCTCTGTGGTTTACATATGTGTTGTTTTGGTTTTTTGTGCTTCTTACCCCATCTCCTGTAGAGCATAAATTTTGTGGTCCATAATTATGCTGCCACTGTCCTGTAGAAATCAGTGGAATGACACAAAGCTATTAGGAGTGAAGGAGCCAGCAATGCTTCGCCATGTACAGTGAGAGATGCACACCATGAGGAGGGAAGTGGCACCTAGACAACAGGTAATGATACCCACATGATTTCAGCTATCAGAAAAATCATACAGATAAAGACCTTTCTGCAAACTCTGCTCTATGTGGTATACAGAAAGTCATGTCCATATTCAGTTCTCAACTAGGAACACAAAGAAACTGCCCTACATCTCACTTGCACACTCAACTTTTCTACTTGCTCTAGAAATGCCACTGAAAGACAGAAGCATCAAACAAAACAGCTCCATGCTAAGATGAAGGATGTCTTTACTTCAGACAACACAGATGAGATTCCACAGCACATCTTGTGGTTTTCAGGTACAAAAAGCAAAACTGCCACTTGGAGACAGATCTTCTGAAGGGCCTTGATGCTGACAAATTTCTGAAGCTAAAAATCCAGCTCAGATAATGTTTCTTCTCCTGAAGTGAGCTACCTCAAAGTTTAGCAGGAAGTATGCTTGCAACAGAATCCAAAGTAGCTGTATAAAAAAAAATAAAAATAAACTGTATTTACTTGGCAAAAAGCAACCTTATGTGGAATGCTCACAGTTTTTATGAAAAAGGGAGATGGCTCAACTCATCCTCAAGTGTAGGGATTATGTAAGAGCACAGTCTCAAAAAGTTTGGAGCACAGGATTTTATTAAGGACCAGAAAAATGAAGTTATTTTAGTTCTGACATAAAACTAAACTTATTCAGTAAAGCATAAGAAAAAGAAACCACCTGAAAAATTGAAGCGTTCCAAGTAAAGATCTTTGTCTATGGTTTCCTGGAGACAATATTCTTCTGTAACATTTATAAATCATCATTTTGCCCCCAAATCCCTGTACATTCTTAAGCTAGAAAAAGAGTAATGAGTCACAGCCATAATTTAAAACAAGATTCCTAAAACCATGCTGGCAGCCTCAAAGTGGTAAATCAACTTCACCTTACAAGGGAGGAAAAAAAACAAACCCGAAAGATGAAGGCTGCTGATGCTCAGTATTTTCAGAGCTACCTTGGAAATGGCATCAGCAAACATTGCCCACACAGAAACAGCTGATCCACTCAGCAGCAGAGGAAGCAGAGCTCTCATCTGAGCAGAAATTACAACAGTGCTTCTCAAAATTCTCACTTGAATTAGCACCTATTGCAGCCAGAGGGTACACAAATTCAAATACAAAAAAAAAAAAATCCTTATTTATGTCACAACTGAATGGGGGAACAGGCTACTCTGAAGGAAATACAACTAAAATTCTGTTGGTTTGAGGTGCCGCTGTCATAATTTACCTTTTTCTTTGGAATCCTTCCTTGATAACTTGGGAATTTCACACTAAATTCAGCTTAACTTTAATATTGGGCTTGGATGTCAAACAGACTTTAGCTTTCATTGGCTGAAGAGACTCAGATGCTGTTTCCAAATCACAGGAAAACCCACTCAAGTCCCATAGCCAGTTGTTTCCTCTTTACAGACTGAAGTCAACAGTGAAACTCCATGATCAGAGAACAGCTTGAGGATGTTTAATCTCTTCGATTTCTCAGACATTATTATTAAAGCAACAAAAGGACTACTGCATGCAAGGACATTAAAGGTCATATTCATACCACAGGACACCAGGACCAACTTACCAGTGAAGACAAAACCCCACAACTACAACTCAGCTGCAATTCACTACTCTGTCTAAAATTAAAGTGGAGTTTAAAACATGTGGAGTTGAGTAGTCCTTGATTTCCTAGCAACAACTAAAAACATCGGTGTATTATCAACATTCTCTTCGTACTGAATCCAAAACATGGCACTATTCTAGCTACTAAGAAGGAAAATTAGCTCTATTGCAGCCGAAACCAGAACAGTATCATACCAGCATCTCTGCCCATCTATACAACAGTTGACAGCATAAACCACTATACCTTTTCCCTTGAACTGAAAGTCACTTTCACTAAGGGGCGAGGTGGGGTAAAGAATTAAAGACCTCTGTATCATAAAATCATAAAGGTATTTCCTAACCTAAACAACTCTAAGATCATCGAGTCCAAACACTTCTAGGAATGAAGATCCCACAGCTGTTAAAAAAAAATTAAAACCAAATCAGCAAAAGCAAGTTCTTACTCATTATTGCCTTCATTTTAAAAAACAGCAATGATGTGCTCTAATGAATTATCAGTGCAGCAGCCTAAAAATTTTTTACGGTACAGTCAATCTAATCCACCTCCCTATGTATGGGAAGAAGTTATTTTAGCATTGACACGCTCTTAACACTTTTGAAGACACCTTTTGAAGCAGTCAACTAAAATTTTATGCAGTTTTGCATTAATGCAATATACAGGCAAGCTGCTCTTAAAATTCCCAGCATGGATATGCATTTGATGTGTTCAACATCAGCTAGAGCACACAGAACAGAAAGTATGCTTGTTTCTCAGTACAACATCTATTTCATATTCTCAGAAGAAAATGTATGTTTATGCTGTTGCATGAATTAGGCAAACCAGGTTGCTCTATCACTGCTATGGGGCTGGTTTGTCAGCCACGATGAAGCATTACAGTAATCTTTTAACAGTACTTCAACAGCAAAACTGGGTCGTCGTAGAGCAGCAGCAAAAGTGTTTTGGAAATTACTGCAGCCACTTGTCTTGACACCCAGGCAAGCAGATTCATGTGGGCTCTGTACAAAGGTGATTTATGACTGACTTTCTCTTCCATATAAGCACTTTCAACTGTTTCACCACAGAGTTGCTATCTCCCAAACTCAACTTTGCAGCACTTTCCCCCCTCCTCCCTCCTGTCTCAAAGGATTGCTGAGTGGTTGCTCCTCTTTTACACATCTCATCTTTCCATGAAACACACAGCCATGAGCTGCACGTTGCTCACCAACAACCAAAATTTGAAGGGAATGATTAACTTGAGCAATACTGAGAGAACAAGTAGAAACAAGCATTACACCACCACCGAGAAAAAATAATAAAAAAAAACCTCTCTCAATTCACTCCCTATAGAACCATCTCACACACTGCCTCTGCACTCTTAATACAAGAGACTTAGCATCCCCTTCAAGGGTTCCTTGCACCATGTGCCCAGTTCAGCAGCAGAATCCTTTGAAGGTATTCCTATCCCTTCCAGCTCTGCTTCTGCAGTTCATTTCCAGTGTTCCTTTCCCTTACCACTCACCCCTGTGACACTTGTTTGTAGGAACATACAGTTGGTCAGACAATTAAATTATCCTGCTACAAAACAGCTCTCGAGGTTTTTTTAAGCTACAAATGCTCATTGAATCCTTTTAAAACCCAACACCTTGCCCAAGCCTTTCCCACCTTGTAATTTCCATGCTTGCTGTTTGCAGGTGACTTCCCCCATGTATAAAAATTTAGATAGATAATGGTACATCAGGTGGCGGTCTCATGAATCTGAATACTTTGGATCTAAATCCACAAACCAACCATAATCACTACACAGAATTTCATTCAATCCCTCCCACCATACGAAATTACACCGCTGCACTGTCTGCAGAAGTGATGGTAAATGTATGGTTTTAAGTGGCAACACTGGGAAAACACACAGGAGAAGCTTCCGTTCACCAGGCATGTATCAGGAAAACACTCAGATCTGATGTTCTGGAGCTACATATGAATAGTCAAATGTTCATTTGCACGTCAACAAGTCAGTCTTCTACAGTTGAAATTATCTTAAAGATTCAGGAACAAACGCAAAAAAGGTAAGTAAAAATCAGTTGCATATAACGTACCCAAACCACGTGGACTAAATCTGAACCCTTCCCAAGCTAAAACACTACTCAAAGCAGACACAAAGCACACACTGGTCTCCAAACTACAGCTAGGGAAACTCCCAAGCATTTCCACAGAAGACATTTTAATCTGAAATAATTTATCTATAAGAGTATCACAAAACATACATGAGAGTGTTCCAAAAAGGAAGAAACCGACCACAAGCCTTCATTATATTACAGGTTGCATTTATTTGGGAAGACTCGTTCAACAAGATGTTTGCCTATGAAACAAGGCATCACTGAATGTAGTGGCATTAAAACTAGCACATTCCTGACCTCAATTTCAATGCAGGTCTCTATTCCTTAGCAACAGAAGTCTCCATATTACTCTTTTCAAATGGACAAGCCTCCCAGCTGATAGACGACACTGTAGCTTGCTGATTTCAATATGTGTCAAACCATTCTCTGAAGTAGAAAGGCTGCTGAGCTGAAAGGCCACTCTGATGAAATGAAATAGCAATCCAGAAAGTTACGTGAACATGCTAAAAGGAGCTCATGCCCTGCTTTTTGAATGCTCTACAGGCTCCCTGCCCACAGATTTAGTGCTCTGACAGATACCGTGCCAGAAAAGTGCTATTGTATCAATTGACTAAGAGAAAAACAACAAAAGCAGCTGGAAAAGTCACTGAAAAGCAAGGTCACGGAAGCTGAATCCAACAACTTCACATCTCCATCAGATAGCTCACAGCAATCTGACACCATTTGGCTCTTTCAGGTAAATATCAGCTACGCAAACTTCAGTTTACACTGGATTATTTAACACACAGATTAACCAATAAACTCAGTATTGTCCGCATACGAATGATTCGAAGGAAGAGGGTTGCGCAGATATTCCTGCCTAGGCAACATGTGTCCTGGCAGGGTTATTTTTATGCTGCTGTAAACAGACACATTCCATTCCACCTGCGGGGTCAGCGGCAGCACCTCTGCACTCCTTCATCTGTTTGTTTCTCTTCTAAATTAGCTCCAAGTTGGCTTTTGTTTTAAATACCTTGCTAAGAGTTCAGAGCTTACTGGTCTCAGCACAGAAACTGACCTCAGGAAAAAAAAGCAGCAGCCAGATTGCATCGTGTAGCAGCCCCCAAAACAACAGACACCTTGTACTGTAGGTTTGGCATTGCGTTTTTTTAGTTGGTTAGTTTTGTTGCATTGTTTGGGTTTTAGAATTTATCTGTTGAAGTCATCTAGAGGCAAACCATACAGTCCACAATTCTGTTAAGCAAACTGATATTGGCCAGTTGGAGTCATCCTTAAGCTTGAGGCTCAAGAAAAGGAACACTGGCAAATTTATCACGTGTGTTTTAGTCCAGTTTTCACAATCTGGAGACATATTATACTACATGCATGATCCTCTCACACTGGATGAAAAAAGGCAAACAAAGTGCAGAAAAAAAACAGCAAAATATTATATTCCTTATTTTTCCTGTAACACCAAAATGGTTTCCTTATTTTCATCCGAGTGGCTAGGCAGTAAGTTGACAAGGAAATTAAGTATAGATGAAGCCTTGAGGAATCCCTCCATTGGTACACTCATCTTACATTGTGTTCACTATTCTACATCAATCAGTTTGCAGAACCTTTTAAAAGATGCAAGTTCCCAAAGTTTTTAGAGTTTTGAATGTCATATATGACTAAATCAATGCAAGTAGTACTACAACTTATTATGCTTACTGCCTTTTTTTATTTTAAGTCTTTAAACATTTGGAACAACTGCTCCTTCTCTTCCATACAGGCTACAATCCCATGGTATCTAACAAGGTGTCCTCGAAAATCCCAGTTGAAGGCCTGCTCTTTCACTTAAGTAACTCCTTTGTCAAATTGCTAGGATTATGAGAAAAATTCACTGAATTCAGATAAAATTTTAAAACTGTCCCCCAACCCAAGGAGCCAAAATATTTAAAATAAAAAGATTATGAAACATGAAAACAACTATCCACAGAAAAGTCAGGCTTTCATCCACACTAGCATGCCTCAAGTATGCTACTCCCTTACCTCAACACTCAAAGTGCCTGAAACATCACTTCTCAATTTGCACTTCATTGTTTGAGCCTTCAGGCTGCTCGCTCTCAAATTTCTTTGAGCTCTAGAATTCCAAGAGTCAGATAGAACAGCCACTGCTCCGTAGTGGTACATCTCATTCTTTGTTAAACTCACTTTTTAATGTTTAGTCCAGTGCCAACAGCTCAAGACAACAGAGCCTGCTTTACAGTTATGGTTAACCTTCGGCCAATTATACTCCTGGAGCTTCTACCAAGGGGCACAGGACTTACCTACAGAAAACAGAGTGAAAAAAACCAAAAATACTGTACCAGGTTTAGCAGCATCTTTCCTGTCAGAAACTTGGGCATCCTTCATGCACTGAAGACCTACAACGCCCTTTCTACCCTGCAGCATTGCTGCTGTAGTAGAGCCACATCACACTTTTATGCGGCAAGATGAAGGTGAACCCAATTTGGCACATTCCTCAAAGACAATATCCCTTCAAAAAAATTCTCATGCAACCATTTGTTCACTGTTCACATCCCCTGCCCTCCCATCCAATGGAACGAGGACGAGAAATAGAAGAAAATGGCAAAAATACCGAGGCTTTGAGGTTAACAGCTTTGATAGCTAAAGACGCTTGATTCTTCTTGGCATTAAGCTGCTACCTATAGCATATTTCGGGTAACTGTAGTGTTTGAAAACTGCCTTCTTTCTTCCATCTCTGATTAAGGAGAAAGGATGCAACTAAAACACAGAATACAACATACAGAAATCGCAGTACTGCAAAGTTACATGCCTGCTACATCCACCACACCATGGAACAAGAAAAAAGTATTTCTCTCAGAAGTAATAAAACATGGACCAAGTACTCTTCAGTCACTTCAGAGCTGGAAATCCTTAATCATCTCACTGTATTGACACTAAAACAATTCCACCAGCTAAGAAGAAAGTTCCTCTTGAAAGATGAATTCATCACCTTTGCACTCCAACACCAGTGAAATCTGTCCTGAAATCTGTCCCCATTCCCACTAGTTTTGGAATGGGAATAAGTCTAGGACATAGAAGAACTACATCAAATCAAAAGAAGAGGCTGACAGAACCTATAAAAAGCTCCTCGTGTATTCTTTGTCTTATTTCCCAAGCATCAAATCCAAACGAGGAATGGCAGTCACATTGAAGGTCGCTCGCACAAACCACTTCCAAACAGTGCTTTAAATGCAAACAGTAGCATAACATTGATAATCTCCCATTTGGGGGAAAAATAAGGGTCATGAGGATATGTGGTTAAGAAGTCTGTCATCTTTAAGATATTATTAGACGCTATTATCGGAGACAGACCTTCAATTGCTTAGCTTGAGACATCCTCAATTTACAGTCATCATTATGCCTCTGAGAATTATAAAAGCTCCAGCCTCACCTCCCATCAGATGTGTGTGCATACCACAGTCACATAGAGAGAAACATCATGCTTGACCTACAAACCTACAGAAAAGCAAATGACACTTCAGTTATTCTGGCTACTCTGAACAGTTACCCACTTAGTTAAAACAGTCTTTGGCTGTTAGAGCCCAATGTAGTCAGAGCAGGCAGGCTTTACTCTGATGAAGTTCATGGCATCTGCCCCCACAGCAAGTAATTCAGTAGAATTAAATAACTGTTAAGTTACAGATAACAAATATTACCATCTCTTTTAGCATAAGTAAATTGAGTAAGAAAATTACCTTAAGACATTTCAACAGCTATTAGACAACATTTCAGTGACTCATCTTATTATAGTAAGCCACAGGAGACCAGTCCCATGACAAGGAAAGCCGTAACAATTCACAGCCACCAGAAGGACAACTGTGATTTAGATGTAGGTCTCTTAAAAGAAGGGATGCTCCAGAGGAATCTCCATCTCCTACAAAGCACTAGTACTTCCAGGTTCAATGTTGGTACTGGGAGAGCCAAGAAGGAGGGAAAACTCAATTTCTCATCCTTCACACATCATATTGATCAACCTCTCTCAGTGAAAGCAAGTTCTTCAGAAACATCCTTGTCACTAAGCAGCCATTTGTAAAACAGGCAGAAGAGAAGGTATTTAGTTTTCAAATATCAAAAAACAAGGGAACAGAGGAAGGACTGAGGGAGAACCACACAAATAAACAATACTTTTCATCACACCAAGAAGTGCGTAAGGACAACGTGTAAGTGGTATAATCACTGCCTCTGCTTCTCATAAAGGATTCGTTTTTCTAATTACTGCAAATATTTTTATTGCCACAGTTCACCCTGAAGAGTAAACAAAGCTGGGGAAACAGCTCTCAGTCCAAAGGCCAGAACGAGTGCATCTTGTAGTGCAATCATTTCAGACTGCAAGGAAGTCACCGGCCTCATGAGTTAGCCTGACCCTTGCTCCCCTTCCTCCTTCACAGCTCTCCCTCTAACAGACTGAGAGGCTGCAGCTTGATTCTTCATGCCAGATGTGATTTCTCCCCCACTCTTTCCAAATTGAGCTCCTCCATAACCAACTGCAACATTACTCCCACACTTTCCTCCTGCTCCCCTGCAACTCGCCTTCACCTCTTTCCATTAAGTTAGTCCACAATTACTCAAGACCACAAAGTAAAGCAGCCGCCTAACAAACACGCCCGCCCCGCTACATTTATCCCTCTGCTTGTTTATGCTTGCTTGAACTACCTTGGTTTGTCTTGCTTATACACATACCTCACAGGTAGGAATTAATACTTTGTGCAGTGCCTACCACTTCTGCAGCATATGTTATTAAATGTCAGCTTGCCTATGTACCAATTTTAGTGCTATTAACGGTTCGGCAGAAGCAACATTCCTGATTCTAGTTAATGAAAAAGTCAGTGGGCACCTTTTGTCCTCCCAAAATTAATAGCCTGGCTCTAAATGTTCTTCCACCTCAGTCATACCTCACAGTTACTGCTTATTTCAATGCTATTGAATTAGAAGTAGTGAAAGGAAGAAAAAAAATAAAATAAAATCAGAAAAGTTCTGTGGCACTGGAGGAAAGCCAAGCTTTTAACACAAGTGAACTAAGCATTTTAGGGGCTTCTAGGTTGAAATAGTCTCCAAAAACGCTGTTTTATGAGATGGGAAAATAAGCCCATTCATACCAAATCAACATGTTTTTAACCAAAATAGCTGTAAACTCATCCCTCTAGAAACTAATCTTTGGCAAATATAGTTGAAAATGGTAATTCGGCTCAAGTAAGACTTCCAGTCTTACTGATAGTTTCTTCATAACATGCAGTAAGACAGTATCAAATCAACTGGTCAGCAGACCATAAAAGATACAGAAAACTCAAGGTCAGCAAGTCTAGTGAGGGCCAGTAGGGATGGTTTCAACAATTGGAACAAGAGGAGAGAAGTCGGAGGGAGCAGAAAATACCTAAAAGGACTTGTCATCAATACAGTCAACTGAAGCATCTACAGTGTACGAAATCCCAATCACAGTATATCATCAGGTTAGATGGGGCTCTGAGCAACCAGGTTCAGGTGACAAAGCAGCTGACCCCTTTGACAGGCATCAGAGCCCAGGGTACCAAGGACAATCGTAATGTATCTGGTTAACTTCTAGGTGATTATCTTCCCAGCAACTACTACAACTATCTCAGGCAGCGACTGCCAGTCTTGGGGGTGGTGTTTCTAGTCAAACATCACTATAAATCCACAAAGTGGCATTAGGAAGGTGATCTTGTAAAGACTTGAAGAGAGTTCAGTCAAAGAGAGGTATATGGTGCTAATGGAAGATCTAATCAGGTGGAGGCTATGCAGGGGGGAGAGGGATCGTTGCTAGCAGGGTAAGTTTACAATTAGTTGAAAGCAATACTTCTGCAAAAGTAACACAGATCGTAGCTTCCAGAAACCTATTAAGAGGCCCCAATGAAATTCAGAACTTCTTGGCTGAGGAAGGATGGCCAGCCATCAGCCAGTACATCAAATATTTTTAAGTTATTTAATTCAGAATGACCTTGTTTTACTACCAGACTGATGGAGGGAGAGAGTGGAAGCGAAAAAAAAAAAATCCCAATCACAGTATATTTGCAGTAGACAATCTCAGACACCTATGGTGGTCTGGACAACAAGTCAACCTTGGCATGCCTGTGTAACAATTTTAAGCACATGAGTGGTTTGTTTCCCTACCTGAATCAGAAAAGCTCCATGCTGCAAGGTCAAAGGGGCTGACTTTACGCTTGAGAATATAAATAGACAACAGCAGATAGGATTAAAAGTGTTGTATTACTGGTACAACTACTAGTGAAATACTGTGGCCAGTAGTATTTCTGAAATCCGTAGCTCAGAGACAGAAATGAGATCAGATTCAGGAAAATAAAAACCAAAAATAAAAAGATTTCAGATCTATATTCAAGCAAAATTCACAAACAAGTTGATCTATTTAGTTTGGCATTTACTTTATTTTAAAAGGCAACAGGGGCAACTCAGTCTTCAAGTCTCCTCTATGACAGCAATGGAAGTTGAAATTATGCATGTTTAGATTACAAGACAAAGCAAAAGATGTGCTTTCTTAATGGTGAAATTATTTTTTAAATCCTCCTAAGCATCCTACAGATCACAGAAGTATGTTTTCCACACATCCACACTTACATGTGGATGCAATTTTGATTGGTTATTAGGAACTTTTTTTAAAAGAAAAAGGTTTTCCAAATAAACAAAACTGTATAGCACAGTCTAAATAAGATATTAGACTAGCTCAAGTAAATTCCTTCTACCATGCAGTTGATCATTCGTTCTTGCAGCCTCACGGCAGAGAGTCTTGCTTATCAGCAAAGGTTCTGATACTGAAGATATGTGAAGTCTTGATAAAGCCCCGTCCCTGGAAGTTTTTAAGGCCAGGTTAGATGGGGCTCTGAGCAACCTGATCTGGTGTGAGGTGTCCCTGCCCATGGCAGGGGAGTTGGATCTTCAAGATCCCTTCCAACCCTGACAATTCTGTGATAAAGCAGATGTGGTGTTCAAGTTCAGGCACTATGCAGATCTTCAAAGGTTGGCATCTCAAAAAAAAAAAAAAACAACTCAATCTAAAAGGCATTATCAACCAAAGCAACAGTTACAATGATTTCTAACAGAAATGCTAAAGAGATTCCCTGTATAGAGAAGTGCATTCTCCCAGGTATGTAATGCCTTTAACATCAAAGCGTTTGCTTGTTCTAACAACTTCAGGCACGAAAATCGGAATTTCCTTTGCTACTAAACATCTCCTTTCAGGAATCTAGACCATTAGAAATCGCAATTAAAATTGTAGAAGATAGAACAACAGAAAGAAGCCAATTAAAATTGTAGAAGATAGAACAACAGAAAGAAGCCAATCTAGGAGGTCGTTGTGAAATTTGGAAACAGTTTACTGTGTCTATCCTACCTGCATGACTGATTTCTGATTTCACACTTCAAATTTTTTTTTCCCCTACACTCAGATCTGAACTTAATACATCGCCTAAATAATAACTGATACCAATTTTTAATATTTCCCCCTTTCACTTTTTTTCAAATACACAGATTAAAATCTTCATGAACAAGATAACATTCAGAAGTATGTTGTTAGAATTAAGAAGGTTGATTAGAAGATCTCATCTTCTTATCTAAGCAGCATATAGTGCCCTTTCTGTTTCTTGCTCCAACAAGCAAAAGATAGCAGTATATCCTCTGCTTCCCTATCAGACTGGACTGCTGCAAGAACAAATTCAGCTCCTTCCAGGTAACAGCAAAGATAAACAGACTGAAGGGGAGCAGGGTCCTACATAGATTCCTTTTATTTTTTTTGAGAATTCAAATTAGAAAAGCAAAAACAACCTTAATGAGCAGAGACAAATAGAGCAGCAAAGATGGGTAATGCAAACAAAGTACAATTCGTGCTGAAGCTGCCATCAGCCATCACAAAACACTACAGGTAACAACTCAAAATCAGTGTACTGCCTTCCCTTAACATCACAGAACTCATGTTCAGTCCCCCCTCCTTGTATCAAGCATGATGCCAGTTAAGAGCATGCAAGAATGCCAGGAACCTAAAAGAAACCCAAAACGGCACAAGAGAAGCCTCACACTTTTCCATTTGGTTTAGCAAAGCTAAGAAATACCACTCTGTCAGAGAGACTGAACTCCACCGATTTTCTTTACATGGATAGGCCATTCTTGAAAACTGCTGCAATTGTGAAAGGAAGCTCACTAGGGTTTAGAAAGACGTCCTTTCTACACACAGACTCCCAGAGAACTGATTTCAAATGAAAACTTCATTGTAGACCAGTTCAGAACCCTTCTGATCTCTTTAGAGAAGCAGAAATAGAAAAAGCCACGTGCTAGCATGATATGATTAAACATATTTCACTACCTTCTACCCACTGTGCTCTCACCACATTGCTGATGCCTCCTCTGTTCTCAACAGTTCTCATCTAAGCCATCTGCTGCTGCAACTCTTTCTATGTACTTATTGAGCTTTGTAACACCTAGGAGTCCTCATCATATCACCTACCATACTGGGTTCCTATGCTATCTAAATACAGACAGCAAACTTGCACCCAAAAAAACCCAAGGCATACGTGCACACAGAAAGCACAAGCCTGTCCTATACCGCTCATCTTCTCTGCTGAGGCCACCTCTTTCTTGAGTGCCTCCACGTTGCTGTGAAGAACATGGCAAACTTGGATCTGTGTGTATAACACGACTAACAAATTAATTGTCAGACAAAGTTAATTTAATTTGTAGTTACTGTTTTTACACCCTTTGATCTCAGTCACACTCCAAATGCACTGAGAATTCCAGAACCGAAGTGAAGCGTGCATCCCATTTTACACTTTCCACGACATTACATGAAAGTGTTGTCCACCTTTGCACAGAAAACAAGATTCGGGGGGGGGGGAATGTTGTTTTCTGAGAACAACAACTACAACTTTCTGAATATGCTAAGAATGAGAACTTGGTAAAAGTAAATTGCTTTTTTTAGCATCTGGAAGTTGGATTCATACCAGGAATATACTATGAAGCTGGCATGGACTCTCTGTCATCAGCTACCTGTTTCCCTGAAAATAGTTATGAAAAAAATCATTTTAATTTCTGGTCAGAGCATTGCAATGAGAATTACCAAAGCAGCAGCCACTCAAAAAGTTCTAGATCATCTCTGTCAATAATAAGAGCAACCGCACGGAAAAGATGTCAGGAGACATCCCCAGATGTCAGGAGGACTCGATACATGAAGACTCCTCTCACCATGCTTCACATATGGCATACAGTTCCTTCCTTTCACAAGCACTACAGCCATCATCTCCCATTACTAGCAAACAGCTTACTGTGCTACGTGGAACTCACAGGCTCAAGGTGCTCACAAGCTCTGCTAAGTATCAACAGAACTCATTGGACTTGCAACTATCAGCATGAACTCTCAAAAAAGTCATGTGATATATTGATTAGCAGTTAACACATTGAGGCTGCATCAGTCAGGCCTCCAAGGTTCTTAAAATTTTCAGCTAAAACTCTCAAGTATACAAGGGAGAGATGAAGGAAGAAAAGCTGCACCACAAGAGTCTTCCACTCTGTAAAAGGGCATTCACACAGAAATAAGACAAAATTATTTTATCTTCTTCTAGTTAGTAGCTTCTGCCTTGTTTAGTCCTCAGATGCAATGAACACTTAATTTCTACAGTACCACATTAACTGTCTCACATGCTACCAGTTTCCACCATGAAATAAGTATCATCTTCATTCTGCAGCTGGTTAAGATGAGAGACGGCCTTGCCTCAGGCCACCATGAGTCAGTGGTAGAAGTAAGATCTCATCTCTCATTCCTTAGCTCCTTCCTTCAGACAACAAAGTCTTACTACTCTCAACTGTCTTAAGAATTGATAGTTTGACTTGGTAAAGTGCACCTAATTAATAACAAATATCTAGAAAGCAAGAAACAAATAACTGCCAAAAAACAAAGTGTAGTTTCAACAACTCAGTAAGTGCCTCGACAGAAAACAAGGGTATGAAGCTAACTGCAAAGCCACTCTCTTGCCTGCAGTCCCAGGTTTAGCCATCACTGCATCTCTAACTTCCATCACAAATCAAGCATCAACTCAACAGACTGTCCCCTTGATGCCACAAGCCTCATTTGCACACAGAAAGTTTTCTCTGCTGCCTGGAAAAGGTGGACAATCACAATGCACGTGCTTTCCTAAAAAATTATTATTAACTTCCCTTTCAATTTGTCAAGTATTTTTTGTGTAACTTATGTAATAATTGGACGAAACTTGGGCATTTGAGGATTCAGTGACAGCAATGGTTTCTTTCCGGTAACATGCAAGTCTTGTTTCTGCAGTTCTTGCATCTCTATAAATCATTTGCAGTGGAGAAACAGAAGACTATAAAAAAAACAAATCAAAGCAGAAAAGCCTAGCTCTAGACGGCACTGCACATTTTAAATGAAGCTTTCTTTTTAACAACGTAAAATATGCTGTAATTGAAAAAATGCTTTCAACTCTTCAAAGATGACACTCCCAACACATATTAAGATGGCAACTGCTTTGCATATGACTGGGTTTACAAGGCTTAGTATTGATGTAGCACTAGAGCTTTTACCAACTGATTTACAGCTTTGATGTGGCTTATCAGGCTTTATAAATTACCCTGACACAGCACAACCTCTCTGCTGACAGAAATAGCAAGAGTTCCTTCAGCTGCAGACTTTGGATGGTCCACTTCAAACTGCAATCTCCATAGTAGGATTTCCTCATCAGCATCTGACTGTTCTGCTGGCTGTGATCGAAGAAGTGCTTAAAGGGGTTATCGTACACAATATTTAAAGCAGTGCATACTGGACTACTTCCCTCTTGAAATAACAAGAGTTGAAAATGAGTAACAATTGCTTTCATTACATACAGAGTAAGATAAGAAAGGTCTTAGCTATTTTCCTCATGAAGCAAAATACTGTAGCTTTGATGGGACAAGTGACAAGCTAAATTAAAGCAGTATTAATAAATACTGCCTCGAAACAGCAAAAGTGGCTTTCATAGTCTGTGTGGCTCCTGTGCTATGGGAATTGCATACATTTAGTGCAAGTAGAGGAAAAGAAGGAAACAAACAAAAAAAAGGCAGCAGCTCTCGGCAATTGGTGCTATTAGGTGTATTTTCCCTTTCATCTTTCCTTCCAGTTCTCTTCCCTAACCTTCACTGCTTTCTTTTTAGAGCCCCAGCTATGATGAGAGGAACACCAGAAGTTACCCGAATCTTCCAGCTAGGGCTGTCAACCTTTGTCTTCCCCATCTGCTCTAAGTACAGCACTCTGTGCACACTGATTGTCTTACAGAACCCAGTTGGACCTGAGACTCCCGCTACCTCTCTAGCATAGAATTCTGTTATTTGCAACAGAAGTAAGACTGTACATGTTTATAAGCAAGTAGGCTACACAAAAAGTCAGCTGCATTGATACAATACTGATTTGCCTTTATAGACAATCTAGGAAGGTTTTCTTTCATTAAAAGCTGCCCTACAAGATACAGGGGCCATACCAGCTGCAATTTCTCAGAGGGCTGATGGTATCATTAACCAGTTTATTTTCTTGTCAGTCATGTATCATTGTGGGCAAACTCAAGAGTTCAAACATACAGAGAAACACATCTCCTCCTATTTGCCAAAAAGTCAACCAGCCCTGCACAGGAAGCCAATAGGTCAATGGTCATCAGCCCACTCCTCACCAAGAGAGGTTTCTGTAGAAGTAGTTGAAGTTTTGCTACTCCAGGATGCCAGATGAAAACTTTCTGAGAAGGGTATGGGCAGATGAAGAGGAGACTCCCCAGATTAGTAAATACCACTAGCAGTTACACTTCATACTATCCCCTTTATTAAAAGGCTGGTGACCGTACCAAGTGTGCCTGCCACATGCTAGTGGCCAGTTTTATGAGGCAATAGCACATTAAGAACAAGCAGGTGACATTTAGATGGAAGCCTTTACAGAAGGCTGCAGAAAACTTCCTACCGATTCCATGACTTAAGTGGGAAAAAAAAACAACAAAATAAAAACAAACTGTCACCCAATCAAGCAATCCCGACGGATTACCAGGACAGAAGTCTCTATGAAAAGTAAATACTAGAAATGTCAACTAGAGACCCACTATTGAATAATTCCAAGGAAAAAAGCTCTCTCACCTCTTGTCACCTGCTTTGAGCAATCCGTCGGCAAGATGTAATAATCAGTTCCAGCAGCTGATGGCTGGGCTGAACACAGAATGAGGTGGTATACAGAAAATTAAAAAAAAAAACAAACAACACAGCAAAACACCATAAAACCAAAACACACAGACATGAAAAAAAGAGAGAGAAACTTTGCTGCACAAGGTCTACGAACTCTATAGCCTGAATGAGAAGAAGCCGTCTTTAGCCAGTGTCTGAAAAATTCCACATACAACTGGAAGAGGACTAGCAAACAGCACAATCTTCCAAACTTCACAGTGTTCCTTGGTCTTACTGAACAGGTTAAAAGTTTTAAAAGTAAGAACTTAATGTATTTTTTTGGACAAAATCAGAGTTTGGTTAGAACAAGCAAGCAAGCTCTGGCATATTTTCATACTCCCTTTTGCCTATAAGAGAGTATACCTGATATTCTTCTTTCACTTTACAATTATTTATCTACTTAAGTTCAACATTTTCAGGCCTTAAAGTCATTCTTTCAACTTGCCAACCCTAGTCAGCTCACTATGTTTTTTTCATTTTCAGTATCAGCAGTCTCCTCAGCACACAACAAACCAAGAAGCAGCTTAAGAATTTGCCCAATATTGGCTTAGTTACATTGGCAAGTTAAGTGAAATCTGGTCTTCATATTGTGTCCTAACAAAAGCCGAAGCAACCGTTCGATAAGGAATTACAACTGATCGTAAATCTAACAAAAGGGAGAAAAATCAGGAGTTCTCTCAGCATTTCTCTACTCCAGCTAAAGATTTTGCTGAGACCCATCCAAGTTTCCCCTCACTCCCCTCATAAAATACAATCTTGAGGACTCTCTGCATAACAGTCAAGACATCAGTGTTGGCAAAACTCCATTTTGTATGAGGGAAACCATTACCCCTGCAGTTCGTGGTACTTAGGAGTTCTTTAAGAACATTCAGACATGGGTTTACTATTAAATTTTAAAACCTGTCATCAGTCTTTTCAAGCCTCAATAAGGAAGGTACCGATTACTAGAATTCTCCATTCTTGTGTATACTGCTAACTTCGCAAGAGCACACGCTAGTAAGAACACTCCAAGAGACATCAAATATCCTCTTTTCCTCACTGAAGAGCTGCAGAGAAGCTGAAAGGAGTGATTTTTCCCCAGCATTCCTCTTTTCCATGATTTCATGACTCAATTTCTCCAAGTGATCCTATTCCATTTTCTAAGTTACAGCATCTACCTGTGAGGAGAAACCACACCATTAGTTAACAAAAACAGAACCATACAATCTGTTCATTTTTTGTGCCACGGAGGGTACACTTATGTTCTGAAGTGTAATTCGCTCACTCTGTGGTTAAGATATTGATTTGTGTACAAATAAAATGACTTCTGGAAGTTCTGCTGAGTACTACACTATAAACAACACAGAAAAACGCCTTTCTATGTTCGTCAGGATCACCTGGCTATTAGAGAGGGCTGGAGTCAACTTCTCGGGACCTCCGTTGTTAAATTGGTTTCACTGTCTTAAATATTTGAAACAATTCCTCCTCTTCCCTCAAAATGTCAAGACACTTGCACAGCCTAACAATCTCTACAGAAGATTCTTTAGATATAAATGAAGGATCTGAATTTGAAACTCCAGCAGCAATAAAAACTCAAGAACAGCCTAGTTGAAACTGCCTAGCTCAGGAAAAAAAAAAAAAAATCTTCTTAAACATTCACTAATGCCTGCAATTGACTTTATTTGTGGTGAAGAAAACTAGGCTTAGAATCCAGCCTTTAATAACAAATACCAGGGGAACCTCTCCCACAATAAACACGTCAGGGTCACTCATTTTCTAAGACTGAATTATTTAGCCAGAAATCACGCAGTGCCCCCTCCTCTTGTTTTAGGAGGAAACATCTATTACTCTACGAAGCCAAACAGCTGTAGCATGAGAAAGAGTTTTTCAGTGGCACTTCGTTTGAAGCCTGCATAAGGCATAAATCATCTCCCAAACCTAAAATGTGCATTAAAGTTAATGAGATTCCAATATGGGCAAAACACAGCACTGAAGACATTTCATCCAAGGAAATTGGTTACACCTCAAAGCCTTTGCTGAACAGGGTCAGGACACACATACTTGGGAAATGAAGATCTACAATCTGCCAAATAGTCCTGCAATGGAACACCAGCCACAGAAACATAATATATGTCTAAAAAGCCTCTTATGTAGAGGTAGTATCAAGGTAGTATCTCATTCCCTTTTGCAAGAAAGTGAAACTTGCAAACCCTAATAACGCCTTTCAAAAGTCTGAGGGCTTTATAAGAAAAAAAGTAAAATAATGAAGATTTTTTTTTTTCCCCACTTGCATCTTATACAAAAGCAGCACTTTTTGTATTCTACTTGCAGCCAAAGAAATCCTCTTAGCATCTCAAGGAGGCCAGAAGTTTGAGGTTTTTACACAGCTGCTGTCTGCCAAGGAGCAGTTTCCAAACTTTATTTCCTCCAAGTATGTGTACAGTTAAGATTTTCAGTTGCTTGAGAAGTGATACAGAAGTTTGAAGATTTTTACTGAAAGTGTATAAAATACACACTGTCTGGCAAATTTTTGTTTCCCCAGAATATAAAAGTGCTAAAGCTGTTAACACTTCTACCCTCACCATACACACATACAGCCTTACCTCTTCCACAGGAACAAAATTTAACTGTCTTAATATTTCCTGAAAGTAGTTTAAATATTTTTCTTGAGGTTTTCTAAAAATAATTCAGAATAAAACAGACATTCTGTATGGAAAATAAGCCTAAGGAGTTTGGCCATCTTACCTGCAACTGTACCACTCTCTTATAGCGGAAAGCTGCCTGACAAACAAATGCAGAATCACTACCAGTTTTGACTGCATTGTACAAACCATAAAATGGAAAAGTTTTTGTCCTTTAAATGCTTCAAAGGCCTCATTTTTTTCTTTTCTGCCTTAGCTATTTGCTGCAGAGGATATAAATCCAGACATCATGATCTGTGTTTTTTTAAAAAGTCTTCTCCGATTCTTTTTTTTAAACACTCAGGATGAAATCAAAGTAGACTTTAACTATCTAAAAGAAAAGCAAAACCATCTTTAGAGACAGCAGTTGCGGCTCATATGCACCACTACAACAACAGATACCTCAGTTGCCTCTAACACTTACCATGAAAAGCTGAGTAGCACTACCTCTGCAGGAGAGGTCAGAACAGAACTGCCCTAACATGACACCCTTGATTCCTCTGGGAAGGGATTTCAAACAACTGGACAGTGCCAGCCCATGGTAAGGGAACAGACCTTGTGCAGCATGCACTGTCCCCTAACACTCACAACGCTATTTCACAGCGCTCAGTGACAGGGAGAACGTTCCAAAGTGCCTGTTCCTGTCAGCATCCTTTTATGAGAGCAAATGATACTTCCCTACACTTGGATGTCTGGAGAAAGTGGGAACTCGCATATGAAAAATGAGCCACTGTGTCAGTCCTTGTGTTCCCCCTATATGAGAAGCAAGGCAAAAGAAAATATTCTGAAGAACCAGAGGACTAGCTTCAGGGTCTATGATCACCTATTGAAACAGTCTAGTTTTGTAAGGCTTCAAATCCCCTACTAACAGAAACCAGAAATTCTTTCAATTCTTTGCTAAAACTCCATCCATTCCTCAAGGAACAGGGTTTCCAGAACATTTCAGGATGAAAAAAAACAAAATCAAAACCACCAAACTAATAAACAAACAAGCCCACTCAACACTCCACCACAACAAACCTCTTTTACCTTCAAGTTAGCTGCTAGGTTGCCAGAGCCTGCAAATAGCTAGCATCAAACACCTAAGCAGCAAGGTTAGAGATCCCCAGTAAGTAAGGATCATTTTAGAATCAGATCCACTATTTATCCTGATCACTCTAGACTGGTGAGCAAGAACTAGGCTACTCAGGTTGTCAGCTGCAGAGTCTGAAGCTCAAGCCCTCTCTTGCTCAGAAATAAACACTTGAAAGCTGTGATATTCCCAGGAAGCTGAGCTAGTTGGTGGAGGAAAAAAAAAAAAAAAAAAAAA
>VWZK01004120.1:359782-379804 GCA_013396935.1 Baryphthengus martii
AAAAAAAAAAAAAGAGCTGCTCAGTATATTACACATTATCTTTTCAGAGGTGTGATGAGATATTCATTTCTGGTCTGAGACATCCATCACGCCATATGGGTGCCCATTAGTTCTCACACAGAGTAACAGCTAAGGAGAAAAACATAGCACTGGAATGGAGAAACTTAAATTCCCAGCTATGACATAGCTATTGTGAATGCTGTCAAGAACCATACTACCCTTACCTCCCGTTCTACACTCACTATCTTCCACCTCAAAGTACTACACAAACAAATGCCCAAGATTTAAGGAATGTAGGAATGTGAAGGAATGTATGTACTGAACACCGTGACTGCTTCTGAGAAGACAGATCCATCACGCTGCTGCACTGAGTTACCAAAGACATAGTGACCAGCAACATCCATTGAAGATAAGGAGCCCAAAGTCCTGATGCTCAACTATCCCAAGGCAGAACTCTTCCAGATGAAATCACACACCAATCAGGAAGACACATAAACAGAATATTCAGACAGGAATATGTACTCAGTCAGTCCCAGGCCACAGCAGGAGTTAAAATATAGTCATCTTCTTGCTTATGTGATATGTCACTTTCCACCCCATACACTTCTCCAAAACCACCAAACACAAACTTGCATGAAGTCAAATTTACATGAAGGTCTCTGCTAGACAAATTGAGAAGAGTAGACTGGAATAAACCTTCATCATATTTTTCTCCATGAAGTGACAACACAAGCTCTCTTTACAGTCTGGATGACTGTTATAAAGCAAAGCACCAGAAAATGGCTTACTTTAACAACTCCAGTGTCCTCTTTTACCCCGGAGTAATTACAGATTACAGTAGACATTCTAGAGAAGAGACTACAATAGCTGTTTGTTACCACCATTAGCATTACATTCTCACATTTATCTAAGCCTATCACACACAGAACAGCGAAAAAAATGCTCAAGACAAAACTCAAAATGCTATCCATAAGAAATTACAGGCAAAAAAACCCAAGCACCAGGTCTGAGACTCAGCTCACAACTCACAATTTAACTACCCAGGAATCTATCTGTAGAGCGTGTATTTACCCAGACTTCATCTGAGAAGCATTAGGCATAGCTGGTCTGAGAATATGGAGCAGAAAACATTTAAATTACTATAATCGCCTGCTAGTAAGGACATTTACATCTTGCACAGCAAAAGCACAGGCTTAGAGAAGACAAAGAGTGCCCATATACGTTTATCATTATAAACAAGTTTTTATGGTGAACTTGGAAGTCCATAATGAACAGAAAGTAAGATATAAAAATCTGCATTTACACAAGAATCTTATTTTCCACTCAGGTACCTCACAAATTTCTCCACACTGAAGCCTAGTCTCAAATTTTAAAAACACTAGATATTACCTTCCCGCATCCTTCCTGGGTGAGAAGTTCAGGTTCCCTTTCTCCTCGCACATCCTACAGCAGTGCCAGTTCAGACTTTCCTAAATCACAGCCTTTTTACACGCTCATACAAATCCTGCCCCAATGTCCGCTTCATTTTAAAAGCACAATCAGATTCACCCGCACAAGAGCTCAAACTGAGAAAACTGTTACCCAGCATTGCCAGGCAGGGTTTTAGAAAGCATCACTCAATCTTCAACGGCAGCATGTAGCATTTTAAAAGCTAACTTGCTCACGTGAAGAGCAAGATTGAAAAGCACTCGTCCAGACTGGCGTGAGCTGTAAGTCCCCTCATTACTTGTCTGCCTAAGCTTCTGCAAAAGAGAGCAGTCCAACAGCACTGAAATACTGCATGGGAAATACGAAAAAGTGGCACCTATCCCATGCTACAGAGATCCCTGTTTCATTTTTGGAGTACAATAGAAAAAAAACAGGACTTCAGAAATACCGACTCCAGGCATCCCTGGGTAACCTCCCACCCAGAGACAGTAAGAAACTCAAATAACATCAATAAACGCTTCACCCTTTCCTCTATTACAGAAGCAATGCGTAACATTCATAAGCGTTTTCTCTAAATACATTCTGTCCCAAATAAGAAGACTAACTGCTCCACTTAATTTACTGTGCTAAGTGTATTTAAGTCTCTAATTTTTATTTTTAAAGATTGTATTTTTTTCAGCCAATGTGCGATCAGCTGTACACAAACACTTTTTTGGACTCTTGCATAACGGCAGCACATAATTTTTCCAGAAGAGTACACTGAATTGAACATGTAATTACAAGCTCAATCATAACAGCACAAATAGACTAAATAAGCGCTGCTCACGTTACTCATGCTCAGCTTCGAAAGTTTGACCCCGAAGACAGAATTACATTCGCAAAGCAATACCAATTTTTCAAAACAGTCAGAAAACACAAACACAAGTTTAAGCAAGCTTACAAATCCTAAATAATCAGAGTACCCTTAGTTAAAGTTAATTTCTCCATCTCAAAAGTTTTGGTTCAGGCATAGAGAAAAAAGTTTTATTTCCCTTTCCAGTGCTTATACTTCTCAGTAGACTACTGGAACAACTGCACCACTGACAGACAATTACTCTATTTTATCTGCATCACTAAAAATATATTTCATTTTTAAGTAGAAGTCAACCTTCCCAGCGAGTTTCCCTCAAAAATCCCAAGATCTCGTATCTCTCTTCTCTCAACTTTCTGCCAGAGAACACTGATAGCTTCAGGAGACAATTGCCTGTATTTTGGTTCTTCCTATAAAGAAATATAGTTACACACCATCTGCAGCTACAGCTCTTAATAAGACCTTCTGCAAATCACATACAATTTCCATATTGTACTTTTATCTAGGACAAGCTAGCATTTGCAGTAGCATATAAATATAAAAGATCTTTAATCAGATCCACCCTCTGTATGTTTTACTGCAGGTTCAAAACAAATTACTTCTGTACTTAGCAATATTTCAGCTCCAGAAGTTTTATGAGAGAACACTGGCTCCATATAAAATCTGTGCAAGATTTATCTCCCCAGTGAACCAAAACACCATTAAAATTAGATGTCCAAAACAAGGCTTCTGCTACTCTGGAGTCAGTTCTCAGAGAAAAAAAACAAACCAAACCTAGAAAGTGTCTGAGTAAGACACAACACATGTTAACTAATGCTCAAGTGTGGAGGTTAGAAAAGCCAGCTCTTCAAGAGTTCTAGGTGTCAGCAGCATTTCAGCATGACAGGCAATCGCAGATTCACTGGCAATCCCGTTGGTGTAAGATCACAGATGTATTGGTTGGAGCAGAGCTCTGGAGGTCATTGGCCCCACCATCCTCTTTGGATGGCCAATTACCATGCCCAACTGCAAGAAGCAAGATCTAGGGTCAGTCAGCACAACTGAAGTCACTACAGAGCTAATCCTCCTGGAAGCCATTTCTGGGCATGTGAAGGACTAGAATGTGACTGGGAACAGCCAACATGAGGTTAGACTGCGCTCAACTGACCTGATTGCATTCTAGGACATGAGGAGGGTCTGTACAGGCAAAGGGAGAGCAGTGGATGTCATTTACTGCCGTTTTAGAAAAGCTTTTTGCTTGGTCTCCCATGGCATCCTCAGTTCATTTGTTGCGATATGGATTAAGTGGACAATACCACCAAGTTCAAGGCTTGCATTTAGTTCACTGATCAGTTTAACCGCAGGTTGTCCTATTTCCACAGAAATAATTCCGAACTTCAGTAGGCAAAACCTTGAGCAACTTGATGCAACCATACCCAATTCGCTCTGACTGGGAAATGGGACCAGGCGAGGCCAAGAGGTCCCTTCTGACCTAAATTATTCCATGATATCTTCTTTGTTGAGTTCTTTTAAATAGAAACAAAAGATCTGTTGCTGTCTGGGTTTGCTTTAGGTCATGCTTCTCCCTCCCTGCTGGTTTCAGCAGATAAAATGGACTGAGCGCCACAAGAGAAAAAGAAATACTGTGGAAAAGGACAGTAATTCCTCTGCCTAAAAGATTCACAAGTCATTCTGAAACAAGCCTCAATAATGCATTCTCAGGTCAAGAATCTCACAACTTGGTGGGATTAACAACAAAAAAAAACAACCTCAAACACTTCATCCCCACACACCTGCAGCTGAAGTGCTGAGAGGAGAGAGAGTACAAAGATCATTACCAGACTCTTCCAACCAATCCATTTTGTTATGTATGTCAAATACACTTAGACTGTGAAGAACAACAACAAAAAAATAAGACACTTCAAAACCCAACAGTAGCAAGGTCCCAAAACAGAGTTCATACCCAAAAATGACAACAAAAACCAAATATACACAAGGTCATCACACACACACACACAAATAAATAAATAATCAAGTCACCCCTGAGCATCTGCACACCCAACAGAGATAAGCAAGCATCCTGAAAGAGCACAGATAAACACAAGTTTCCACATTACATTTTAAACTGACAGCAATGTCTTACAGAGGCAGCTAAAACTAAACACGTACTTCAGTTTCTCCTCCCCTCTGTTCACATTTATTCTTCCAGAAGGACTCTGGTATAAAATTTTAAGCACCAGAAGTAAGAGAAGTCATGGCATCATTTGCTGGATGGAAGCCAGGATCTCATATATCCACTCAAGCTTTTATCTCTGGAGACACTGTTTGCTCCTACCATAACTCAGTTATCTTCTGCACCATGAAAAGGTGAATCAATTATGTTCACCACTAAAGAGACAAGCTTAAGCATTCTCTCAAGGGCTTAAAATTTGGTAGTGACACCTTCAAAATACTGTTTGTTCTTTTTTAAAACGAAGACAACTTTGATTCAAACTCTTCTCTTCTGGAAATTTCTGAGCTCATGAAGCGGTGAAGTGCACGCAAGTTTTAACCCGTTAGGGCTAAGCACCTGAGACTCCCTAGTTTATGGTAAGTTTCTGATGGAATAATTTTGGTTAAAGGTAGCATCAGAGAAAACTGATATCTAAGCCTTTGCTAAGACATTAAATAAATTCAAGCAACAAACCATCATCTCAGAGTCCCATTTGACAGGAAGATTCTAATCACACGCATAAAGACAAGTATTAATACTGTAAATTAGATGGATTTATAGTATTTTAGAGGTTAATCCTCCATGTTTGTGGTAATGTTGTCTCATTACTCTGGAATATAGCTACAAATTGAATCAAACCACTGCAGCAGGACTTTAGGTGGCTTTCACTAGCTCTTCTGTTTTTCTTCAAATGGGATACACGGGTTACTTTACTAAGAAAATAAATGAGAAAGCCAAATTCAAGATAGATTTATGTACTTAGTCACGTATCACAATTAAAATGGATTTTCGTTTAGTCACACAAATCAGAAAGCACCAGTTTTTGGAGTGCTTCCTGACATAGTCCCACTGATGTGAAATCAGTCACGTGCGCTGCAAGACCACAGATACAGGTAGGCATATTTTTGGGCCAGCTCTTTAGCAAGAGAAAGCAGGCACACAAACCCTTTACGCTACACATTTTCAAGCGTTGGCTTTTGGGGTTTCTTTGTAAATAATGACTGAAGTTACCTGTATTTAGATTAATCACCACTACTATCAAAGTAAAGCCAGTACCATTTCCACTGCAGTAAGCACCCAGTCTTGTGAATTGATGAAAACACAAAACACAACTGCTTTATCTAAGAGGTAATTGCAACAGCTCACTGAGGAGAGTGTGCTTACTCATGCTATCCAAGGTAAGGTAAATCCTAGACAGGTCCTTATAAGGATTAACCAACCCCTCATTAAGAGTTTTGGAAGCTGTTTTAAAGAAAATACAGAACATTCACAAATGAAAACAAACAGTAAACTACTTGGAAGGATATAGATACTATAATTTTAGTCCATACTGATTTAACCCCCATTTTTGACAGGGATACTAGTCACAGAATTGAATGTCATCAAAATAAATAGTAAGTAATAATTCCTTACTGATTTTGTGTATTAAAACATAGGGTCATTTAGAGCAGTCTTATCAGATGTTATGCTTTCTGTGAGAATGCAAACTTACTTGTCCAGATTCTCCAGCTGAAGCTTCTGCTATTAAAACCTATTATCTCATGTGCATATTTTTTAAATAATAAAAATTGAGAAAAAGAGCTCTACAGGAGATGCTGCTACTGATAAAGACACTGTGAACTTCAACGTACACATGACTCACCACATACTTCTCAACTCCCTTACTTCAAGAAAACAGCTGCAGAGTAAGAGAGGATCTACAACAGTTGTTTGCTGGAGAATAAGCCCTGCAGTTTGAATTATTGCTGCAAAAGCAGCAGAAGGTTTTTGCAAGGTTTGCCAACAGTTCACCGAGTTATTTCAAATCTCTTTGAGATACTTGTTCTTCACCTCTGAAATAGTTAATTTATTTTAAAAGCAGAACACCATTCTCTAAAAATACCAAGAAATTAATCCACTAACTTAGAAAGTTTTGCTTAAAACATCTTGAAAGAAATTTTCCAAACACATATGTACTAACTTGGACAAGAAAATACATTTCTGTGCAGAAGTGTTAATGAATCTTAACTTTTCATTAACAAGAGATTTCGTTTTCAATTCAGTAACACAAACATTAGTAATTGAGAAAGAGGTTTTTCTCTCTGCTGTTCAGCTTTTACAACGTAAGGTCAGTGTTTTCTTTTTATTATTAGATAGCACTTACATGTATAAACCAGGGTAGAAGATCCACAACTGGTCAGTACTGAGAATGCTAAGAATACATCATAGCTAGATCTGTTTAATCTAGCATCCTATTTTTCCTCAGCTCCACACATACAAACGGTATTCCTCTTGCTTCCTATTCTTGGAAGAGCCTCAAAACAGTCTATCCAACTCTGTTTCTAATTCTTTCCGCACTATATTCAGCCAACTTCCATACACACACACAGCTCATTTGAGGAGTCAGTTGAGAAGTAAGATTGCTTTCAAAAACCTCTGTATCATACCCATTTGCCCCTTCTATATAATCTTTGGTGAGAACAATTTACTTCCTTCCAACTCTTGAGCTTTTCATGCAGGCTCTGCCCAGTAAGCACCCCTCCAGTTGCCCAAAGTCATAGCTCATCCACCAATTAGTTTCTTCCCTCTTAAAATAAGTCTTTTATGAAAGTAACAGAAATTCAGAATCCAGTTGGAAATATTTCTGAGTCCATGCCTGCACTGATAGCCTCAAGGATGCATCTGCCCTGTCACATTGGTAACAGACGATAACACTTTTGGCAACAAGCAGAAACAAGACAGTAAAATATATTTCCCGTTATTCCAGCCTTAAACAAAAATTCAAGTGCCTCATTAGAGAGAGGTTTACTGAGAAATATCTGCTAGCTGCAGCCACATCTGTAACTATGCAGGGACCCGTAGAAGCCTTTTAGATTATTTTATCTTTCTATGAGAGCATCCAGGCATTACTCCCACCCCCACAACGACTGAGGGCAGACAAGATGATTGAAACAGCTTTAGACATCTTTCCTGCAAGCAAGATTTGAAGGTAAGAGATGACCCTTGCTGGAAGACTCCAAGCCTGTACAGCTTCCCCAGTTAAGCTACAAAAAGTTCAGGCACTATGTTCATAGAAGTACACTCATATTGCATGAAGCCTTCGAGACCAGCCAAACAAATAAAAAGAGCAGGAGGAGAGCCTGCTTACTCCTAATGAAAGCAGCACAAGTTTAATAGTGTTAAAGCACCTACGTAATCTCTGTTCACGAATAACTAGAAAGGCGCAGTTAGCACAAGAAACAAAGTAGACTTGGCTCACCAGAGCAAGGAAGATCCACCGCTATATAAAGACTGCTTTTTGTTTTCCAGTCTTGCCTTCTTGCAGCACACCATTCTCTACATTTACCAACAGCCTCTGCCAGAGTGTATTCCTACAACAAGTGTCTGGAACAAACAAAAGACAAAAGCTTCCAGAAGAAGGAAGCACTTGTTCCTTGTCTGGTTTGAAAGGAAAAAGGCAGAGAACATTCTTCATGATGACACGTAAATCCTGATGCTAAGCGCTTGACCCACCAAAAAACAAGGACAGAAAAAGAGGAGAGAAATGAAAGTGAAATTCAGTGTAGGAAGCACTTTCAACTTTGTCAGACCAGCTTGATGCCACACATTATCTGAACACTCTGGCCTGGCATTGCTTCATTCCCCGAGTTAAGCCTACTCTCTCCTGCATCAGCCTGAGACAGATGAACCTTCACCATTTCTTTATCTGTAGACAACATACTGTCTATGTCACCAAACCTATTACCCTCCACAGACACCTAGATAAAAAAAAAAAATATAACAGAAACTAGACAAACCATGATATAAAATAAAACCCAGAAAGCGCATAAAGTATTATTAATACTTAGAATTATTTATGAATATGAACCTTTGCTCCCTTCTCCTAAAGAGGGCTCCAGGTCCCCTCACTCTAAGTCTAAGGTATCACAAATTCCCCTTTAACTTCTCACAAAAGGCCATCTCTGCCTGAAGAATTACATGTCCTGGGTACCTCAGAAAGGTCAGAGACCTAAGCACTAGTAAGGCAATTAAGCTTACCTTATTTTAACATCACAATTTTAATTTTTTTTGCTCCTCTATGGACATACACATACACATTTTTAATTCAGTTATTCTTTTAAAATACAGCAGCAGAGTACTACACATTCCCTCTTCTATTACTGCTTTACAGAAAGTCATCCAGTTCTTCTCCCCTGTACAGTATTGGTGCACTTCAGCGGCCTTAGATATCGTACAGGAACCCAAAACCTTGCTAATGATACCAATGCAGCAGACAACATTGAGCTTTTTGCCCCCACCAGACTCACCCGCATGCTGCCTGCCTCCTCCTCCAACCACTGAAAATGAAAAGCCTGAACAAAGGCTTCAAGCTTGTCAAGATCAATGTTTTTAAAAAAAAACAAAAACAAAACAAAATCACCACCACCTCCAAACAAAAAAGAAACAAACAAAATCCCCAAAACACTCACCAAAAACGACACTGTACACAAAAGGCAAACTACACTGGGAGATAGGGGAGAGAGGAGTAAGCAAAACATGAAATTAGTTAGTCACCATTTACTTCCTGCAGATATGCCAAAAAGAAACAGAGCAGAAGTGAACTACTAAATGGTTGTAGGAAATCTACGACAGTAGCAAAAAGTTACAGGGGAAATATTCTACAAGCAAATCTGATGTTAAAATGCTTTCAGTGTCGTTTCTTCAAATAGGGTTATTGGAAACACTCACAAAAGAACTCAAGATATAAAATCTAACTTCCCAGGTTCAGTTACTTCAGAGAAGTTTCAATGCGCATGGTTCCTGTCATTTACCCATTTGATCTGCTGTTCAAAGAGGATCTGACTGGTCTCACAGCAATCAAGAGCAACTGTAGTTGTGACCACGAAACACTGGAGTTCAAGACCCTGAAGAGAGTGAGGAAGAAAAGCAGCAGAGTACAGACCCTAGACTTCATGAAAGCAGACTCCAGCTTATTCAAGAAACCAGTAGGTGGAATTGCCTGGCAGGCAGCTCTGAAAGGGCAGAGAAGCTCAGAAAAGCCGGCGCAACTTTAACAGTAGCACCCTCCAAGCACAAGTACAGTTCAAAGGAGAACTTCAGAAAAGACTGCCCAGGCATGTAGGGATGGTGTTAGAGAAGCCACAGCCCAACAGGAATCGAGGTTGCAAGGGTCATCAAGGGCAACAAATACCATTCTAGTGCTATGTAACTTGCAAAAGACTAAGGAAAAGTGGGACCGTGGCTGAACAGAGCAGGTAATTCAGTGGGAGCACAAACATAAGGCTGAGATAGCCTGTGACCCAGTGCCTTTGCTTCAGTCTTCAGCGTGGAGATATTTGACTTCTGTGCTTGGTAAAGAAAGTACATCCTCCTCGAAAGAACGTCTTTTCTTTAAGAAAGAATTTGATAAACCCTGCCTGATGATCAAGCAACATTTAATGGTGTAAAACTCACCCCACTGACATCAGTGTAATATCAGATTTATTTCTCCTCTAGTAAAAAAAACTCGAAAACCTTATTTTTAAATGGGAAATATCTTAAATGCTAAGTAGCAGTGCAGCACAGAGAGGACATTGGCATCTACGAGAGAGTACATTTGATATTATAATATGCTCAAACTAATGTCTACTTTTCTCCTGCACAGCTCATTTGTCTCCAAGGCAGTCCAATTCCAAAAATCTCATTACAAGAAGTAGCTGAGAAACTTTGCAACGTACTCCTAACAAATGTTCACTGACATCAGAATCCAATCACATTTACTTTGCTTACCTTTCCGTTTAATTCACAGTTCAGAGATGGATGAAAAACCATTGTGTTAGATGGGACAAAAGCACTTTGAGTTTTTGATCGTATTCAACCCCAAGCATTTAGGTTTAGATCAAATCCTCCACAGTCTAAAGTAACTACCGCCTAAAGGAACCCTCACAACAACTTTGTAAATTCCTTTCTTCTTCTCCTATAGTCACCCACATTTTTTTCTACTATAGTCACCCGCATCCAAGGAGAAAGACCCAGAACTGGGACTGTATGTAGTACTCCCAGGGGAATCAGTACAATAAAGGTTTCTTTTTCCCTGTGATAAACACCTTAACCAATATTCTCTTAGGAGAGTGTTTCCTTCTAGCCTTTGCAATACTGCTCATCATGAAGATGAGAGAGGATAAAGGGACAATGCAACATACACATATCCCTTTTTCTTTTCTAAGTTCCCCCTCTCACTACCCATCCAAAAAAAAAAATTTAAAAAATGTGTTTATGCTCAAACATTTTTCCTTCTTAGCATAAGAACAAATAGGTAACCACCAACTCGTTCTGGCTTTAGTCTGAAGCCGACTTTCAGGGAGAGCAATGAAGTTCTGGAGCACTGCTTTAGACAAACCCAGATTCTTTCAAAACAGTGTCTGAATACATGCACAATCCTCCTATTAAAATAGCTGCTCAAGCTACCCTGTTGCCCTATTAGCCAAGCAGGCTGTTCTCTGTCTAGACATGCTTCTGGAAGAACAAACAGCACAGAATATAGCCAACAGTACTTGTATAATCATACTGCCCACTACAATGCAGACAGAGAAAGAAGAAAAACCTTAAATCTCTCAGGACACATATGCCTTAAATTTGAGCAAACACATCCAATTAGCATAACAACCCATTTTTAATTTGTTCTAAAATTTGCATGTGACAGCCAACACTTCCTACTTTGGAAGTCAACTCCATGTATTCCAACAGCACATCAACAAAAGCGCTGCAAAAGGGGTTACATAGTTCTTTCATATACCAATACAACTTAGTAACCAGTAAACTTAGACAAGCTTAGGAATTTTAGATAAATCTCAGCAAGGTAATACTGACCAAAAATAAGGCTCTTTTAATCGTCCCAAAAAATCCACATGCCACAAATACTACCCAGATACTTAGCTGAAATATGGGACTCCAAAAAAAAAAATCTAAACAGAGATGGCTTCTTCCTGCATAATAATTTTCTGTCTTGATCTAGAGGATGCCAGTAGATATATCAACATGACGCTATCACTACTGTGCAAGTTACCCTAAAGCAATTCTCTAATCTGCACCAAGTGCAAGATGGATGGTTTCCTTTATACCTGGAGCTCAAGTCTTTAAAAAGTTATTGAAGTTAGGGCATCCAAGCTTAACCTTCGTTTTCTGCGTTTTGAAATACAGTCATCTTTATTGAGAATTCCCTCACATCACTAGTTCATTTATAAATGTCATTTAAGAATTTTGAAAATTCACACATCATGCAATACGCCACAGTAAGAAAGCCTTCTGCAGAGTTAAACGTTATTTCAAACTTCTAATTACTCAGCTAGCAACTATCTTCTGTGTAAGATAACAATCCAGCACCTGGAAGGACAAGGAAAGAGAAGATGAACTTTCTCCTTGTTGAATTTCCTAAAAAGAGGAAGACAAGTTCCCTTTATCCATCATACTGATGAAGTTCCCTTTGTTTTAGAAAGGAAGTTTTTAACGTGCAGCCTTTACACACATTTTACAATTCCTACACAAAACAGCCTAGGTGACAGAAGGGTCTCAAACTTCAAGAAGCAAAGACACTGTGAATTTCGTGTTCTAGCTTTGCCCCCTTGTACCCCTACAAGAGCGAGTCACTGAACTGCACGCAACTTGTCTTTTTTTTTCAGTATCCAAACAATAAAAGAAACAATTGCAAAGGAGCCTGAAGTTTAAAGTTTTTGACTAGTGCTAAAATCACATTATTGTAATACTTAATATAGAACAACCGCACAGGTTCGACATATTACAAAACAGCCTGTAAATATGTGGATTGGATGGCATGTAACCAGAGATGTGGGAGGACACTCACTGAAAAAAGGTATGTAAATATTTACATATTTATTTTTTAAGAAGGTTTAAGTTAGAAGCCTGTGAGAATTCAACAACTTGTAGAGATAAAGCTAAACTCATTTAAGATGCTTCAAAAATAAAGCTTTTAAGATGTTTAAAAAACAGTATCACATCAGTACCATCTGATCTTACAGTCCGCATTATGCACAACCTTCTTAATAACAAAATGCACACGCACAAGAAGGCACAGTTTGACATCACTACTCCTTGTTCAGCTACGCAAAAGATGTCCACAGGCGCAGGTAATGATGCCGACACTCATTTACCTTATTGTAAGACTTTTCCGTAGCCCTCCAGTACCAATACTGCAAAAAGGACATGACAAGAAGCACAGCCTGCTGAACACTATACATCCGATCCCCAAAATATGCTTTTCAGATTCAAAGTCTTACACATAATAGGATAGAAGAAACAGCCTGTGAAAGGCAACCTTCCAAGTGGCAGGCCCTAGGGTGCAGCATCAGGCCAAGGCAACTGTAGTGTCAACCGCAAGGAGATCAACAACAGGCACCACTTTTAGGTTATTACAAAGCAAGGTCTTGTTACTGTACTGAAGATAAAGAATAAAAAAAAAAAGAAGAAAAAAAGATTCTTTCATACAAAATTCTACTATCAACTATTATAAAAGCTAACCAATCTTGGGAAAAAAAAAAATTACTGCATTATTAGTACAAAGCAGGAAGGCAAAAAGATTATTCTAACAGAGCACAGAATTGTTACACACCCCACTACACTAGGAAGGAAGCCAGCGACACCACATAAACCAACTCCAAGCAAGACTCCTCTTTCAGAAGGCTTATCTTATTACTGTGTATTTCTGTAGGGTGAAATAAATAAACAGTAACAAGATTCTTCAAGTCACAGATCCCATATATTTTACTTAACCATGCCCAGCAGTCTAGTAAGCACAAGACAGCACGTTCTCCTTTTAATGGATATCCCGAAGAGCTGAGCAAAACACCCCACTAAAGCCTCCTCTAAAACCCAGGCCTCAGGGAAGCGGCTGCTTGGAGAAGCTTGCTGGAAGAAATGTGAGAGAGTACTGTCTTCAGCACAGAAATCCCTTCAAAGGAGCAGATTTCATTCCAGATCAGCCCTCTGGCACTCAAGGGTCAGATCGCCCTGAAGCTGTGCGAGCAGTGACAGACTCCCCAGAGCCCCAAAGAGCAGCATTTCAGGACAGCACACAGGATCTCTTCAGAAAAGAAAAAAAATAAAAATTAAAAATCCAAAACCAATGAAGAAATTGCTGTCAACCAAGCTGCATTATTAAAAGAATCTTCAGTTCTTCTATTTAATTAAAAATGAGTGATTTTTAACAGGCAATGGTGTCATCAAGATGGCAAAGCAGCCTGAAACGCCTCTCCCTTTCCCCTCCCCACTCCCCCCAAAAAACAATTCTGTGTTTGCTCTCTGTATCCCCTCCGTCTGTCTCTAAAACCACTACAGCGGTAATGCCTTTGCCTATGACTGCATTTTTTTTTTTGTTTTACATTTTAGAAAGCACACACGGCCAAAAAAAGCTGCGGTAAAAACTCCAACAATCACAAATATTTAACCTCAGTAATCTAGGTAATTGCCTTTGGGCTTGAAAGCAACACTCTGACATCTGACTAAGGTTTAAAGTGTACAAAAATTAGAATAACGTATTTAATCAGTAGTGTAACCCAGCCTGTTAGGAAACTAGGCACAAATAAAACTTAAAAGAAGACTTATTTTCTTTCTATTTTATTGTGGACCTGAAGCAATTTCTGCCTTTCAAACTCCTTGCACTTTCTCCACTTTTACCTTCTATATTTTACATTTAGAACCTTTAAATTCCAAAATCTACTTTATTTTTTTTTTCAAGTAGAAGTGAGGAGAAAGGAAGAACTGAGTCTCTTCAAGCAACACCTTGATTCCTCAGCAAATTAAGACTGTAGAAAAGCACCCCAACAGTTTCTTGCAACTAATCGCATGCTGGATTAGAAACAAACAGTAGGTTTTGTTCAGACAAGAGATCTGTGGCCACTGAAGTTTTAGATGACTTAGGCTAGCAACGAGCTAACGCAATCAATTATAAATTCCAGGCTGATTTATATAAATCAATTATAATTTATGATTTATATANTATCAGGGCCATATCAAACATCTTTATTAATACTCGTAACCCAAACACAGCTCTGGACAGACATCAGTTCAAATGGAAGAATGCGTGACCGCTTTAGACAACCGTGCAAGAGCAGGGCACAATGCCCAGCCAATTTGTTGGAAGGTCTCCTCAGGAGATAGGTGAATGCTGTTGCTTGCAGCACTGCCACCCACACACTGTAAAAACCAAAGGGCTGCTCTTGTGACTTTCTGTCATACGTGTCATACCATGGGACAAGACAAGGAGGAGAAAAGGAAAATCACTTTGCAAGTGTTTGCGCTCCCGATTTCCAAGACGGTACTCCCAAGAGAAAAACATGACCCTACAGATTTCTGAATGTGCTACAGAAAACCCCAGCCTGGAGAAGCCTGGAGAGAGCTCAGAGGCAACTGGAGCAGTGATGCAACCAGCATGATGCAAGGATCCCCTCCATGCAAATACTGCTTGCAAAGAGCAAGTCTGCTGAAGATTAACATGCTTCTACTAGGTTTTCCTCCTTTTTATGCGCAGCAAGGAAGCTAGCTTTCTCTTAGTATTCCTGTGACTTGTATTAGATGCAGAAAGACATGTCACAGCTTTTCACATTGGGTGGAAAGCTTTAGTACAGAATGAACTTTGCACTCAGGCACTCTTGGGACAAAGATTTCAGTGTGTGTATTTGCAGCAAAGTTGAACAGCATGTATAGCCTAGAGAGATTATTCTCTCATCACACTCATGCTTTACCAACACCATCTGGAATCTACCTTGCTTGTGGATGCAACTGTTGTCAAACCATCATGGTTTCTTTTTCATAGAGAGCTATTGAAAAACACTACCTTGTCATCTCATTTTTTTCATTATTCAGTTGCTCCAGAAGATAGTATTACCTTTTCTTTTTTTTTTTTTTTTCAGGAATGCTTACTTCTACAGATGAAGTAAAATGAAAGGGAAGAGGAAAAAAAAAAAAACAATTCACCATTCCCCCACAGTTTTAAGATCAGAAATATGGAAGAAATGCATGTGCTAAAACAACATTGCTCACAATTTTCAGCAAAATGGAGGAGAAAGGACCAGGCACCGCAAATTCCACTATCTAGCCCACAGCTTTCCTAAATAATTTCTTATCTCAAGATACTTAAGCAAAAGTTAAAAAATAAATAAATTTTTTAAAAAAAGAAAACAAAAGCCGACAACATGGTGCATCCACTAGAGCTGCCTACAGTTTTTCCCTATGAAAGTACCTAGACCAAAAGAACAACATAGCACTGCTCTATCATTAAGATTAAGCAGTTAAGTTTTATCCTGTATGGACACAAGAATCCTGCATGAAGTTACAAGTTCCAGCTAAATCATTGTCTTACATAATCATCATTAAATGCGAACACTGAAGACTAGTGAATGAATATATACCTTTAAAACCGCACTTTGCAGCTTTCATGGTTTGAAGTAGAAATATTAAAACAACAAAGGTGCTACTCAATTTTTAAACTCACAATGAAACCAAAGAAATGACAGAAACTTGCCAGATAACAGAATATAACAACCACCTCCATCTGACTTTCCTGATTTGCACCAACTACAATTTCCACATCATGCTCTTGCAAAGGACAGTGCAACACTGACATTAAAAGTAAAACAATGTCAGAAAATCATTATCACCATAACAAGAGTGTCTAAGAGCTGAATAATTTAAAGGCGGCCAAAGGGAAATTCCAAAATCTAATTTTGTCCTCTCAAGTATCTAGATACATAGACTTGTTTGCAGAAATATTTTCCATTCACATGATGGCTACAGCATTAATTACTACCTTACAACACTGTGCTCAACACATGCATATTGACAAGTTTAATCTTACAAAGGCATGTTTCAATAGAGCAAATGCTATACCACTGGTGGTGGGGAAAGGAAACATGTAAGAAGTGGCTTTCATTAAAAACCAAGGCATTTTTGTGTAGAGCTCACTCACATAGGAAGTCTTTGACTGCAAGTTTACCTGTGTGATAGGCCCCTAATACCAGATTAGAAAGGCAGAGGGAACACCACAATCCTATGAAGACTGGTACTTAAAAGCAGTAGAATCTTGCACAAAGCACCTTGTGGCAAATGCTCAACTCACTTTTAAGTCAGAGGCTAAACAAAAAGACTTGCAATTAAAGGACAGGATGGCTCTTGAGCATTCATCTACTCACAACTCTTACAGTGAGGAGGAGCAACAATATAGCAACACAGGTTCAAGCAGCCCACTTTGTAACAGCAGTTATTAACTCACCATAACGTGCTATAACAATAAAAAAAGGTCAGGGAGTCACACTTTGGCTGGGCCCAAGGAGTTGTGGTGACTGGAGTTAAATTCAGTTGGACAGGCACAAGTGGTGTTCCCCAGGCCTCAGTGCTGGGGCCAGTTCTGTTTAGTATCTTTATCAATGATCTGGATGAGGAGATTGAGAGCACCCTCACTAAGTTTGCAGATGATACCAAGTCAGGTGGGAGTGTTGATCTGCTGGAGGGTAGGAAGAGTCTTCAGGGGGACCTGGACAGGCGGGATCGACAAGGTGAGGCCAGTGGGATGAGGTTCAACAAGGCCAAGTGCCAGGTCCTGCACCTGGGTCACAACAACTCCAGGCAATGCTACAGGCCTGGGGAACAGTGACTGGCAAGCTACCTGGCAGAAAGGGACCCGGGCGTGTTATCAGCAGCCAGCTGAACAGGAGCCAGCAGTGTACCCAGGAGGCCAAGAAGGCCAGTAGCATCCTGGCCTGCATCAGGAATAGCGTGGCCAGCAGGACTAGGGAGGTCATCATCCCCCTGTACTCAGCACTGGTGAGGCAGCACCACAAATACTGGGTTCCATTTTGGGCCCCTTGCTACAAGAAGGACATTGAGATGTTGGAGTGTGTCCAAAGAAGAGCAACGAAGCTGGTCCAGGGTCTAGAGAACAAGACTTATGAGGAGCAGTTCAGAGACCTGGGGTTGTTTAGCCTGGAAAAAAAGGAGACTAAGGGGAGATCTTATCGCTCCCTACAACTACATTGTAAGAAGGTTGTAGAAAGGGGGAGTTGGTTTGTTCTCCAGTATAACAAATGATAGGACTAGAGGAAATGGCCTCAAGTTGCACCAGGGAAGGTTTAGGTCGGGTATTAGGAAAAACTTATTCACAGACAGGGTTGTAAAGCCCTGGAACAGGGTGCCCAAGGAAGTGGTGGAGTCGCCGTTCCTGGAAGTATTCAAAAGATGTGGAGATGTGGTGCTGAGAGACATGGTTTAGTCCTGACTTAGCAGTGCTGGCTTAACAGCTGGACTTGATGATCTTAACGGTCTCTTCAAATTAGAACAATTCTATGATTTCAGTATAACCCAGCTCTCTTCTCACAATACAATTAGACTTCCAAAGATAGTTACCTTCTCTTTAAAATTTTACATTCTAGAAACAGAAACAATCTAATTTAAAAACAGGCAAGTTTTTCAACCCATAGTTTGCTCTCATTTCCAAGTGATGGCCACTTCTGGAGCTGCCCAGCAACAGGAGATTTAACATGTAAACCTTCGCTCAACTGACATATTCCCCTCCTCCACTACTCAAGAATGTGTGGAATCGCTGATGCTATTTATCTTCATTTTGTTGAAGACTTTAACAAGTTGTTAAAAAAAATACCAGAAAGCCATCCCTGAAGCAAGTCTTGTTATGAAATGAATTGTTCATGAAATAACATGAAGTAATGACCTTCTAAACTCTGAAGAGGTTGAAAACTTATGTATTATATGTTTATACATATAAGCAAGCAGAAGGGTTTTTAATGTAAATCTGTAAAAACCAAAGCTGTCAGTACTTTTCTATTTTAAAATGGCAAGCGGTTTTAAAAGGAAAGAGCTGCCGTATTCAGCATCATTATTTATAATAGAAAATAGAAATCAAAACTCATAGTTCTAAAAGAAAAAAAAGGAGCAAGAGGAAGAGGCTATCCAATGGCAGTAATATTACACACCTTGTTTCCTCGTTTTTGCTAGAACAATTGCCATTACTTTCATGGAGTTGAACATGAGGTAACATGTGACATAACCCATACATGAATATTCTTAACAGACTGCGATTCCAGAAGCAACGGCACCTTAAGAAAACTACTTCGTTCACAGCACTTTCAATCTCATCAAGAGACTAATGTCTAAAAATCTGCCAAATAAAGGATGGAAAGAGATAAGGGCAAAAAAGAGCCAAAATACTCACTGTCAGAGTATAAGAGCAATACTTTTCCTTAAAGAAATTACAAAGGAAATGAATGCAACTCAAAAACCCATTTCAGTTTTCAGGAGAATGGGAAGTTATAGAACCACATCACCATAGCAAATTAAGTCTCATAGCAGGGTAATCATTAATTCCTATGCACACTAGACTCTCAATAAAGATAGAATCTTACAAAGCTGATTACTTCACCTTAAAGTAATCCAAGCTTAAAACATTATTTGTAAGGGTACATTGGCTTTCAAGTCTTATACCCTAGTGTAAAAACACGTACTTGAGTGCATCTTATGAGCCAGAGAGATGAACTTTGTGTTCCCCACCTCCATTGCAGTTTCCAGATGGAACACATTAGATATAGGTCTCCCAGTCTACATAAAAATGTTTTCAGCTATAGACTTTCCTGCTTACTCACAGCTACCAAATGGTGTATATCCAGTGTTCTGTCAAGCAGTTCTCTTTCCATTTTGCAACTGGGGATCCAGATACAGAAGTTTACAAGTGAACAGCAACTCCGCAGTAGAGTCCGTAGTACCTCAATTCTGGTTCAGTGAAAATGCAACTTGTTGAATACCTGCTATATTCACTCTGAACAGCTGTGCACTTCCCACGATGAGTGAGCTGCACCAGCAGAAAACCCACACTGAGAAGGCACTTTCCTTTCTCTTATGTGCTTGTCAATTATGCCTGTCCCTGCGGTATCTAGTTAGAATGATTAGATACCACAGATTAGAGATGTGCGACAGCTCCTGGAAAGGGAAATAAATGAATGCTTCAGTTTGCAAAGCATTTTGTACTTCCTGCCCACCCATTTTGATTTAGTCACTGCTTTCTCAGTTTTGTTTCACCTTCTTGTCCTCTCTCTATCTACCCTTCCCTCGAACCAAAGGAAAGCCACGGTTACCAGCTTCCTCCTCACCAGGCAGCAAATACACTTCCTCATCCTCTCGTCAAAAGAACATTAGTAACAGTCTGTAAAAGATGACATATTGGCTAGCACGTTAAACCTCAAATAGAGAAAAATTATTTAAACTTAAGCAAGTTAAGTAGCCAGATATCACGTCAGAGTAAAGTTTTCCTCATCAAACTCAGTACTTCAGAATACATGTGCTAACAAAAAACTATTGGTCTATCCCTGTTCAGACAAATCCTAGCATACCAAAGTATTTAGCTATTTTAGGGCTTTGGACTGTGAACTTCTCATGATTCTTTGTTCTTTCTCAAGAGCTGCCATGTGTATAAACTGTTCCCATTATTTACTCACAGATTAACAGTTGGTAAATTGGTCCCAGGGAATTGCTGAAGAATTTTCCTTATTACCGTTTCCCCTGCTTTAGGAAAAAAAAA
>VWZK01004120.1:379816-392454 GCA_013396935.1 Baryphthengus martii
GCTTAAAAAAAAAAAAAAAAAAAAAAAAAAAAAAAAGAAGCCAACCACACAACCTCTCCCCCCTCCCATCGCCCACCCCCCCCTCAACCCTGAATGAATGTGAGAACTTCCTGCACTCAGAACAGCATGAATAGACCTGGCAAGTAGTCAGGAAGATAGTACAGGCCCATGAATGCTTTGAATTCAGCTTCTGTGCTGCTGCTAAATTAAAGGAATTCAGGAGCCTCACAAAGGCTTGGTTATTTAATTATATTACAAAATAAAAGGCTGAATCTATTAGATAGCATACGAAAGAAATCCTTTCCCAAGTGCCTGTATAGAACAAGCAGACCCAGTGACTCTGCCTAACCTTCTCCCTCTCCTCTGGGTGACGTCACCTCCACGCTCTGCCAGCAGCCAGCGGAGCTGGCAATAGTGGTAGAGCACTGCTCTACCTGCAGGCGAATCTTCACCAGCTAGGTTGAGATAAACCACGCTTCTTTACCACATTTTTTTTTTTTTTCACTATTGCTCTTCACTTACGGGTGAAACCTGTGACACTCTCAAGCAAACTACAACTGTATTTATCTTTTTACCTTCAACCCCTGACTAGCTGCACTCCCATCTCAGCATTCAAACTCTCTTTTCACTTCAATTGCCTTCAATAAAAACTAAAACATGCACATAAATAAGAGCAACTCACAATCAAACAATGAGATGACAAAATCTCTGCTTTTTTTCCCAATCATATGCTACCTTCCGCTCCTTTAAAACTACTAAAGAACAAATGCACTCAGCAATTTGCCTTGCAGGTCATCAGGAAACAAAATCAAAGCAGGTTCCTCTTACTGAGAACTCTACCGCTTACCCAATCTCTCAACAGCCTCACATACACAAAAGACAATGGACTGGGTGAGAATAGTACATGATGGGGAAGATTAAAGTGACCGACAGCACCGTGTACTCATTTTTACAGTTCAGCAGCCCTGCTTATGGTTCAGGAACTCGGCCTGTTACATGGGACACCTCTACTGATAACAGCACCTCATCCTTGTGCCTTGCCAGAAGTGACAGCCCTCAAATCAGTGGCCATGCCGACATGGCTTAATGAGACCTGTAACGAGCTACTGCCATGCTTTTCACTAACGAAAAGGGAAGTAAACAAATAGCCACATTCAAAGCAAAGAAGCCAGGCATGGCTCCCTGAAGACAGCCCCACTAGGGTACATTCTCCTAAGCATGAGTTACCAAAAAGGACGACAGCAACTCCAGTGTAGAGAAGCAAATGCTCCAGAGAATCTGAAAAGTCGAAACGGGATGTTTATGTATAAATGATAAGACAAGGTTTGCCTAATCTTTCATTAGGGAAACAAAGATATTGCACTATTTCCCTTCTACTGTGGATGAAGGCACTGCTATATTCAGGCACTTTTGCTGTGAAAAGGTTAGTGGGTATTAACGTTGTGCCACAACATTTGTTTTGGTTTGGACAGCGTGGATATTAGGTATGAAGGTTAGATCCTAGTCTCCGACTGTTTCAGAACAACTACACGTTTTGCTGCAAAGCAGTATAGCCATGTCTGCAGAGAAAGGCTCAAGGGATTTTCAACCGAGTCCATGTCCGACATGTTTAGAAACATTAGTGGAAACAAGCAATCCAGAGCTGAGCAACAGTGAAACCTGAATGTGAAAAGCCACAGTGGAACCCAAACACCATGGAATGCCACAGCACAATGGCCAAAGAACCTACTGAAGAGAGTGTCAAATAACATCTCTCATGAAGGCTTGACAATATGCACAGCATCCAAACAAATTTAACAATTTCACATTTGGAAAGGCAATACATCAACTCTGTAAGTACAATACGGTGAAGAACCTCATAGAACGAGGACAATATATAGGCACAGGAACAGCATGCCCCTAGTAAAATTACAGCTGTTCTTGCATTTACCAGTGACGAGTACACACATGCAGCCCTCTCCTGGACAGAAGGCTGCCCTTCTGTTGTAGCTATGTGCTGTGATTTTCTGGAAAGAATTTTGCTCATTAGTATGTTTGTTGCCCTGTGCTAACCATGCTAGGATGAACACTCTTCTCCACAAGTCATGTAGTTGTAGTGTTTCATATACAGCTTTACAGATACTGGGAGAGGAGCAGAGAACACACACAAGAGTTGCACTGACAAATGAACATTGAAGAGAAAACCTGTAAAGCCTTTGAGAGGATAATATTGTACAAAAGGGGCAAGTATGCAAATGCAGCCAAGAATGCCCCCCCTCAAAAAAAAAGGGGGGGAGGGAAGGGGTAGCAAGATAAAAAGAAGGGAGCGAAACAAGAGGAGAGTTAAGTCAAGAGGAGGAAGAGGTGGGAAGCCAACAAAAAAATAAAGGGGAGGGGCAATAGAAAAATAAAGGGGAGGGGCAATAGAAAAATAAAGGGGGAGGGGCAATAGAAAAATAAAGGGGGAGGGGCAATAGAAAAATAAAGGGGGAGGGGCAATAGAAAAATAAAGGGGGGGGTGGCAGCAATAGCCTAGAATATGCAGCTAAACCTTTTTCTAAAAGGATCTACAGCTGATTTATGCTTTGCAATCTGCTGACAGTCTCAAAGCAGTGCTGTTCACAACCAAGGCGACAAATCTGCGTTCCCTCATTTCCACAGTGTAAGTAATAGCAGTTATTTGCCAGGAACTCAAAATACACCTCCTATTAATGCAAAAATGAAGCGGCAAGAGGTGCTGCAATCGCTCACACTCCAGGGGAGCACTATACAAAGGATCACACCCCACTCAGTGTTGCGAATTAAATACAATATACACCCCAGGCTCTAATAGACTGTTTTCTCCAGAGAAACACTTATTCTGACACTGACAGAAGGAATATGACAGTCCACTGCAGGCTACAAAGCGTCTTCATCTCTGTGCTACGGTATCTAGCAATACTGATCAACATATTTTCATTCTAGGTTTTAATTATGAAGGAAAAAACTGGAAGTTGCAAAATAAACTAGGATCTTCTACCACATGCATTCAGAGAAGAAACATTCCAAAACATTTTTTTCTTACAAGAGACGCTTCAAAGATGGAATCTGTAAAGCAAAATAAAGTAAAATAATTTAATTTACTCTTCTCGTATTAGGAGGAATTAAAGTTGACATTTGATTAAGAAGATTAAAGAGACACAGACCAAGCAGATCTCAGTACTATAGTGTAATCTGAAAGGGAATGAATATACTTATACAAATGATACCATTGTTCTGGAAGTTATGAGATGGAAACATTTTCTGCATTTAACAGTCTGAAATGTATCGCATTAATATTCAGTTTATTCACAGGCAATATACAGACTATAGATTCTATTTCAGTTGATACACACAAGGGAAATGATTTTCATGTCACCAATAAGAAGGGGAAAAAAAAAAAAGAGAGAGATAAGACACGGCCACAGTCACTTCACAGAGCCTGGAGGCTTCAAAGAGTTCAGATTCCCATTTTTAGCCAGTTCTTTCTCCTCTTAGCTAGGATACCCAAGTCAAAAACGTTAACTGCTTGCTATGAAAGGATATAAACTCAATCTATTTCTAACAATTGACATTTTAACTCACACAAACACACTACGAGCTCCAAGCTGTTATTAAGACAGTATATGAAAAATTCTCAACTCTAGGATTAAAACAGGAAAAAAAAAAACCACAACACATACAAAAATCCCCGCAACTTTCGTATAATTACATATTACACAGCTTTTAACAAGCTCCTGTTGGTATCCCTGACATGTTAAATTGCATCTCCTACACATAGGTGATTAACTTCACTTGGAGAAACATCCCATCTGCAACCCGCATATTATCTTGCCTTTGTGTTTGCAGCCGTGTAATACTGACACCGGCAGCAGCCAAGCACTCCTATCCTATTAACCTCAGTCTATTATACATGCCAGCCTTCTTCCAGGTGCTCTGCCACTTCATTCCTAACACATTTTGTCATTGACATTTTTATTCCAACAGGCAAGCTTTATAGCGTGAAAGCAAATAGCCGGAGATGCAGAAAGCCAATAGTGACACACAATATTAGGTTGTCTCAGGCATAATTAAGTTTCATAAATAAAATGACTGCTAATGGAGACTGTTGTCCCCTAGAGGTCTATTTGTCCCACTAAGTAACACATGGTAGAAAGAAAAATACATTCCTCCATCATTTATAATTTGAGTTAATAATCTTAAAATAACTGTTGATAAGAAGTGACTGGTAGATATGACCGATCACCTTCTGAGCAAGTAGATTGCATTTATAGTTAGCTTTGCTAATTGCAAGACTCTTACCACAAACCCAGTACTACTACTTATTATCTGCTTAAAAAAAAAAGGATCAAACAGGAAGAAAAAGCAAGTGTTTGACTGAGAACAAGAAAATGTCATTATAAGCAATTCTAATCAGAAAACTCACTGTCCACTTCGAAACTTACTTGTTTCAAAGGTAACTTTAGAATTGATGAGAACTGCTTAGATAAAGGCCATCTATGGTTCATATAAAAGCAAAATCATCGCTAGTGAGAACTTCAAGCTTTTCTGTATCATTTATTTTAAAGCAAATAATAGGTTGAACTATGCATAGTTATTGTTTAAAGAAGCATGCAGCTTTTTCAAAGGAAAAGAGTTGGTATTATTCCCATCAACCGAAGGTGCCTGAATCACAGGTTTTGTTCCACGCTTAACGCTGCATCTAAAATCCTCGCCTCGGCAAAGAACGCATTCAGAAAAGGAGTGGTCTGCTACTTATCTTAATTACAGGTCTTACTATCTCTTTCTCATTGGACACAAAGGTTCATAAATTGAACAAACAGGAAAAGAAACTGCATTCAGATTACATAATGAGGTTTATGTAAATGGCACCTCCAGCCTAGGGTCCTGAACTTCAAAGGCATTCCAGCTCCTTGTTACTCCTTGGAGCAAGGCCCACTGTTTTGTCTTTATTTAAATAAGTTGGCATGGCACTTGGAGTGCTCTGCGGATGAGAAGAACGGGTTCAAGTGGCTATTATGGGGTTTTGAGAATTACGAATACAATTCAGAGCCTAGTGAAGCTGAAGATTCCTACTGCCACTGGACAAGACACGGGACAATTAATACCCTGCAGAGGGCCAAATTTACCTCTGGCCCACAAAACAAAAGATGTTGAGTTAAACTTTAAAGATCTTCTCCACTTACACAATTTCATTTTTCTTCTACACCAAGAACTAAGATAAAACTGGAGAGAAAAATGCCCTGAAGCTCAGTATTTTACATCAATAAGTGAATAGCTATTCTCAGCTGTCAAATCAAGGAACACAGGTAGTTGCAAAATGAGCATTTTCAGAATCCCTCCAAATAAGCCAAAGTTAGCTGGAAAAAATTTTACTTCCCCATAGACACAAAAAGCTTCAAAGAATAGTATACTATGCTGTGAAATTAAACAACTCTTAAATCAAGAAGAAGGCGGGGGGGGGAATGCAAAAATCCCCAAGAGATTCTCCAACACTCCCATTTTTCCACATATTTTAACAACAATCAAAGGAGCAGAAAGTTTCAGCCATCGGACCCAAAGAGTCAGAACTAGCTGTTTAGCTAAACAGGAAAGCAAAAGCAATCTTCATTGTAGTAACGGGCATAAAGAATTTGGACTATCAACTTAGGTAACTAAATGAGTTTTTGACAGTGGCAGAGGGTATGGAGAGGTGACTTACAGGCAGGTGATTACTGACAATGCTTTGCTTTTTTTTTTTAAAAAAAAAAAAAGCAAACAAAGTGGGTGTGCCAGCACAGACACTACTAATTTTGCCTACCTGAAATCGTGAATAGAATTTCAACAGGACATAATATTGTTACTCATTTACAATCCATATACGTTCCCTCTGTGTTGTGAGGATAGCTGCTGCATTTCAACAGGCAAACGATGTCTATTCTTTGCATGTAACATTTTATTACATAGCACACATATAATGAAAATTAAGAGTCAATTAAAATATATCATAAATAAAAAGACGCACGTTTAAAATTCTCCAATACCTAAGATGGCTTCAGAATTTAACCGCAATCAGTGAGAAAACATTATAATTTGCCACTAGTTATTTCTGGAAAATGCTATCTATGTTAATATAGCATACTGGACAAATGTCAGCCTAACTAGAAAAAAAAATACATTCTAGAGCAAATAAAAGTTGTTTTATACTGAAAAATGTAAAAATTATTCTCCACAAAAAAGGTAATGCTGCAGCTAACTCAACTGCCCAGAAAAGTCACTTGTAGGATAAAAGTTACACAAAGAATAAAATGAGGCACTTTTGAATGAAGCATAAAACTAAAAATCTAGAATTTTCACAGGAACTTTGACATAATATTTACAGAGTTTAACTACCTCAAATCTATACACAACTCTGTCATTACAATGCAGCTGGAATTTTAACGTAAGTTTCCAATCTCGCAACTGATTATCATAAGCAAGACATTATTTTTAAAATGAGGACATAGTTTTCCTGTGAAGTTTCTTAAATATATTGTGAGAAACTCAGTGTTTCAGAATTCCTGTCTGAAAGTCAAATGCAGAAAAAGTTAAGACGTATTCATTTTTCTGTGAGTTTAAAACTTCAGTTGTTTACAAAGGCTGGTTGCATTTCTCTTAAACATCCTTGAGAGGAAAAAATAAGCCGGAATTGCGTGACCAAGACAGCAAAGCTTAGAAAACAGAAGAGACTTTAATACACCCCCACCTCAACCTTTTTACTTGGGTTAGTTTCTCCACAGAAACTGCACTGGCTCCAGGCACCAAACTGTATTCCATTCGAATCCATGCCAGAAAAAAAAAAAAAAAGGAGAGATCTCACTAAAAAAAACTCAAAGATAAACACAACATCGAGTTTTCTGGGTCAAAGAATAAAGTTATTACAGGATTATTTCAGACATACAGAGTGCAAATCCTCATTTGAGCAAAAGTTCTAAAGTAGAGCAATAAAATAGAGCCAAGGGAAGCTAAAAACAAGTGCACGCACAGATTCATCTGATTTAAAAAGCCAGTGTGCCCCATTTCACAAGCAGTGAAATGAAGAAACGCTGAAAACTAAGTCAAACTGTCTTTGCTTCTACTGTTCAAGACAAATAGAAAGTCAGTCTTCAGTTTCTTTTCCTCAGTCAAGATACTAACAGCTTAAACAGTTAATTCAAAATGACCACCTCTGAAACCCTTTCCCAGAGATGGAAATATAGCTGTAAGCATTCAAGGTACAGGTTCCCTATAAATTAAAAAGCTGAGTGTAACAAGTAGCACTCTAGGATTTCTATCTCTAAGCTTCTATCCTATGGAATTCCGTATGCATGTATTTTTCAAATTGATCTTCTCTGACAAGTTGTGGTTTATTTGCTTCTTTTCCAGAGGATCACTTACATAACGAAGAAATCCCTCTTCATATTGTTTTATAAAACTACAAACTAGTCTTTGGTAGTTAAGAAGCGCAAACCAGTTGCAGCCTACCAGTTTCCTAACAGAACAGATGGGTATTTTAATTGCACGAGGGCTTTTAGGTGTATCAGCAGTTCCATCATCAAGATGTTGTTTACGCAGTTTCAAAAAATAAATAAATTAAGGAAGTAGCTGGAGAGATATGGAAAGATGGATAGTATCAGAATACATAAAGGAAAAAAATATTAAAAAAAAGAGAGAATGCTGCATTTCGTGCCGCAGCAACAAAGAAATTCAGCTCCTGGATTTGTTAATTTAAGTACTGCATATTTACTATCTATAGTAACTTACATAGGTTGCACTGAAATCTCCCTTGTTGATACTTCACACGCATACTGAGATCAGGGATGCTAGCCAGAAGTACAACAGAATTTAAAAGCCACAAACCCCCCTGTACTTTGCTGTCACATACCAAAGCTCAACTGCGATTTCACCAGCATTCCAGCATTATCTGTACCCTTAGAGCCCCCGACAGCTGGCTACGGTAGAAAGACCCCATTCCAACTGCAAGGAGATAAGCAAAGGGCCATCCATGCACATGAACTGGTGGAGCAAGCCAAAAGCACCGCAGTCATTTTAAACTTTCCTGCAGAACAGGACTAGAAATTTGGCTATTCCAGTCCCACAAAGGACCAAGCTTGGATGTAAACAGACTATGTAATTGTTTCCCAAATTGGCAAGCTTTAGATATTACTTGTCTTTGCAAGAGAATGTACACCCAAATCATGTTAGGAAGAAAAAAAAAAATTTTTTTTTAAAAATCAAGATCATGGAAGCTCTAGGAAGAGGCTGTTTTTTCCTTTTCGTTTCAGACAAGTTCACAGAGCTTGCCTGTCCAATTACATCTGTAAAAAACCCCATCCTTTCACATTAATGTGAATTAATTTCTTTCATGTTAAATAAGACACTGGATTTCAGAAGTAAGTCGGTCCTCCAAAGGCAGCTTTTTACTGCACGGCTGTTCTACCCTCAGTTACGAAGCAAGTCTCTTCGGCATGTTTCCTCCTCTTAAACAGCACTTAGTCATCTTATATCAAGTTTACCCATGAGTTATTCAGCAAGTAGTGCAACAAGCAACTAGTGATTCAATATATGCCACATTCCACAAAGGTCAATATTGCCAGGCCTACAGTGGGTTTATGTAAGAGTAACCATCTAAAACCATGTTTCCATTCACACAGCTGATAGTCTTAGTGTGACTCCAACCAAGTGTACTTTTTTTTTTTAAAACACACACACAACTGCCTAGATCACTGCAATCGATCCTGACACTAGATTTTCCTACCCTTATCTACATACTGGACAAAGCAATATTTCTTGTAATGAACTTTAAGAAAAAGCTGGCTTTGTTTTCTCCTCACAGCTTTCTAAAAATGTAACAAGAGCAAAAAGCATCTCTTCCACAAAAAAAAAATAAATCTGACAGCCAACTGTAAAATAAGCACCCCTAATTACATCTGGCGTTTCTTAATATTCTACCTATGACAATCATCTACTGAAAAGTAATGTATTTGATGACACCAGCAGGTGCAGAAGCCCTATGTCACATCAAAGGGAAGAGAATTTAATGGTGGCCCAGTGCCAGAATCACAAATAACATCACCTTTCAGCACTTAAACAAAAAAGCCTCAAACATCCATTGTACTGAACCAGTCTTGAAGATCGTGTTACTCATCTTCCTTGCCACACAGACGCTCCAGAACACAGCAGTGCGGATGATTCCATGCTTATTTTTGATCTAAAGTTGAAAACCAAATAAGCAATTTTGCAATTTTTAAATTAAGAGATGAGTGTAATAGTCTATTTATCCTTTTACACGCAAAACAGAGCCATTGGGACAATTTATGCTTTATAAAAATTATCTTTACAGAGCAAAAAGGAACACTAACTTGTTTGTGAGAAGGCTTCTGGATCACAGCCATTCTGATGGTTTTAGGAATAGTTTAGTAAGGCTGACCTAATCGGTCTCCCAGCAACAATATCACGACTATGGATTCTTACACAGTTCTATAACTCAGTAACGTAATATCTCAGCAGAAAGCTATTTAACCGTAGCGTTTCAAATAGAGATTAAGTATTTCAAATTTTGTCGGCAGTATCTTTTGTTGAGATAGATTTCAGCAGCGAGAAAAGTTGACATGCATGATCAGTCACTAATGTCCAGTTCTGCTCAAATTGATGCTACACGGAGTAGGACGAGACCCTTAAAGCTGTAAGGGATTTTGTTTTAGCAACAACGTTATCTGTTTTAATGCTCAAAGTCAAGAGGTTGAAAATATCAAACACATTCACAATCTAAGTAAGAAAAGGAGAGGAGATACCAAAACAAAGATGCACTGACCACATTCTGAAACAAACCAAGGCAACACACAGGAAACACTTCTAACTTCAGTGTTGCATTTTGGTTTGGGGGGGGACTTTAAATTAGGAATTCTGCATTAAGAGAACATTTGTGGATTGCTACTGATTAAGAAAGCTGGTTTTTCATGGTAAAAAAATTCTGATTCTCTGCAGTTCTCCTAGCAACTTTTTTTTTTTAAACCTGTGTTTTCCAGATTCCGCAAGTAGAGGAACTGCCAATCTACAGTAACCACTAAAATCACTGGCTGTATCATCTTATCTGGAATTTGTAACTTCAAGTTTCACTTCAGTAATTCTCCAGTCTTAAAACTATCTCTCTCTAGACATAAAAAAAAAGCTTGAAAGTCACCACTGTGCTCGCTTCTTCTCTTCCCACTTCAAGAAGATTAGGTGAAAGAATTCTTTTTGGAAGTAAGGCGATAAATCCAGCCCAGTTTATGCCATTTTACATCCGTACAAGACCAGGATTGTCAAATTCTACTGAGACAGCTTGCAGGAAATCACAAGGATAGAGATGCTAGTGGTTGTCTATCCATTGGGAGAAGTAAGGCTGCTTAAACCAATGAAGTCCTAGGCAAACAGGAAATCACTCTTTTAAAGCTTCCCTCAGGGCACGATCCTGGAGGATCATTTATAAAAAAAAAAAGGTACTTCTCCTAAGCAAAACACCTTAACTTTGCGGCCAAAACCCACTCCCCTTTTCAGTTCAATTTGATGTGTGTTCTTTTTAAGTGTTTCTCCTTCCCTCCCTTTCATCTTCTGAGAGAGTGTAATATAAAATAAGGAAGCAGAGCTAACTTGCAAAGACAGTTTGATTGCAAAACCAGTATGATTATATGTCAGTAATATTTTCTTAGCTGGTTTTGGCTGGTTTGGTACATTATATGCTGCAATCATCCTGCTACAAGCACCTATCCACAGGTGTTTTAGGTGTTGATCACAGATCCCCTCAAAGAGATAAGGATTTCAAAAAACACTGCATTTTAAGTATAGAGGCATACTACTTAACGTAAGAACTTGGGTAAGGAATTTGTATTGATTTAATCCTACGTATGCTGACAGAAATACATTTCTATTTTATAGTTTTGTACAAGGAAGCCCAAAACGTACAAGCTATGTTAGCAATCAAGTTGAGACACTGAAATAAAACAGTTGGAACATCTGCATTCAACATACAGAATTAGTCGTTCAATACATAAAAACTCCATGCGAACAAGCCCAACTGTGTTTAAGACTTAGTTACATTTTCTGATTGTGTTTTCTTTGAAACACATCCTGTTAGGAAAACAGGCACACGGCTGTCCCATTTTAAAACATGTCCGTGCATCCTCATTTAACTGTGAGAGTGGAAATAAAGGGAAACAACATCCCTTCTAGCATCACCTGCTGACTTCCACCCTCAACACAACAGTGGACAAGCACACAGACCTCCATCAACATCTGAAAAAAAATACTCCAGCTCCTTTTTATCCCCAACACATCTAGCCTACTTCCGTCAATCCTTGAAGAAGTACTACTTCTGCACTCGTTATACCGGGGTCATTATACAATCAATACATACAAACCTGAAGCAAAGCTGAACTGACCACTTGCCACCACTCCCACATTCTCTTCTGAATAAAAGCACTTACCTAGTGCACTGTTCTCCTTTCCATCTCACCATTCCCACCTCTATTCGACATTCAGCAGAGTTCACTAGAGATGAGTCTCTCTTTTTCAGAATTTAAGCACTGAACTCTCCTGGTTCAGTGAAGGACCATTCTGCTCAGCCAACCTGGCAAAGGGTGGGATGACATTTGCTACTTTGTTGGCATGGCCTTATCTTTGGACGCCACATTTACCTATTTCACAGAAAAACTTTAACTAGGTATTTGGATGCTTACTTGGCCGTTAAACAGTTTTTCTTGGAGAGATGGACAGAATAGTTAAAAGCCAAGGTGTTCCAAGATTACAGTAAGTACTTCATACAAACAGATTCAACTGACACACAAGATATTTTTAAACCTTGAAAACTGCAGAAGGCTGCATAATTACAACGTGGGAGCAAACTTTTCCACCCAATACTTCCCAAATTCTGTACTGTAAGTTGTCACAGGAAAGCTGCACTAAAAAAAGCCGCACTAAAAACCTTTTCACTATAAAGATTTTGACTACCCTGTTTTCAAAGGCTATGTCTTGTACTTGCATACTTTCCTTGCTTCCTGCCTCAGTCTCTCAGTGAAGTCCCGCTACCCTAACAAACAGGAAAATTGATCGCAAGCGCGAAGACGAAAAGCTAAGTACAGGATTTTGTTGCAGGAATGCACCGTTCTCCGCTGAGGAATCTGCGCACTCTGTATAGTCGCGACCTATTTTAAGAGCAAAACTGCGTGGAGCAGTTTCCGAACCGGCCCGCCTTGCTCTCGGCTGCCTTCTCAGGCGGTCTCGGAGCACGCCGGAGCACGCAGCTCAACTAAAACCGTGAGTGAACTGCCGGCATCCAGCCACCGCTTGAAACAGCCTTCGACCTTCCACCCCCAGCAGCGGAACCGATGTATTTCTCGTTACTAGGGAAAGCAGTAGAGGAAGGCTGATTTCACCTCGAATGCCCAGTGCCGCTGCTGGAAACGCAAAACAACGGGAGAGCGACCTCCATTACCCACGCCTTCAAGGGAGGAGAAGCCGCGGAGCTTCCGAGCGCCCTTCACACCCCGGCTTCCCCCGACAGTCGGCTCGGGGCAGCCCTGCCCGTCGCCGCGGACCACCCCGCACGGCCCCTCCCGGGAGCGGCGACAGCCGCGGGCCACCTTCCCCGTGACGGACAACAGCAA
>VWZK01004120.1:393803-470266 GCA_013396935.1 Baryphthengus martii
TAAACACGCCGTGACCGCGTCGAGGTCGGTGCCGCGAAGGGGCTGGCGGGAAAGCCCGCGGGGGTCGCTGGGGAATGTAGTCCTGGGGCAGCCGCACGCAAGCAAGTCCTGACAGCACCAGCCCCTGGCCGCTCGGCTTCCCGCCGTGCGCTTCCCGCCGTGCCGGGCGGCGCCGCTCTTAGGCGCAGAGAGGGCGGCCTCTTTCCCTCGGGCAGGCGCTCTGGCGCGGCCGTCCCCCAGCCTTGCTCCCTAAAGACAGGCAGGCAGGCCCGTAGGGCTGGGGAGGGGTTTGTGCCGCTGCTTTGCGTGTCAGAGGGTCGCCCGCCCGTCTGCCTCTCGATGGAGTCCCGCCTTAGCCGGGGCCCTGCGGGCAGCTCTGCGGCCTGCGCCCCATGGTATGTTAGAGCCCCGCCCGTGATCCAGCGGCCAGCTTCGCCCGCCGCCGCCATCTCCCTCAGCCGTCAGCCTCTGACCGGCTGAGCGTTGAGGGCAGGAGTCCAAAATGCGCTGGAAGTCACACTGCTTCCCCTCGCTGACCCCGGAGAGGCTTGGTGTGCCACCGCTCCTTATCATCCGGGCCTAAATTCGTTTTTAAATTATTCTCGGGGCTTTCTCCTATGCTCAGTGGTTACGTTTCTTGAGTCTTACCAGCAGGTTTTGCAGAAACAACTGGTCAAGAGAAACCATACGGCCTGGAGTGCTGATAATGAGACCTGTATACAGTCACCCGTGTGCACTGTCTGACTGAGAAGATCAGTGCTGAGCAGAAATTGCTGGCTAATAGCCACCTAGCAGAATACATGAAACACTTTTATAGGTTCAGTGAGCACACCCATTCCACTCTCCAGTTTGATGACTGTCTCCACTCAGAACCCAAATGCTAAGCCCGAGCAATCTTCCCATCCAAGGAGAGAGATGATCTTTTCCGATCCAGGATGGAGAGAGACATGGAAGTATAGCGATAGATAGATTAGACAGATATACACACATCAAGAAAAATTTCAGTACGATTAGTCTGCCACTATTTCAGGGATTAGAATTACTGAAAATGCTTGCTTCTTGAAAATTGCTTAGAAGCAGCCATTAAATAGCAATGTTTTTTTCCTCCTAAATATGATTTTAAATGAATTACTGAAAAGGGAAATTACAATCAGATAAATTCAATTAGCAGTATGAAAGTGTGAGTTTTCATACCATAAGGACACCATACTATGGTATTTATTCAGAGAAATCTCTTACGGTCCTGGGGATGTTTTAGCCGGACAGGGCTGTAAGTGCCTGAAATCTTTCCTTTTTATGCATTTTGTACAATCACAGTAAAAAATCTTGCCAGATATTCATCAAAAGTGCTACAGATTGCAATAAAGTGGGAGTTTGGGGCACTTAACCAGTTACATCAGTGTTAGGGGAGATAAATCATCACTGAGAGCCCCAAGATAAACTCTGAGTAAACACTGTTTTTAGTAAGCAAGGCTTTAGTTAGTGGAGTCCACATTTCCACATTACCATCATCATACCCTATAAAGGGTGAAACACACCACAGAAAACAGATCTTCCCCAAGGAGCTTGCAATGGAAATAGGTGGCTATGTTTTAACAGTTTTGTAACAACAAAGCTGATTTTTACCTTTATAAGGAACACGCGCGCTTTCAGAACAGAACAATCTGTACATTTATTATGGTCTGACCGTGCAGTTTGCTGCCCTGTGTCTGGAGTTGCAATCACTAGCAGAAGTGTCTTTTGGAATTCTTGCTGCACCAGTGAGCCAGGACCACATCCAGAGCGTAGACTGACAGAACATGACAGCAGCACTTGGCTATTAAAGGCTTAAACTGATGCCCAAAATCCTTTGACAGTGGCGACACTCAGCAGAAGTGTAGCACTGAGGATGCTCAGCTCTGGTTCTGGCTGCTTCGTACTTTCTGGTTTGTTTCTCCTGCTTTGCGTCACCCTAATGCTGCCTTTTTCGTGAAAGTTACCCCAGGTCTCCTGATTTAAATTGTGCGAAAATATTCCATCTGCAAACACACAGACACACTCAGAAGGAGACAGCAGGCTCTAGGGGCATTATTGCTAACAGGGTTTTATTCTGCAAAATGTACACCCATCCAACCCATGAGCGGCCAGTTTCTCCAGGAGAATGATGTGGGAAGCAGCGTCAAAAGCTTTACTAAAGTCCAGATAAACAACCTTTCCCTCATCCACTAAGCAGGTCACCCTGTCATAGAAGGAGATCAGGTTCGTCAAGCAGGACCTGCCTGTCAGAAACCCATGGGCTGACTGGGCCTGACCACTTGGTTGTCCCGTAGGTGGTGTATGTATGGCACTCAAGATGATCTGCTCCATAGCCTTTCCCCAGCACCACCGTCACACTGACAGGCCTGTAGTTCCCTGGATCCTCCTTCTAGCCCTTCGTGTAGATGGGCATCACATTTGCTAACCTCCAGTCAACTGGAACCTCCCCTGTTAGCCAGAACTGCTAACAAATGATGGAAAGTGGCTTGGTGAGCACTTCCCCCAGCTCTCTCGGTACCTTCTGTTGGATCCCGTCCGGCCCCATAGACTTGTGTGTGTCTAAGTGGTGTAGTAAGTAGGTCACTGACCTTTTCCCCTTGGATTACGGGGACGTCATTCTGCTTGTTGTCACTGTCTTCCAGCTCAGGGGGCTGGGCACTCAGACAACTGGTCTTCCATGATCTTAATGGTCTTACACGTTAGCGAGGTCACCCTAACATGGTAGAGAAACAAGCTGATCATCATTTCAAAATGAACTGAGCTAATTTGTCCTCTGGCTATACCCGATTGCTCCCACGGCAGCATTGCGTTGCCCTTTGACTCAAATAGCTTTTTTTTTTTGGAACTCCAGAATATTTACCCCCCGCCCAGGTACTTGTTAGGCAGCAGTAATATCCTCTGACAGACTTTGTATTCTCTCTTTGATAGACTAAACATGCTCTTTTTGTCTCCTCTGGTGACAGTCCATAGAGTGTAGGAACACAGAGCTACAGTCATTTACATAGCCTTGGGCCAGGTCCTCTGTGGGGTGAACTGGTATAGCTCCAGCACTGGATTTACACGAAGTCCACACAGAGCAGCCACCATCTGTGATACAACTTGGAGAAGTGGTCAGGAACTGAGCTGACCTCGCTCTCCCTCTTGCCAGGCTAACTCACCACTGCCAGCAGCCTTACTAATGACGGGCTTTCTGCAATTAAAAGAACAAAAGAGTGGTACTGGAATCCTGAGGGTGGAAAAATTGTTGGTTTATATCACTGCCCTGTGAAATTTGTTCAGGAGCAGAAGGCTGCAGTGAGGCTCCCAGCATCCTGTGAGCCCTGAGTTGCTGTTTGAGGAAAAAAGGGGCCACACTGTCACTCTTCAGAGCTTCCTGAATATGAAGGTGGCAGTTTCTCTAGTGACCCAGCAGCTCCAAATGTTAGTGGTAGCAGGCCTGGTTATTTTTGCTTTATGTAGAGAAGCGTGTGTGAAATTTCTAAGTACATGCATATTTAAATTGAACTCTCAGGCTTATGAGAAAACTATGCTATTCTTCACTTCCCAGTAACTGATAAATACTCTTAAACTCTCATGGAATTTTGAATTTCGATAGGTACTAACTGCTGTTGTGAGACATGGGAACATACGAAGCTGATCTTATGAAATTTATGTCTGTCAGGAGGAAGTGGAAGGGTGAAATACACATTTCTCTTTTCTAAAGTTTGATTGATGGCAGCTGTTCAGAAGACAGGTAAAATGAAAAAGGATTATTTTGCAATCTGCTGTTTTCTGACTAGAATCTGACAATCTTGAAGAAGAGTTTTCTGATTATAGGGGTTATCATCAAAAAAATAGGGGAATAAAAAGTAATTTATTGCAGATTCCTATAAATGACTTCATACTAAAACTCTTTATACTGAGCGAACACATTATACACTCCCACAAATAGTCACGCGAAGATGCCAGAAGGTCTTGAAACCACAAGATGACTTTTGTGGATAATGTTACTTCAGAGTTATCAGAGTCAGAGGGCACCCTGAGCAACAGAGCAGACGGAAACTTAGCTGAAACCCTCACAGAGGCTGGAGCTGTTGTGATCTTTACTGCCTACAGCTCTGCTGGCAGCTGCTGAATGCAACTGTGGAGCTGACTGAGTAACTGCAGTGGTGCTGGGAGTCCGTTAACTTCTGTTCAGCTGCTGAAATCTGCCTCCCCTGATTCTCACAAATTCTACACCCTTCAGGGATGCACTGTGCTGTTATTAGATATTTCTACATGGGAAGAGACAGGTTACAGGCATCAGCTGCTGTCTGTGGTTTTCTTTGCTCTTTTGCTGTGATCGTAGAAGAGAAGATCACCTTCAGTTTTTATTACTGGCAGTTCTGTTCTACTATTAATGCTTTCCCTCTTCATTTTGTGTTAACCCTCTGGTTTAGCTAAAATTGTTATTTTTCTGGGCAATTCAATGATGGCTTGTTGGTCTTGTCTAATTTTTCTGAAATATCTGCCGCCACGGGATACTAAAACCAGCACACAGTCTTTGGAAACTTAGTTTTACCATGACAGATACTCAAAGATAATTTTTTGTTTATATCAAATATGCAATGATTACGCAGTTTGGGTTTTGTTTCTAAAGATATAATTTCAGAATAGCATGCCCTCATTAAACAGGAATTGCTTAATCCCCAGTTCTTGACTACAGAAAACTCGACTGACAAGTCGGTTCTGGATCAAAAGCTGAGATGAGTGCTGAAGAGATTATATTTATACTTTCTCTGCTATAAGTCATCATCAGTAGTGCTGTTAAATATTCATCTGTGTTTTGAGATGGTATGAATCAATTTAGTCATTCCAGTTAACATATGAAGGTGAGGAGGGAGCTTAGGAAGAGAGAATTTCGTGTCCTTCAACTCTGCAAAATATTAGGGAGCTTACTCAGGAATCTTCTTTAGTAGCCTGTTTTTCTAGTAAAGAATTTCCCTACAGGTGAGGAAGCAAGAGTCTTATTTCAATGTCAAAATGCTGAAGCAAAAGACAAAATATTTGCCACTGTCCAAGTAATTCAAAGACCAGAAGATGGATGAGCAAAGGGACCATATCAAATCTTTGTAAAGAGAAATTGAATGCAATCATATGGAAGCTGTTCTCAAAAGAATACTTGATTTTATCAGGAGGGATTAATTTAATTTTTTAAAATGCTGAGTATGCACCTGTATCCCTCATTCACGTGTGCAGTTGTCACAACTGTAGGAGCAAATTGGATATACAAATAACAAGAAACTGAAAAGTACTTTGATTGCTGCTCAAGCTGTGAGCTTGAGCAGAAGAGTGTGTATACAGCCCATGCTACTTGTGCTCATCATGCCGTATAAGGCATTCAGCGTAGTAAAGCATTTAAGAGGATGCTTATTCAAGGAACTCTTAAATTTGAATGTGCACTTAGATGGAGCATCCAATTAAGAACTGTTCTTGAACTGGGAAGTTTCCATTAACTGATGCCTGAAATAGAATCAGGCTGTAAATTACCTTACAGTTGTCCTTGTGTTTATATATTCAAGAACACCAAACTCACATCACCCAGAAGGTTATTTGTACCTATAACTCCCTAAATAATTTTCAGCAGGGGTTGGTCTGTATTTCTATTTCCAGAATCACTTTCAAACAATTAATATTGTCACTACTACACGTTTTTCAGCAGTGCACCTCAAAGCACTTTACAGGTGTGAGTTACGTGGAACTATTTCCATAGTACAGAGAGAGGAGAAAAGAGACAAGTACCTCCTTGGCTGCTCATTAAGCCCCTCTCAAGGCGATGGGCAAAAGACAGGTCCTCATGTCCTGAAAGTGGAGCACCAGGCTGTGAAGATCCTTTCTTGCTGAATAAAAGTCCCATCTCAGCTTCTTCCGGACAGGAGGACTGGAGCTGGTGTGGAATCTTGCTTTTAGGTTATTTGACTGACATGCAGCAATACTTGCCAGCAATGTGTGGCCACTTGAATTTCAGTTTCTTGTGGAGTTCACCTGTGTTGTTTTCAGCAAGGTAATGTTTTCCTAAGCCCGCAGCAGCAGCATGATGTGGTGATCCTTTGATTACAAAAATGTTTCCCATTTTGACATGCACAGGCTGAGTTGTGTTACCATTGCAGTTAAACAGCTGGGAGGTGCAGCTTCCGTGGCAAATTTTGGAATTTCTTCTCTGGCGCAAACTTCTTGTTCCCATCACATATGAAAAAGGCAATTTACTGAAGTAAACACCAGCATCTCCACTGCTGTTCAAGGTAATGAGCAGCTGACACTGAGTTAACCACACAGCTGAAAGCCGTGCGCAGAGGCAACAAATGTGAGAAAAAGAAACACCAGCTTTGTTGCCCAAATTGATTACAGGTCTGTGTTATATATTCTGGTGTTATATTAAATACTGCATTAAAATTAAAGCGGTATTTTACAGATTTTGGTTTTAATTTGTGTCGATACTAATTGCAAAGCCAGCCCTTGTAATTGCCAGTAGACTCAGAAGTCCCTATACCCTAATCTTCTTACTCTGTCTTTGTCTCTTCCATTTCAAGTTACATGTTTTGTTTGTTGGTTTGGTTTTTTTTAAAGGAAGAGTTTCATTGCCTGTTAGATATTAATGCACTGAAAGATTCTCTTCCAGAACTTCATAAATCCTTGTAATTATTTCTTTTTATCTTTCATGCTCATATGGCATCTTAAGCCCTTTTTGTTTTAGAGCCCTACAACTCCTCGAGGTACAGTGCTCATCACTACTGATAGAGATGGATTAATGTGGATTCATTAAGCTGCAGACAACACAGTGACTCGAATGCAATGGTTTTACATAATATATAGCCCTAAATAGCATGACTGGCGTATTTGAAGTGACTCAAGAGATTCAGACATTTTTGGTATCAGCTTTTCAGGAGGTTAGTCATCTCCCGTTAATTCCCTTGTAAATATCTTAGAGGATGCTGCCTGTTGTTAAAGGGCTGTACATAAAGGCCTTTCATGCAAGACTGAGAATATATTTCCGCCACAGAGCAGGTTTGGCAACAAAGTTGGCTTAGAAAGGTCCTGCCCCCACTCACTCGTGTTTGATGCTTCTGCACGGTGTGTTGCGCACTCCAGTGTATGCCAGTACAAATGGAGCTGCGCTGGCAGCCAGATAATGGAAATGCTCTGCATTAAAATGAATTACACCTTAAGAATTTCAGGTGATGCTTTAATACAGTAAGAATCTATCACGTAAATACATGTTATTTATTTGTGAATGGCTTAAGCACTGAAGTGAGAATAGCATAGTGGAAGCTAAAATATGTTTTACTGATGATTTATCCTAGTAGAGAGTGCTATCAGCAGCTGTCTCTGCAGTAACTTACTGGAAGTATAAATAAAGATGCACATTATGCCCCTTGAAGGACTTTGACTTTATATCTTCGACACCAAAGGTATATCTTAAGAGTAAACATAGAAGTTCTCCAAAGAGATTAATAAAAAGAAGCCTTATACAATTAAAATATTAGCAGGATCAACCTAGAAGTTTAATACTAAACTAGCTCACTGTCACATCTGCAGCTCCCCAAGCAACCTTCTGGGGGAGGGCTTTCAGGATATTGGTACAGAAGATATCTGAGCTGCCTTTGATGAAGAGAACCAGAAGGAGTTAAATCTAGGTGAGCAGGAATTTTTACAGTGACAAAGTGCCCATTAACTTCTTGGTGGGCAGCCGTGCACTTGTGTGCAGAATCACCTTCCCATGCCACGTCAGCGGCACGTGAGCATGCCTTGGCTTAAAATCTCCACTGCTCCCAAACTCGCTCACTTGGCCATTTTAGCTATGACTGCATATTCATAGGGCTGTGCTGTTGCACGAGATTAAGAGAGCTCTTAGTAAAAAGCTGGGATGATCACCAGTATTCATGGGTGAGGCTAAACAAGACTTCCAGGAAAATGAGTCCACCATTTCACCAATAGATCATATGGCTCCCCAAACAGTAACCCAGGTCACTGGAAGGCCCTTCTCTGTGCTCTCTGTCAATCTGTGCAGAAGCTGGCTTTGAACTGGGGTAAGGGAAGCCATAGGAATGGGAGAATAGTTAATATTTTAGCATATAGATTTCACTGAGGTGAAAACGTGCTTCATTAGCTTTGCGGATGTTGGCCAGGGCACAGCAAACTACAGTCACATGTTTATTTGGCATCTAAACTATTTCAGAGGCAGCATCGTCCTGCTTTCAGCTCTACGAAGTATCCTCTGCACTTCTGTAAATGCCAGGAAGAGACCTGAATGCTCTCTGAGACTCCACCTGCTCCAGTCGGAGCAAGGATAAACCAGGTCCTCCAAACCACTGTGAATTCTCATTGCTAGAGCAGAATAAGGTCTTCGTTTTCCCAAACACATAAATACCCAGGCACAGCTGCTAGTATATTCAGTGCCTGTGGCCTAACCTATTTCACAGATCTAGACATGCTTTGTGGTGAAAATATTCATTGGCCTCTTGAGAAGACAAGTAATGAACATGTGAAAACTCATCAGTGGTCTCCACACAGCTGAGAAACACCATGCTTTGAAAGTCAGCTGGATTTTTAGGAACATTGCTCCTGCCGACGGATACCATTAAACTGTTTTCATAATAGTAGCACAAACTTCAGCTTCCAGTTACCTGACACATTTCTTTGCCACACCAAACAGATCAGTCCTGCACCGATAGTGGGTCTGGGATTCAGTACTGCTGGGAACTGAAGCTTTCAAGTATGCACTGTTACACAAAGGTGTTGCTTGGAGCACATGGTGAAGGTTTTCCTTGCAGAGTTGAAGAGGCAGAAGGAAGGAGCTAGCTTGGTACCTGTGACTGTGAACAATCAGGCTTTAAAAAAAATAACCAACAGCAGTGGTATTTTCTCCATGCGGTTGGTCTATAGTCTACCGAATAAGACTTTGCCATAGAACTCTTCTCCATACCATTTGCAGACAGGCTGCTGGCAGGGCTCACATCTGTCATGACTTAGCACAGCTAGGCTGCACGCATTTCTGTCTGATAGCCAAATATCTCGCATCCTAACATTCTTGGCAGCCCGTGTGCAAGGAACCTGCAGGGGATTCTTAGGTGACTGGCAGAAAACCAGCTCACCACTTCATTCCCCCACACGGTGGCATTGCTTGCAAAAAGTATCCGCTCATTCCCAGTGTGTGAGGCTTTGTTTTCAGGTGCTGTAGCCAGAGCTCTGCTGCCTTGGGGACGCATCTATCTTCAGGTGTGCCTGCTTTTCATTGCTTATGCTGAGATTGAACTCTTTTCCAAATCAGACGGACCATGTAGCTCTCCAAAACCAGCAGCCAGACTCAAGAGCTCTCAGGAGATCTGTGCAGGAACATGCAGAAAGCAGCAGCATCAGGCTCTGCTGACTCTCCTCCTCTCATCAGTGACGTGGACCACCTGCCAAAGGAAGCAGTCACACACGGCTCTGGAGTCAGCGTGGAGTGACAAAGGCCAGGCAGGTACAAAGGCAGGCTGCTCCTTGACCAATGTGTAACCCTGAAGGGTTTCACAGACCGAAGGAAGCCGAGGGTTTCGGAAAACCTCCATATAAGAATGACAATGAACACATCTCATTGCAGAGGGGAAGGATTGGTAAGAAAGATAGGTTATGGCGGATGGCCTCTGGACCTCCTCTGCTCAAAATGAGATCACATCACCAAGGGCCTGGTCAAGCACAAAACCTAAGAGAGACAAGACTTGACAGGCTGAAATTAGCAGTCTGAGTCATGTGGCAAGAAAGTGCTTGTCAACATGGTCGCTGTCGAATGAGCGTAACAACAGCTCTTGTTTTGAAAGAGCCGAGATATGGAAATGATTTGTAAATAATTTGCAAGATTTTCTGCCTACATCTTTTCAGGAATATAAGTGGATTAGATAACTAGTCCTTCTAGACAGCATCCTGCTGCTATCCAGTGTGTGGTTGTTACCATACACTTCAAGGAAAGATGCAAGGAGTGAAGGAGTGTAATGGTAGATGGTATGGGTTCACTAGCCTCAGAAACCTTTTCACAAAAATTCAGCGGTTGGATACTGGCTTCTTCCCAGAAGCACGAGAGTGCAAATCCCTTCCAAAGCTCTTGTGTATTTTTATGTGTGTATTACCAGTCTGCTTGAGACTACCGCTGAGATTTTGGTTCTGATAATGTGAGAAAGGAAGAGATTCAACTGAGTAGTTACATGTCGTGAAAAAAAAAAATATTCCTTTTTATCAGTGTGTCCCTTTTCAACTAAATTGGATGTTCCCTTGAGTTTGTTCTGTGGAAGGGAAGCTAGCAGCATGTATTTATGAGTGGATTTGCTGGACAGGGGCTAGGATTGGCTTCCCACTGCTTCAAACCACAGGAAATGACAACAGAGTAGAATATGCAAAGTAAGGGTTCTGGTTAATCAAACTCAACAGAAATTTGCAACAGAAGGAAAATCTCCAAAAATTTTATAGGAAAGTTAATCCTTATAACACATGAAAGATTTTTTTCTGCCCTCTCACCCTGTTTTTCTTCTATGGACGATTCAATACAATCTTTATACTATAAGGCAAAAATCCAGCCAACACCCTAACCCTTTGTTCCAGCCGCAAAACAGACACAAGAACACCCCTAATTAGGCCTAATTGGGTATGTGATCAATTTTTCCTTCTTGTAAAAAGAAAGCAACCCAAACAATATCTTTATTAACGTTTTGCTGGGAAAGTTCCTCCATTGGCAGGGGCAGGGTAGTTGTGATAGCAAGCTGCTTCTCTTCCCAAACACCCTGATTTGCTGGGGTCGTTTCGCATGTTTACACTCTGCTTTAACAAGGAATAACAACACAGACAGAAGTGCTTACTTTTGGTGTCACTACATTGAAGCAGCTGTTACAGCCACAATTATCGTGGTACTTCAGCTGTAATGTTGCATTGTTCTCGAAGCTCCATTTCTTTGGGTGAAACTGTTTTGCTGGAAGACACCGCGTTCTGTAAGCCGATGCTTCTGCTCCTCTGTGTAGAAGAGCCTGGCGGCTACCGTCACTAAATAAATTTACCTTTTTGGATTTCTTCTACGCCATAACTACAAATCACACTGAACATACAGCTGAACAAGACACACTTTAAAATATGGAATTTCTGCCCATTGTAAGAATATCCAGTGTTTTAACACAGGGTCATTAGTCACCAAGAGTAATTGCAAAATTACCAAGTTCTGCGTCTTTCAGTTGGTGCTCAAATAAACAACACTTATGTAACATGGGAATATTTTAGGTTCGGCATCCTCAAAGTGTAGGTATCTTCAGATATAACAATGTTGTGAAACAGAAAGACACATCCTGCAGCTCCTGAATCACAGCTTTGAAACGCAGCATGACAATTATTTCATTTTGAGGCCCACAGCGATGAGCTCTGTCAGCATGGCAAGTAATTGTAAGGAATAAGGATCACTTGACTCATTTTTTTCTTCCTGCCTTTGCCAAGTCTTTAAACATACCATTTTCACCATCTAAAGCCTATTCCGTTCATTTACTGCATCACCTTGTGCTGGAGTTATTTTTATGAAAAGAGACTTTGCATTTTTAATTTAAAATTTGTTTCACTTTGCAACATCATAAACATTTTAAATACTTCCCAAAGAGGACGTGTAATTTAGAATACATAAATGAAGTTGAAAATAACTGAAAATGAGTCAAGCCAATTAATCTGGCAGAGGAATTGTCCAAATGGTAGCTCAAACAAGGTAAATCAGATACTTAAAGAGGAGCTAAATCATTTTCTTTTAAAGTCTTAGCTGAACATGCAAATCCTTATCTCTGTTACTTAACATCTGCCACATCTTCTACTTTATGAACACACATACACTTTGCTTGGTAAAAAGGCAGAATCTTTCACTACAGTGTATACCAAGATGAAGCAGCTTTGCACTATTTTGGTATTTCAATATGATTGCCCGAGAGGTGACTTGTTAAAATCTTATTATTTTAGTAGCAGTGTTCTTCAGAGAAAATAAGAATAAATTTCCTTCACTGTGACTGTCTAAACAGATTATCCAAAAATTACGTATTAGTTATTAATCCCTAAGTGATTCAGAAGCCACCCTGTGTCTCTCTAGAGCAGGAACTCTACTGCTTTTGCAACCTCATGATATGATTTTCCCGGTTGTAGTGTTGCAATACTCGACCAGATGGAAGGCTAATGGCAGAGGGAACAATAAAGTTACAGGCATCCCTAAGGTTATACCTCACCTTGCTTAACGGAGGTTATGAAAAAGCAACCTAAACAAATTCAGCAGAGGAAATAACTAAAACTAGTTAGATTATGACTAGAATTAGAGTGGGAGTGTGTTTTAAATGGCCTGTATAGGAATTAAGGAAAATACCTGAAAATAAACAGGTTGTAAGAAGATCTTTTTCTCATGCATTCCCCAAGAACAGTTTTTCTAACTCAGTGTTTAAGTGGCAAGCCTGACAGCCACGATTTGCATTATCTGTGTGCATTCTTGGCTGTACATGTTTATCACACAGGAAACCAAGATTGATGTCTTATTCTTAAGCACATTTATAACGTCTGTGCATATGAATGTAGGACATATCCTGGTTAAATCAATATTTATGCAGCCTACTTTAGAAAGAGCAAGGGAGTTGCTTAAGAGCGACAGGGTGTCTTGTCATTTCTTTCCCTATGTTTTCCTCTTTTTCAGTGAAATTCATTTGCATAATACTCCGTGCTCGCTGGCAATTAAAGGGAGTTTTAATGAAGGGAGCCCGTCTCGTCCTGCCGAAGGGGCGAGCTGCTGCTGGGACTGGCAGTGCTGCCGCTGTGTGTGGGCTCAGGAAGCTGCGGGCAAGGCCTGGCTCGGCAGCCTGGCCTGAGGAGTGGGCAGTTATGGCCGTGCAAAGGGAGTGACGATTTATGTCACCCTCCGTGGGCCGGAGAGCTCTCCTCACAGGCCTACGGTGTTGCTGGTGGCTTCCTCCTTCTCCCTTCGACCCCATCAAGACTTTGGCCTGTGGCTTTGCACGTTTCATTCCGCTTGCAAAAGAGCACTGATTATTTATCCTAATTAAATCCAACTGCAGGATATCAAATACTGTGTTTTATTTCATACTTCAAAGGTTCATCTCTTTCATGCATGCTTTCCCCATACTGCTTGTCACAGCTAATCTCTTTCATTCGTTTTGAAACGGAGTGAGGAGAGAGAACGATACATATAATAAATCAAAAGGCAGTAGTGAAATATTAAAAAGAGCCAGCCTCCCAGCAGTGTGCCAGCATCCGTGTTTAAAAGGATCCTCCCAAAGAGCTGTTTGCTCACAGCTCAGCTTTCGTTTGTTTCATCCTTAAGAGGAGGTGACTTCACAGACCCACAGACAGAAGGTGGCCTCTGTGAATAACCTCTACACTTTCTTCTGCCCTATTTACTAGAAATTTCTTTTTTTACCCTGATTTGAATAAACTCAGAGGCCTTGAGATTCGGCTGTGGTATAGGTTCCTGCACAGTGGTACATGTCTCTGGAATAAATTGGGAGCTGAAGATCAGTAGCTTTACAATATCAGTGTCCTCTGATTCACTATGTCAGTTTATTTCTCCATCCAATAAAATAAACTTTACATATATAAAATACTCCCTGCAAGCATTGTTGGTTTTGTGGTTTTCTTTCCTAAAGGGGCTCCACCATGATTCAGATGTGACAAACTCTAGGCTATTAAGGCATTTTGATTTCCATGGCTGGACCACTGAAATGCAACATTAGCAAATACAATATATTGAATGCCTCCATTGTAAATAGTTCAGTTTTTTTCTGAGTAACTAACGAGACAATAAGAACCCTGTCACTTCTGTGTTGACAAAGTATCTTAGTTACTGAGTAACTATAGAGATGTTTCCCTTACGCTTGACGTAATTATCAAAATGCCTTTCATTAGCTGGTGAAAACGTTAAGGCTTAAAGCATAACTCCTGGAAGGTGGTTTGCTTAGTGTAATGGGAGACAAATCAGAACAGCACAGGCCAGCAGCACCTTAGAAGCAAACTGGGTCATCTGAAGCCATCCTCCAAATCAGGTTTTAAATTTGGGCTGTCCTGGGAACTCAGGCAGGAGAAAAGACAAACGCAGACATGTCCAGCAGCCACAGCTATGGCACAAGTCACAAATTACTTTGTTTTTCTTAGAGCTCCAGCTCCTGGAGTCCCGTGATTAGGTAAGGACTTAAACTCTGTGTTTGCTTGTTCAGAAAGGGGGATGCATTTGAAAGTGTGTGCAAAGCTTGCCCTAATAGCTGCAAACCCAAAACAACACCAGTTTTGCTACCTCCATCCATAGGCAAATCTTTCTGCAGGGTACCTGGCCTGTGCTGCATTAGTATTTAGGGTTGGTTCAGATTTTGCCCTGCTGCAGGTGACTCTCTGCGCTCGCTGGAGCCTCTGATAGGCACCCCAAAGCTGGATGTGGCCTGGAAAGCTCAGGCTAATGCACTGCAGTGGGGGATACTTCCCACTTGGCATTCACACTGCTCTCGGCATGGGTGATTTTTCTTCTACAATGTGTAACATGTAGAATTTTCAGCCTGAGCTGTGCTTGGGAAATAATGCAGGCTGGAAGGGCCCCCACTGGGGTATTTACTGTCTATTATGTCTTCAGGATATTATATATACCGTGCAAAAACATTACTTATAGTATAATTATATATAAACTGCACCCATGGTGTTCCAACAGATGATCTTTGAAGCTCTGCGATGATGGAGCCACCACCACCTCCGTTGCTGCCATCTATCCTTTGCCTTACTGCCCTTACCAGCTGTAATTATTTCCCAGTGACTAACCAGAAACTTCCTTGCTGCCCTACAGGCAGAGAGTAGACTAATTCCCTTCTGCTTTACAGTCTCATACGTTGAAATACTCCTCTTTCCTTCCTCGGGCAGAAGAATTGCCGTGCATAGGTGATGTTCTCCAGGTCTTCTGTCAGCCCCACGGCTGACCCCCACACCATGCCTGACTGTGGTGCATTCCTTCTTGGGGTGCATTGCCTCCAAACCAACTGCCTGACCTGCAGCTGCAGCTCTGCCACTGCTGGGAAGAGGAAAAGGGCTTCTGCCTGCACTTTGCAAACTCTCTCCTTTTTGGTACATCCCAGTACAGCGTTTGCCTTTGTCTCAGAAACACGGAGTGCCAGGCTTTAGCTCGCAAGCCAGGGCCCTGCCCAGCCGCCCTATGGCCCAGCTGGATTTGTCCTTCATTCCTGCCTGATAGCACCATCTTCTCTGTATGAACTCGTTCCTCCTCTGAATTGCACCCTCTGTTTCTCCCTATCCTACCCTACAGGGTGGGGGCGCAGACCAGCAGAATGTCCCTTCTGCCCTTGGCGACTCCAGTGACAATGCGGAGGTGCTAGCTCTGGCACCAGTCTGCCCTGTTATTCCTGGCACATCCCGCCACCACAGCCTCTTGCTACTGTTTCGCAACAAGCTGTGTGTCACCCTCTTGTAAATCTCTCTTTTGAGCTTTCTTATGACAAGAATGACATCAGAGACACTGTCAAAAGTACTTGGAAATCAAGAGACATGACATTTACTGCTTCACTTTTCTGTAGGTCTGGTGACTGGCTGAAAAATGAAATAAATCTGCTTTTGCTGATTTAGTGCTTGTTCCTTTTATCACCAAGTGTGAACTAGTCCATTTGATTATTTCCTCCAATGTTTTCCTGGGTATTGAAATGAAGTTGGCCAGTTTTCTCCTTTCCTCCCAGTTATAAAAGCAGCCACTCTATTTGTCCTTCTCAACTACTACAGTTTGACTCATCCTCCATCAAGTCTTACAGACAACTAACTACTCATGGTCCAGAGGTGTCATTAGCTAGGTCTTCAAGTATCGAAGATCAAAATATAGCTGCCAATTTACAGACAATTAACTTCAATATGACCTCCTCCCCTGTCCCTCCCTTACTACAGGCAGCTGTCCTTCACCTTGGTGCTGCTGGTGTTTGCATTATCCACCCACATGCAACTAGTGGTTTTGGGGAAGAGAAACAGAAACTAAAAGACACTAAATGCTTCTCCTACAGAAAGGAAAGCAATGGAAGCTTTCTTATGTCAGTGACTAGAGGTCTGCACACACAGGATGGTGCCTGGCCTTCCTCACGTCCCTTGCTGATCCCACCTTGGCTAACACCTCAGCCCTTTCTTGTCTCTGCATGTTGGGAAATGCTTTGTATGTGCTGCCTGTGGGTGGGCAAAGTCTGCTCTTCCTGGGCACTTCCCTCTTGTTCTGGGGGTGGAGGATGACAACAATTAAAGAATAAAAAGTGAAGCTTTTACAGAGCAAATAAGTGAGTCATGATCTAGGGCCTGTCACTATAAATAAAATAAAGCAATAAATCAGTAAGTTTCATGCAAACAGCACAGCCCAGGCCTTGCTCACTGAACTAGCACACGTACTATACAGTGGTCAACACGCTGGAGGGAAGGGATGCCATCCAGAGGGACCTTGACAGGCTTGAGAGATGGGCCTGTGCAAACCTTATAAAGTTCATCAAAGCCAAGTGCAAGGTCCTGCACGTGGGTTAGGGCAATCCCAAGCACAAATACAGGCCGGGTGATGAGTGAATTGAAAGCAGCCCTGTGGAGAAGAAGTTGGGGGTGCTGGTTGATGAAAAGCTCAACATGACCCTGCAGTGTGCTCTTCTAACGTGTAACAAAAATAGTCTGAGAGGGTTGGGTCTGTTCAGCCTAGAGAAAAGAAGGCTCCTGGGAGACCTTTTGACTCTGAGGGTGGTGAGGCACTGGAATGGTTTGCTCAGAGAAGCTGCGGATGCTCAAGTCCAGGTTGAATAAGGCTTTGAGCGACCTGGTCTTAGCAGGAGGTATCCCTGCCTGTGTCATGGGGGTTGGAACTAGATGATCTTTAAGGTGTCTTCCAACTCAAACCATCCTATGATCCCATGATCCACAAATCGACACAAATGCAGTCGTCCCGGGCACGTGATATCCATCCTAGCTTGCAGGACCAACAAGGGCCATTTTTCACAGTGCCATTTGTATTGGAAGAAGTTGGTTCAGAGTGAAAAACATTTTTCTACAGCAGCATATGTTTCTCTGGTTTTGACAAGGCCAAAGAGCACCCTTGGCTCAGCGAGCTCTGTTCTCAGTGGTACTAGATGAATTGTGCGTTGGCTGACCTTACTGAAGTATCTATCACATAAAAACCCTCCTGTCATTTCAAGTCCTCCCTGTAGCCCCTTTTCTCTCTCCTCCACGAATATTTATGGTGGCAAAACTAGATATACTCTGAATTAGTATGGAATTTTAAAATTTTGCTATGAGCAATTTCATAACAAAATGAAGTTCTTCTGCAATTCTTCCATATATTTGTATCAATAAAATTCATATATGTGCCGTTCCGAGGGTAAAATCTGCATTTTTTTCTTAGGAAGGGACAGAAAAGTAATGTGATTCTCCATACACTTTTATCCCCTGACGTTGCTGGTTTCCTCTCTACTGTAAACTGGTGATAGTGTCCTGCCACTCAATTTATATCTTCCTTAGCCCACTTATCACTTTCCTCTTCCTAGACCTGTCTCTGTTTTACATTCCTTTTTTTAACTCCTTTTTCTTTCACTCCTCAGATCTCTGATGATTGTTTTGTCATGAGACACTGTCTTCCTCAAAATGCATCAATAATTGAGGAAAACGGAGAAGCCAGTCAATGTCATGTTAGGCAAAAGGGGTAAAGTAGGCTAGGCGGTTAGCATTTAGCAACTATTTAATAAGAAATACAAATGGAGGCCAGTTGTGTGAGATCTCGATATGTTTTTGTTTTGTGCAATTTGGTTAGTCCATTGCACAAGTCTCCGCAGTGCATCCCAGGAATTACACGTGGCATTGTCCTACATTTTGCACCGCACGTGCCCCCACCTTTCCCTCAATGGCCAAGCCAGGTTTTGAAGAGGGTTTCGCTCCCATTTCAAGGTGCACACAAGTTTGGCAGTCAGCCCCCACTCGCCTTGGCTGTGCTGTGGTGCATGTGCTGCCATTGTAGGTAAACATTCATGAGCTCTTACTGTAAAATGGACTGTGTTTTTCCTCTTTTTTTATTCCATCCTTTCCTTATTCTACTTTTTCCTCTTATAGCAGACACTGCTCTGGGAGAAGCCAATTTTTCCCAGAGATGAGATCAGCTGAGCTGGCATAATTTTCCTAAGTTGCGGTGCTAGAGGACTGGCTTTGATAGGATTTGTTTTGTGTTGGTATTTTTTTTCCTCAAAGCACCAGGAAGCATGCTAAGGAAATAGTTTATAAAGGCTAGGGAAAGGACTATCAATTTGAAGAGGCTTTAAGATTCCCAGGGGGTGAAGCCAGCAAGTGCTGTGTCATGCCCGGCTTAGTCGTGCCACCCCCACCAAGCCACAGCATGCTCTGGGCTTGCCGGGCTTCCTCACTGGGGTCTTCAGAGTGCCCAGGACAGATGGGGCCAGATCCCATCTTATGCTGGGCTAGGTTATAATGCAAAGACCTGTGCCTGTCCTGAATCTGTACATACAAGGCCTGGGACAAACCATCTGCTCATCCCTTAAACTGCACAGCATACCCTTTCCACTGCCAGGCTTTTTTTCCCCAGCATCCTAAGTGTAAGTATACTGCTTTAGTCAACAACTGCTTGTTGGGTACGTGGATTCTTCTCTCTTTACAGCAAGGCTGGGGATCCTGACAGCTCCTGCAGTTTCTCTTCATGCCCCTATTCCCTACCCACTGAACTACCTGCCGGAAACATGCACACGTTTTGGCTCACGCAGCCTGTACTCATGGGGTCTTGCAAAGCAGATGCTCACTGAGTACATCCCTTTGCTTCCATTTTTGTTTATCAGGATCCTGTCTGCCAGCTGCAGCAGGTTCCCGACGTGTAGGGGAGATTATGAAAACATGAGGCAGCAGGATAAGCGATGAGGCACAGGCTCAGAAACATGCTCCAATTTGCTAAAATTGCCTGGTGAAGCTCAGAGCAATGTCTTCAGGCATTTGCAAAGCACATAACAAAAGCAGCACCTCTAGGCCAACATAGCCCTAATTTCTCTGCTTAATAATTAAAAGGGCAAATTTAGTAGAAAATATTAATCTCTGTCCATAGAAGACTTGCTTTTCTCTTTTACTCCAGGCTACAAGTATCAACATAGTTAAGTGTTTATCGATGCTTGCACAAGCATAGTCAGAGCAAGAGAGTTGAGTAAAGGCAAACCTTTTCAAAAAAGAAACCAGAGCACACTGATGTTGGCAAGAAGATACAGGGTTTGAAAGATGAGCGAGATTGCAAAACTGGGATGCTTGTGCTTGCAAATTACTTGTAATGGGTCCAGAAATTACTTGTCTGGTGCTGTTGTTTTACCTTTTACCTACCACTAGGTATGCAGCTAAGCTCATTAAAGGGCTGTATAGAATTATATAATTTGTTTACAGGTAGCTATTTTTCATTATAATAACAAAAGCATGATACATGCAAAAGCACGCTGGTGTTTTGGTGGTAGTATGTAGGTGTGCCTTCTGACGGCACTTTATTGCTTGCTGAAAGCCCAGTTGCAAAACACCATTTAGTCCTATTAGAGATAATTTCAGGGGCAGACTGGGGAGCACAAGTCCTCCCTTTGCCACACACAAACACACGCCATTTAAACTTGTTTCCTTCCTAATTGTGGGTGAGCAAAGAACAGCCACTTTTCTTTCCGTTAGGGTTTGAAAAGAAGAAACTGAGGAAGACAAGAAATTTTAACATGAGAGGTTTTACCTTTTTCCACACACACTGTACCCATGAAACAAGTCTGATAACTTCTGTATCCCAGCTGTAACACGTGCAACCGTGGAATTTCATTTTTTAGCAGGAGCGATAGTTCCCGCTCCCTGCAGAACCCAAGCCATCCCTCTGGGTATCAGCTTTCATTTGGCTACCATCCTTAAGCTGACCCAGGGTGAGGGGATGACAAAGTCAGTGAATCAGCTCAAAAAAATAAAGAACAAAAAAGAAAAAAAACAGAATCCTACCGTTGGCTGAACGTCAACTGCTAATGGGAATTTGGCCTGCCTGAGGCAGAGCGCAGATTTGAACAGGCGTTTGGTACTTCTAAAAAAATTTTGGATTGAAGGATTTGGAAAGGATGTTTTCAAAGTTTTGAAAGAAAGGTTAAAAAAAAAAGCAGGGAAGTAAAAATGATTCAAAGTTTTTACAAAATATGCAGAAAAGTATTTCTTTTGACTGGCTGTAGTAAGTACAGCCAGGTTCTGACTGAGGGGCATAAGCACTGGTATTTAGAGTAGAAACATTTTTCTTGGTAATTTATTATTCTCTGAGCTCGTCACGAAGCACAGAGCAACTGTCAGCAATAGGCCCCATAAACACAAAAATTAGCTCGGGTAACACCTCCTATTGCAAGACTTTTCCTTTCCAGCATTTTCAAGCATTGCAGTGAGCACTGTGTTTACCAAGAAACAGAAGACATAAAGAGAGCAGGTTCCATTTGGTACAGTAATATACCTAGAAAGATTGTTTCACGGTTGTGGAAAAACCCTTCACTGTATACCTTGCAAAAAGCTCTTCTTCCTTGCCAAGACATTTTATGAATAGCTGAGGCTGTCCTATAAAATCCTGCTGTATGCTTCATTTCATCACAGAGAGCTGATAAAAAAAAATGCACGGGCTGCAAACAAGAGGTGAAACCTCACGACTCCATGGGAACTCTCTCTTGTGACAAAGGACAACTCCTGGCTTCAGTTTTCACCGTGGTACTGCCAAAGTCCTGACGCACATTTTCAATTAATAATATCTACGTGAGTTTCCTGCCACAACTCCAGGGGCAAATAATCCTCGTATCACAAGAGTGGACTTCCCCATCTTCATGAATCTCACCTCCTATCAGGGCATTTGGGGGCTGAAGGCTTCACTTGGGAGCGTGGCCTCTTTCCTGGCTATTTTCCCCACTTGACGCTGATACCAAGCTCTCCCTGGCTTCCCGTGGATGGCAGAAGTAATGTTCTGATTTTCCCTGAAGTAGCCAGTAACTTGGGTCACTGTAATAAACCCTGTTTTTGTTTTTTAGGTAGGGGAGGGGTGGCGTTGCTGTGTCCCCAAATCTCTGTTTACCACCAGTGCTGCCTTGCAGGGCTGTCTCTACATCAAGGGGGAGAGGAGAGGCTGTCAATACGAGCTGTGGCAGCCACGGTGCGTTTGCGAAAAGCCTTGCAACTTGTCACTGCTCTCCTAGTCTGGTGGTGCGGGGCTCCCTGCTGAATCCAGGCGTCTCTGCCTGGAGATGGTTGCACTCTAGGAGAGAGTCCACTGGGGACACATCATCCATCTCCCAGAAATAACCAAGATGCTGTGGCTGCAAGGCACTTGCGGCAGGAATTTTCTAGAAGCAACAGGAAAACATTCAAAGCCAGAGCTCACCAGGGTGCTGCTTCAGAAACGTCCCTCTTTCTATAAGCCAGATAAATAGGTGCAGCTAACAGTTTTTAGTTGTTTGTTTCTTGTTTCTTTTTCCTTTTTAATTTCTTTGCCTAGAACATTCTCCTGTGGCAGCATGAGTGGCCTGGACATGTCTGCTGTATCTTGGGGAAACCAGGTTTGACAAGGATTGTTTCCCCTGACTATTCAAAGTGGGAAGTTTAGGCTTCACTGTGGCCACTGTGCTTTGTTGAGGTGATACCACCACCTGATGCACTTAGCTGGGATTTTGCTGCTGTATTTTTCCCTGTTGCTCACAGATGGAACCTCTGTGCAAGGCTGTCAGACACCTTGCATTCTCCACGGTAGTAGATGCCAAGTATTAGTTCAGAAGTGTTATCTTTGTTCCCTCAACTATGCCAAGCACGTTAATCTTGATGCAAAACAAAATTAAAATGTTGTCATCTATGCTGGGACAGTTTCGTGGGGGGAAGATTGCGGGGGGTGTATGTAACGTACAAAGTTTCCAGTGTCTAGGGTGTGCTTCATTACCTGACATCAATCAGTAGGCGTTTCTTGACAGTACAGGATCCAACTGTTGTGTAACTCTGGAAAAACCTTTTGTTGTTACACGGTATTGTTTGCTGTCACCTCCATCTACGATACAACTGTGTAGTCAAGGCTATACTGTGAGCACTGGTATATTTGTACACTGCACACATCTCTCCCTGCCCAACTGTGTACAGATACACACATCAAACACCACTTGCTTGTTTGGATGAACAGCGAACTCTTTTCCCTCAAAGCACGAGGAAAACGACATCAGAAGCAAAAGCAGATCCGTGACCACCTTGATTTTGTATTTGAGCTGCATGGGTGGATGCCATTTTACACACAGGAAAGATGACTGACCCTCGCCCTAAAGTGCCTACACCTCATGCATCCCGTACCCAAAACAAGTCTTGCAAAAGAAAATACAAATCGCCTGTTGGCTCTGCAACTTCTGGGCCAGCTCTGCTCTCCACTCTTGGCTTTTTCTACCTGGGGTTCATAAACCATGGGTTATTCTAACTTACGTCATATCAAAGAGGTGGCGAAAAACTGCTCCTGCCACCCACGCACGTGCACCGGCCCACCTCTGCATGCGGGGTCAGCAGAGGTACAGCCGTACAAAACATTGTGCTCTATCCAAAGAAGGGAGTGAGTCAGGCACCACCGTACAAAAGCGTGGGAGTCACCAGTGCTGCCTCAGGCTGCGCGACTGAGTGACCGGCAACTTTGCTGTGACCTTTGGTGGTGGTGGGAACACATCGTCTGGTATTATGGGTTGTTTTGTTTATTCTAGTCAAGTTCAGCTCAATATATATATTTTTTTTTTAAAAAAAACAAACAACAAAAGGAGCAGACTCCTGATTTGTGTCCATCCTCACACAGGTGCCGTGGATACCCAGGTGAGCATGCAGAACCATGCACGGAGCAAGGCTGTGCGTGCCAGGGATGGGCACTGCTTCTGGCGGCTCCCAGCAGACCCAGGGCTCCAACACCAGTCACACAACATTGAAGAGTTTCAGCCTCACCCAGGGTCATTACATCACCGTTGCTCTTTACAAGACCTCAAGCTGTGGTCACTAACACTGGACACAGCCCAAGCAGGGACATCAGCTTGTGGTGACCGGAGTCCTTATAATGTCCCTCAGAGAAGAGCAATAAAGATCAGAGTTTATTTTACTAACATAGGAACCATTCCTCATCTCATAGCACTTACAACACCTCAAAAATCAGCAAGAAGAAGTGAAAGTGTGAAAATGTAGGAAACAGATCTTCTTACAGTATTTACACCCTTAGCTCCCACTGAAATTGGAAGGCAGATTTAAGCCAGATCTTCCAGGCTAACAAGAAGCAAGAGATGGTCACACCACAGGTTGCATGGTGGTAGAGAAGGCAGTAATCCTAGTCTCCCAACTCCCAGCCTTTTGTCTGACATTCATGCCAGAGTGCTTGATCTTCAGGAAGCTTATGCTTATTCTGTGTTTATTTAATATTTAAAAATGAAACCTAATTCCTTACAGGGCATCCTACACTGCAATTTTTATTGGTTGTTGTTTTTTCACTTCATCACAGATACAAAACAGCTCTAAACCTGCTCTGCAGATCTGCTGACACAGAGGAAATGAAATACAATTTTGTTGTTTTTTTAAACTTATGGATTTTTTCCTTGGTTCATGAAAGCCTCACAAATGAGAGTGATGTTTTTTTGGATATGACTGTCTGGTTTAAGTGCTGCCTTCTGCATTAAAGTGTTAGAGGACAGGCTGCAAAACGAACAATATGAACACTTGCGCTCGTGCCTTGGAGGTTCACCAGCTTCATTTGAAATATGGTTTTCACCTATGCAGTTAAAGCAGCACAGAGTGGGCTGTACAGAGGTTGTAGTCATTTTAACCATACATGCTGCAGTTGAGTTCAAAGAGCCATGAATTCAGAACAATTTGCCTTCTGCATGTGGCAGAAGAGAACCACCTACTTCCTTTTGGACCTGCTGTCCTATCTTAGTTTGTAATTGCCCGTTGGATCTTCTTGACACCAAGAGGTTGGACTCTGTCCCCCACGTGCAGACAGAGCCACTATGCAGGCCACAGGCATCCTCTGGGCACCAAAGCCTGGGGAACCATGGTCAGATTTTGAAGGTGTTGGAGCAGGGCTCCCAACACCAGTTGATACTCAGAAACACACACACACAGAGGTCTCAGTTCCACCCTCCAGAAAAGAGAACCACTACAGAAAGGAGACCCAGGAGCTGAGGTCAAGCATGGACCTTGATCATCCACATAGCTAGAGCATCAGTCACCTGATATCTCTACAAGCCACATCTACTGGAGATGCTACCTGGTTTCCATGCCACCCCCTGGCACTCAGTGGTGACTTTTTCAGAAATCTTGTTCTTTGAAAGAGTTACAGCATGTAAACTGGAATGACAAAGGGAAAGAGGTGAACGTACTGAAAGAAAAGATGCTGCACAAACTGCTTCTCTGACAATTTCAATCGAAACGAATGCTGCCTGGTAACAGTACGAGAAAGTGAAAAAGGGCTCTTACTATGGAAGGTGTTGGGTAACGGTGATTACCCTTGTAAGTTGCTTGAGATACAGGTATACATATAAATGAAAAAAAAAATCAGGTGTACCTATAAACAAAACGTAGAATCAGACAATCACTGAGTTTGGAAGGAACTGTCTGGCCCAATCTCTGCCCCAAGCACAGTGAAATTCAGAGCAAGCCTTTGTCTTGGGAGAGTTTTGCACAACCCTACGGGAGATGGTTTGATCGCCATTCCTGTGAGAATTGTTTCCTAATGCCTAATTGGGATTTTCTTATATGTAACTTCAGATTGGTGCCCTTCATCCTTTCACTGTGCACTTCCAAGACAACCCCAGCTCTGTATTTCCTGTGAGGTAGTTTCAGACAGCAGTAAGATCTCCGTTCGGCCTTCTCTTCTTCAGGCTGGACATACCTAGCTCTCTTGCCCTCTCCTGGTATGCCACCTCCTTCTGTTGGACTTGCTCTGGTGTGTCAATGCTTCTCTTGTACCAAGGACCTTACAACTAGACACTGTGTACTCAGGTGTGATCTCACAAATACTATGTGGGGGTTTTCTAGAGACCTTTTGTTTGGTTTTGTTTTATTCTAACTTCTCCATTTAAGAGATTTTGCTTTTTCTGTTTAAATATGCTACTGACTAATGCTGGACATATAATACACAGAGGGATCCTTCAGCTGACCTCACGGGGCTTCTCCCATCTTCTTATCCGATTTCTAATTGTCAGAGCAAACAGGCTCCAGAACAACCTTTTACTGAGAGAGGCAGGACAAAATCCAGCCAAATTATTTGTCTGACAGACCTAGGGCAATCTGAAACAGAAATCTGCAGACTTGTGTGCGATGGTATAGGCTGCAGTCTTGGACTGGAGTCTCAGGATGTCTCTTAAGTCCCTGCGTTCCTCTTCACCATTTTAAAATGCAACACCCGTGCTTGCCCTTACCTCAGCGCCTGCAGAGCAAGGCACAGCCTGCGGCAGCAATCTCAGGTCACGCTTTTGTGCCACTCCTTTTTTTCCTCTGAATATGCAAGGCAGCCAAGCAGCTTCTCCTAAGTACCCTGCTTTCCTTGCTCCTCCAGGCATCAGTGCTGCTCCCATGCATATCTTCCCACTTCCATGTGCTTCATTTTTCCCTGTAGTCTGATTTATACTATTTTTTTCTCTTGGTAACAAGCTCCACCTTGGCTCTGTGAGAACGACACGGGCTTCAGCCCAGCATGGCACGTGGTCCAGTCTTCTGCACACGTTTCCTTCAGGGTGGCCTCTGTACACTGGGAAAACATCTCAGTGAAAGCTAACCAGCACCGAGGGCTGAGACAACTTTTATTCTGATAAATAATCAGGTTGTGTAAACGTTATTAAATGTGATTGGTTGTGCGATCTCTGCAGGCAAGTACTTCAGCAAGGAGTGAAAACTCCTTGGTGCTGTGCTTCAGGGTAGAGCCAGAGCTTTGCATGGTCTGTGGCCAAATCCTATTGCATTTGAGATGATCACATTGGCCTCTGGGCAGGCAGGCAACGAGAAGCAGGGCAGGAGTGCTGAGGCCAGCTTTGCAAAGCCTGTCTTGCTCCTCTCCATCTTTCCCCCGGGCTCTCTCCCTGCAGGTTTGAGGCGAGCCGAGGCATGCCACCAGCCTCCAGAGCAGCAGATTTCAGCCTCGGGATGTTTCCCTTTGAATAGCTTGGCAGCAAAAGTTTTCTTTATGGAGAAAACTAACTTGCATCTGTGGCTTGTTCTCCCATGTCTCTGGGATTTGCACACTAGTGGCTAAAACCTGGCTTTGGGCCAAGTGCTTGAGCAGGGTGGCGCTGCCGAGGTGGCCTTCCTCCCTGGCTTCAGTCCCCCTGCCCTCAAAGTCTTCCAGGACAGCCCCAGATATATGGGATGTCTTATAGCTGAATTGCACCTTAGCAAAGCTGCTTAGTATTCATCCTTTGGGGCCAGTTGCTGGCTACCATACAGAGCAAGGGCAATTCAAAAGGAAGAAAAATCATCTCTCTAAAAAAAAAGTAAGTGGTTTGGGTTTTTTCCCCTCCAAGGAAGCCAGTGAGGCAGGCTTGACAAGGTGCACGAAGAGAACATTTATGCAGACAAGCAGCGTGGCCTATTTAAGGAGAAATTGAAAGAGACTATTCTGCAGCTCCATTCTGATGTTAACCAAAAATAAAATAATGTCAGGGTTTGGAAAAGGGACCACACACAGCTGAGGAAATGGTACCGGCAGTGGGGGCATCACACTGGTGAAGGGACCCTGGATGGGAAGCAAATGACAGCTCAGACTCCTGCTCACAAAATCACCAACCGAGGACTTGTAGGAGCAATTGCCACGAGTAAAAGCATTAAATCCCCTCTGCAAGGCAGACTGCAGGCAGTATGGAAATTAAGCCAAAGAGTACTGTCCTCATTTCCCCGTTCAGAAAGGCTGTGCACACCGAGGGCTCACTCTGCCCTCTATTTCCAGCTATCTGAGCTCACACAGCCCTTCATCCCTGCTTACTCACTCCATTTTCCAGCTGCTTTCTGCAATGGTGGCTTATGACACCGTGGAATTGCCTACTCCTGTACTTCTAAAAGGTGGTTCTTAAAAACTGACCGGCACTCATGGAATCCTAAGCCCTCAAAAGCAGATTCCCAGAGTACTCTGCTAAATAGCTCCCTGAATAGCTTAAAGTTTGCTCTCCTGAAGTCTAGTATAGCAACTCTGCTGCCCTTTTTCTTCATTACTTTGAAAAATTTAAACTCAACCATTTCATAATCACTGTGAAGACAGCCACCTACCATCACATCCTCCACAAGTCCTTCTCTATTCACAAATAACAAGTCTAGGAAGGCATACTTCCTAGATGACTCACCGAGTACCTGTGGCAAGAAGTTATCTACTATAAACTTCAAGAATTTCCAAGCTCTGCTTGTCACAGCAGTTTGATATTCCCAGCTCATGTCTGGAAAGCTGAAATCTACCCTAAGGACAAGGGCTACTTATCCAGAAATTTCTCCTAATTGCCTATAGAGTAACTCATTAGTGCTTTTTTTTTTTTTTTTCCTCTGAAAGAGGGGATTTACACTCTTTCTTAGACTTGTATTTAGCATCTAACTTGGGTGTTCTTATCCCCCCCTTTCCTCCCCTGACTTTCCCACCCGACTGACTACATTGAGGACACAGGGATGTATCTGCAGTGGGTCCAAGCAGTGCATAGAGGACCCAGGTCCACCGGCAGCACACTCCACAGCATCACGCTGCTGAAGCCCAGCTGCACCTGCCCAGGCAACGGTCCCAGCAATAGCACGGGCAGGGGCTCGAGAAGCATCGTGGGGAGGCCACCACACACCTTGGGACCGAGGGTTCAGCTGCATGGGGTTGAGTATTGCTGTGCACCGCATCTCACGGTCAGAGAACGAGCGTGGACATAGCCCTGGGCTCCTAAACTGAGTTGCCCACATTTCTCCCAGAGGAAAAGCCTGGTACAGACAACACGATTTATGCCTCCAGCTTCGTATTGTTGTTTATAGTCGGTGCGACAGGGGACAAAAGCATCTGTGTCTCGTGGAGGGATGGAAGTAATTATACAGAGAATTCTTAAGTGCTCGGAGAGTGATTTTTAGGACCCCTCTACATACTGTAGCTACATCTTTGACACATTGTCCGTAAGATTAAAAAGAGAAGGAAAAAAGCCCCCTGCCACAAGCATCCCCATGGCTGGGTACTCGCAAAACAGGACAGCTTTCCCTCTGAGCGGGACAGGGAGTGAGGCACATGGCTGCATGTACGTTCTCACAAGGGACATGCTCAGAGCAAAGGAGAAAGCAAGAGCGAGAGAAGGGGAGTGCATAGCACCAGGGGGAGAAAGGTGTCCCATCAGAAGCTCTGGTGCCAAGCTCAGCGGCCAGACTCCAGCTGGCGTGCCCTCCATTCGGATGCAAATCCACTTCAGATAGCACAACTGAGGGGGGAAATGGATAAAAATTGATAATCCCTTGATAATTGTTAATTTCGCCCATTGCTGTCGCCGTAAAGGCCGTGCGCCCAGGGCATCCTTCAGCTGCTTGCACCTGGGTGTCTCGCTGACACCTGAGCCACTCACAGCCACTTGTGGCATCAACGCAGGGATAGAAAATAAGATACACAGGAGACATGCACATGTCTGGAGAGGCAGCTGGAGACCTGCTGGGGTGTGCCAAGGTTTCTCAAATGACGTTAGACATCTATGTGTGGACTACTGAATCAATCCCCATCTACAACAATAACAGATACAGGCTTAAGTAGGACAGGGAAAGACAGCAGCTAATTAAGGAATAGTCACGATGAATCTAGTAGGGGAATGTCCCACAGATCTTGTTTTGCATGCTTACAGAAGGTATTTAGATGTATCAGTGGTGGGAATGAGAGGTCACCAGCTGAAGCATAGTACTGGGGGACATGCGAGACCTGCAGGACTGGCAGCACTGGCTGGGTCAGGGCAGGAGATGGAGACATTCCCACCTCACAAGCATTCACTGGAAACTGCGGAGCCCATCAGTGGGAGTTGCAAGAGGTACACCAGGAAAAGCCTTTCAGCACCTTGAGGGCGGGGCAGGGAAGGAGCAAACTGCATTTCTTAGCTTGTGATTTGTCTGTTTATGTTCATCTGGAAGCTTTTAACTGCTGTTCTGTTTTCAGCTGGCACTTCAAGCAGGAGGACATGAAATTTTAAAGGAAAGGAGAAGCATTCTCAACCTATTTTCAAGAAACGAGTTGTTGGTTTTCTTTTTAATAAGAGAGATAAGCCTGTCAAGGGAGGAGAGTTTCAGTCTCCCCCACTGATAGTGGCTTCAGAGGTCCTTTGCCCCAAGCAGATGCCCCAAATATCCAAGGGAGGAGAAACAGCCAGTTTCTTGGCCTGGGAAGCAGAACAAAGGCACTGCAGAGTCACCGAGATCTGCCTGTTCTGCTGGGTGAGATTTCTACCCCTGCTTCTGTCTAAGCCTCGCATTTCCCATGGGCTGTAACACAGCCAAATTCAGCTCTGCTTTGGTCTCCTCTGGCAGCAGAGGCATCCTGAATACGCATGCACTTTCACCTCATGCCATGCTGGTGTAGTGATCCGCCACCCTCCTGCCACCCACTTAGCTCTGGCGACCACTGAAGTGACCACCTCACCTGCACTCAATGTCTCACTTAAACCTCACAAGACACAGAAGCTACACCTATGCTCCTGTCCAACATCCCATGCCCCAGACACGAGTGGGCCTCCTCAGCCCAAGCAGACAAGACCAATCTGTTTGATGCTCAGAATAAAAGAAATCTGGAGAGCAATCTTGTCCCTGATTACATTTTCTGAACTTTTAAAGCTCTTTGAGCCAAAACATTACATCATTCTAACATAACACGAAGCTAAAATAAACAACACAGAATAGAAATACATAAATGAATGAAAAGATAGCTCTGAGAAATAACTTACGGCCAGTGAAATAAACAAAACAAACCAAAACACACAGGCTAGAGCAAGAGCTTTGTGGATGCACTGAAGTAGACAAACAACAGAGTACAGGAGTCACAAGGAGATGGAATGGAAGGAAACTACAGGGAAATGGTGTAACTGGGGAAGAGAAGGTTTTGTCCAGCACACACAGCTGCAGACCTGGATGTGAGGATTTTGCAGCTGACCCCGTTCCTCCCTGGAAACAAACAGGTAGAAGGAAGAACATAGGAGGCGGTGGCGCAGGAGGGTTTGAGGCCAAAAATGAGAAGATGAGAGAAGACCCAATAGAGGCAGCGCGATGGGAATGGGTATGAAGGGACAAACAGCCTTGTCTTTCGTTTGGATAATTGTGCCCAGCTGAGGCTAAGTTGGTCCTCCCAGGTACTATCTGCACACCCCACCTGGGAGAGCCCGGCTGGAGCTGCTCTGCCTTTAACAGAGAAAGCAAAGGGCAGTCAAAACCCTAGACTAGGAACAATCAGCCCATAGGCTTGAAACATCTCAGGCAATAAACCGACCTTCAGTCAAAATACATTTGTATTCACATTTGTAAGGCAGCACTGCAGGATTATTGCTGTTCTTTGTCTCAGCGAGGGAAAACTGACATTTTATACCCTGAGTGCTGACAAGCAAATGAGTTTTCAGCTGAGACTATGGTACCTGTAAATTAAAGAAAGGTTATTTTGCTTTCTCTGGTAAAGAAATGATGGTTCAGAGCAAACTCTACCCTTCCACCTGTCCCTACTGCCTCAGGTGCACTATGTAATACCTTATTTTAATAGGTTTCAAATGAGTGATGAAATCCATAACCACACAGTTTAATGACTTCCACACTGCTGCAAAAATACGTGCACAAAAGTGTGGCTGCAAAGCCATGTTTACGTCACTGGAGAGACACAGCTGGCTCCATCAGCACCGTGGTGCTTTGGCTTTCCCTTTATTGCATGACAGAAATTAGTTCAAGAGTACCTGGGACTGACCCTGAACCTGAACCAGCCTTAAATAAACAATATTTAGTGACTCTAATAGCTGGAGTTTGATTCTTTCCATCTCTTCTTCCCTCTCCCCAGCTGTGTTTTGTTCTTCAGTTTTGCTGCAATTACCAAGCACTTGAAACGGTGTCCTCCACAAACTGAACGACCTCCATCTCTCTTTTTATTTTCTACCCACTTGTCCTTTGGGTCATAGCTGATACAGAACCAGTAAGAAGGAAACAAACCATTACCTACCTGGAAGGAGTTTTCAGACAGTACGTTGCAGAAGGGACCTCACATAAGATGAAGAGGTGAGCTTTGCAAGACACTAGACCGTGCTTGCCAGGGACCTGCAGAAGAGTGAAGTTGCCTCATGAGAGAATGCGACCCCAGCCACTACACAGCCCCTCCAGCAAAGCCAGCAGCTGGGCACAGGTCTATCAACAGCCCCAGACCAGGTGCAATGATGGGACAGGTCCAGGGCCCACCCTGGGGGTCCAGGCAGGAGTAGCAGGAGAGGGGGGCACCTACAACACCAGCCTGAGACCCACCTGAGAAGACCCTGTTCAACAATTAGCCAGGATGAGGCACATGGACAGCATCACTCCAGCAGGCACTAGAAACCCTGGCTGAACTGAGCTGGAGCTGCTGGGCTTATGACAAGGTGGGTGGAGGCCCCAAGGGAGGCTGGGCAGGCTCATTAAGGCCTATTAGCACTCCCAAGGCCCTCATTTTTTCGTTATCTTTGGCTTGTTTTCACCTTGTCTCATTGAAAAGACACCCCCCTGGTGCTCTGCGTGGTGGATCGGTGGAGCATGGCTCCCCAGCTGGGGATGGCACAGACAGCTGCAGCAGCTCCCCTGCCATCACTCCCTCTCCTGCCTTTAAATTCTCCCGTTTCCTTGTATCGAAGGCATGGCCAACCGTAAAATTAATATCCTGGCACAGGCAAAACAATCACAGCACAATCTGCAAACACCTCAGAGGAGCAAAGCAATGCTGCCTGCAGTGCAAGCAAAAGAATATTTGAAGCTAAACTGATTTTATTTAATTTTTTTAAAGAACCAAGGGCACTTCCCCGCTTTCAAGTGGCAACAGGAGGAGCCTGACATGCTCCTCCATCAGAGACAGAGACGGAAAGAGCTCGCTGACCAAAGGGAAGCAAACATATGGAATACGTTACCCGTGCCCGTCATACAAGTAAGGAGCTTTAAAAAGTTCAAAAGGAAACTAGATACATTTCCAAACAAAGGCAGGCTGAAAAATAGGGGGTGAGTGACAATGCACAGCAGGGAGGGAAGGGGAGAGGGCTCACATAGCCTTTCCTCTGTCTGAGTAAGTCTGAAGACCTGAAGTCTTTTGAATATGGAAGTTATCTAAAAAGATGGAAGTTATCTGAAAGATGGAAGTGATTAATCAAGAAGGTTTGGGGCAGAATGAGAAAAACTAAGGGCCCATATAAGTAATTAAACCTTCTAGGTGCTCACACTCTCACTATACACACTATTAGTACTGCTGGCCTGGCTTGGCCTACTCTGTCCCAAACCCCTCTGTACTTGCTTGTGAGGAGGCTTTTCAGTGGTGCGTTGTGATAGGACAAGGGGCAACGGGCACAAACTGGAACACAGGAAGTTCCACCTCAACAGGAGGAAAATCTTCTTTGCTGTGAGGTTGACAGAGCCCTGGAACAGGCTGCCCAGTGAAGTGGTGGAATCTCCTTCTCTAGAGATTTTCAAAACCCACCTGGATCTGTTCCTGTGTGGCCTGCCCTGGGTGATCCTGCTCTGGCAGGGAGGGTTGGACTCGATGATCTCCAGAGGTCCCTTCCAACCCCTACCATTCTGTGATTTTCACACATTGAATGATGTGTGAAAATTGTCTCATCTCAAGCACCCCCCAATGCCTGTCGCTACTTTTTCGTGTTGCTCTTACTGTCCCTTCTTCCCCTCTCCTCACATGTTGCTGATCGTTTCATTCACGATTTTTATTTCGTATGTTGACAGAGGGCAGGATTTACATGCTCGGTTCGAAATACCTAGAAGTCCCTGTCAATAGGCACCTCAGAGCCAATCTAGTATTTAAGGAGCAATTAAAGGAATTCCCATGATGTTTTCATCCATGTGTCTTGCCACTGCTAAGCTTTCTGCTCTTTCAGAAGGACGTGTGTGCATCCTGTAAACAGCTTTATAAAAAAAGGAAAAGAGCATTTTGATAGCAACACAATTACTTTTATACCTTATATTGACTACCTAGAGACGCCATCAGTTTTAAAACGTAGTTTCAGTCAAACCAAGAAAAAAATCTGAAGCTGTTGAAATTGCTGCGGTTTAAACTTTCAAACTACAAATGATGTAAAATAAGGTTATTTTAATGTAATATTTTCTTATGTAAACACTATTTTATTATGTGGAATCCTTTTTTTTTTCCTGAGAAGTCCCTAACCAGTACTTCAACACCTAACTTAAATGGCAAGTAAGTTTTTTAAGCAATAATCCACATCTTTTCATAGTCACAGCAATGAGCATTAGTAGAAGCTGATCATTAATTTTGTACCAGTCACCAACACCCTCTGTTTCTGGAAAAAATCTGATACTTTAGAAGTCAATTAAAAAAATGGCCATTTTATATCGAAGAGGTGACTTCTCAAATGAATGCAGTAATGGTAAAGATACAGCTATTCTACCCTTCCATCAAGTTCAGCACATTTTTTTCATCCTGTGCTTTTGTACATTGACTATTTCATACAACAGTGACCATTTACTCTAGTCAGGGAGCACGTGGCAATATTAAAATAATGCTTTTATTATGTTCTGTCTCTTGGGTAACATGTTCCAGAGCATGAATATTCAAGGTATCTGATCTGTGGACCTTCAGACTAAATAGAGAGAGATCACACAATCACAGAATTGCTATGGCTGGAAAAGACCTTTAAGATCATCAAGTCCAACCATTATCTAACTCGTATCAGGGCCACTTCTGCACCATATCCTTGAGCACCCTACCTAGACAGCTTTTAAATACACTCAGGGATGGTGATTCAACCACCTCCCTGGGCAGCCTGTTCCAGTCTTTGATAACCCTTTTGGTACAGAAGTTTTTCCTGATGTCCAATCTAAACCTCCCCTGGTGCAACTTGATGCCATTTCCTCTTGTCCTATCAAGCTGTGACCTGTGAGAAGAGACCAACACCCACCTCACTATGGCCTCCTTTCAGGTAGTTGTAGAGAGTGATAAGGTCTTGCCTCAGCCTCCTTTTCTCCATGCTCAACAACCCCAGCTTCCTCAGCCGCTCCTCATAGGACTTATTCTCAATACCCTTCACCAGCTTCATTGCCCTTCTCTGGACTCGCTCAAGCACCTCGATGTCTTTCTTATACTGTGGCGCTCAAAACAATAAATGAAATAAAATAAAATAAATAGACATTATCCTGTGAGATAACCAGACTCTCTCAGAAAGTATTCTAGGCTGCAAAAACCCAAAAGTATATAGTGCTCAGAAAGCACTCCTCATTGTACGAATATAAGTGTCTGGAACCATTTTAATGCTCAGTAGTTCTTAAGACACAGCTTTCACATTCAGCTGCACTCTTCTGGGTCTTCAATGTTTAGTAAGAGAACTGGTCTATTTTAGCTCTAGGTAGTTAATATTTCAGATATACATTTAGCTTTTTTTTTTTTTGAAAGAGACAATTAGCATGCTCCTCATGGGAAAATACATAAACACGAGAAAACCCTACAGAACCTAATGTTACAGAATCACAAGTCAAAGAAAATCCCCAAGTAATCTTAATTAGATGGCATAAAGATGCTAAAACCAAATTAAACAGAAGCATCTTCCGTGGTACCTCAGAAGCTCCCCTCTATCCCACTGGCAGGGTTATGCTGCCACCTATTGCAAAGCTGAACTTCAGAGACTCATCTCATTTTGCCAGGCAAAGTGTTTGCAATTACTTGTCCTTTTTTTTTTTATTATTTTTCTATTAGAAGTACTTTCTTCTGAAATATCTGCTACTGATCACCACTGGAGACAGGATACAGACCTAGGTGGACTTTCAGCCTGACCAAACCCAGCTGTTCACACATTTTGATCTCTACATTTTCAGCACAGGGGTGTAGGTTAGTAGCCGAAGCCTGCCCACATAACTGAGACAGCACTTCAGCCCTAGTATGAACTCAGAGCAGAGCCCTTAGGACACCTCTTCTTCCTTCTCACAAGTGCAAGTGAAGTCCACGTTCCCTTTACATATATCCCACACCTCGTTTTAGCAGCCGGAGTTACCAGCCCAGACCAGGAAGCACTAGTGGCCAAAGTTGCTTTTTTGTGCACGTACAATTTAGGCAACTTTATTTTAGACGGAGCTGCAGAAGGATGTGGTGTGCACACCTCTAGAGTCAGCCGTGAGCAAAACTGAAACAAATAGTGATGGTACTTCCAACTTTTCAACTAAAGTAGCTTGGGCACTGATCAAATTTCACAGTTCTCAGCATACTTTTGCTGTCTTTGTATCTTTTATTTTCCACCTACCTTGGCACGACACAAATGCCCTCTGTTCCTTCATGTCTCCAGTAGTATCAACCCAGTCAAGAGGTAGACATTATGCCTTTGCTGCCCTCTTAAGGTCGCTTAAGCTGGGAATATGAGGCCATCTATAAGCAAGAAGTTTGCATCATTACACAGACACACACACCCCCCCGCCCCTTCATGCTCTTATCTTTCCAATCCTGTCCATTCCCACCTCATTGTTCATTTTTGTTCTTCCAGCTTTAGGAACCACAGGGTTTGTCCCAACAGTAGGTGTCCAACGGCAGCAGCACTGCAAAGCAGGAGCAGTGCAGTACTCAGGAGGCACTCCTGGGCAGCTGCTCAGGCCAACCTCCTAGCAGAATTTTCTCATTTATCTAAACTGTTTCTAAGCCACTCAGTGGGAAAGATCTTAAACCACAACTGCAGCTGAAGCGATGGCCCGGATGGTAGGCTGCCAGAGAGGACTGCTAGGTATGAGGGCTGTTAGGTCGCCAGCAAAACAAGCATCAGAAAGATGAGGCATTTTACATTGTTTGCTGTGCCAGAAGGTGTGAGTTTGGAAACTATTTAATTGCTAAATCCAACCAGGATCTATTAAAGTCAGCATTGCTTGCAGCACGGGGGCAAACGAGAGCATCAGCGACTCGGACGGCACAGAGTAGCAGATCACATTTTCAGAGTAATACAGTAATTCACATATTCCTTGGACAGGTGGACACACTCTCTGGTGTCCAGGGAGGGGGACAAAGGACACTTGCAGAAATGGAAGCTGTATGATGATGTCAGCATGACACCTCGGTTCAACACCCTCCCATTATTAGGGGAGCTGACTGACGAAGAGGTTGGGTTCACTGGCAACTTTGAGCCTTCTCATCATGTTAGTTGGTTGCTCAGGAAGTAGGTTGTTCTGGGGAGTAAGCTGGGATAAAGATCTGAGACAGTCTGCGGTCCTCAGGTCTGTAGGTAAGCTGTTGCTAAGCAGCAGGAATTAGAAGCACTGTCTGTAAAGTGCAGTGACAGAGTAATTAGTACCCTTCTCTTTCACCCAAGTACATTCAGGTACTACATTCACATCAGACCCTTCACAACTGTAACCTGCACATTCTAAGCTTCTTCCCTACTCCTGGCAACTCCTGTTGTCCTTTTATCTGTTTTCACAGACAGAAGAAAGCTCTCACTTTCCGGTTCCTACACGACTAGCGCACACATGCTATCTGTGCCGCAGTCAGAAAATGCACAATTCAGCTGGGTTTTAGCCCAAATCCAGGAGGCAGCGGAAGACAAGACAGACTCAACTGTTCTGAAAGAGCTGGTCAAAGATTCCTGGGTCTACCACACAAGATCATCCTCCTTCACACTCACTCCATTGTTCTCAGTGATAAAGGACAGTACTTTTTTTTTTTTTTTACTTTTTTTTTTATTGCTGTTAATTCAAGGAAAAAGGTTGCATAAAATCCAATCTCTTCTAGAAATATAAGTGACCTTTCCAGTACATTTCAAATATCAAAGTATATGGTAAACATACAAATAAAGAGAAGGTAACATACCTCCTATTTACAGTACAGTATTTTAAATCATAAAATAAGTTCCATAAAGTACAACTGGCAGGTAATTCACAATACAAGTCCATTGGTGGTTTAACACCCTCACTTCAACTCAAACGCAGTTCATTCATTTCAAGTGGTCCAAAAATACCCAGATCAAATAAAAATTTTAATCAAAATAATTTTCATTTACTACTTAACCTTTTTTTTTCATTATTTTATTTTTAAATTAAAGCTTTCATCTACTTCCCTCCCCATTCCCCCCCTCCACGAAAAAAGTTTTAAAATGTACACTGGTGCTATAAATATAAATGCTACTTATGAAGTAATGTAGTAATCAAGCTTTCTTCTTCAAGTTTTTTTTTTTGTTTGTTTAGCAATTAATTAGATGGCTGAACCAAAGATTTATTTTATTTCATCCCTCTACCGGACACCGGGTCTGATTTTAAGAAAAAAAAAAAAAACAAAAGCTTTTTGCCATGAACTGTGAGGAATGCCAAACCCTATGGATATATAGTGGTAATTGTTCATCGGTGGTGAATGCAGCAGTCAAAAAATACACTCATCTTCCAGATAACCTCAGTGCACTTTAGGAAATCAAATATTACCTGGAAGCAATTTAGTACATATATTGGCTTTTAAAAATAAAATAAAAAATACAGCAGCATTAAACTTACTTACTCATGATACTGACATGATTAATACCATCTTAACACTCATTTCAGTCTTTCACATTATACTGTAATTACGCATAGTGGTAAATTGTTATAAAATAGTGACTTTGCTATTTGGTAGACAGGTTCTAATACTAATACCTGACTATTTTGTAGAAAACCATAGCTTTTGTTCAGTTTGAAATAAAACATTTACATTCTAAGTACAATGCAACACTGTAATAGTTTAGGAAAAAAATATTCAATCAAGTAATGTTCGTTCTCTGTTGACACGATGTAGAATAGCTTTAAAAAAGGAAATATGCCGTCAACTTTCAGTACAAATTCAAACACACGAGTACAACATTCATACCATTTTTTTTTTCACCTTGTTGCTGAACATACAGGCTAAAAAGCTACAATGGAGGAAAAATCTGTCGGTTTAAGCTCGTTTGTTTTTCTAAATCTGTCCCAGTCCACACAGTTTCAGCCCCTTCCTGCACTACGCACGTTCATTTACTTGGGACTCGAAAGAGCTGCGTACATGTATTATTATCAGCTAGAGAAGACGTACAGTATTGTGTGTTCCTTTGGACTCTCCTAATAGGACGTTCGGACATCTCCCCTCAATTCATGAGCATTAATTTGGCGGATGGACAGGGTCTGTATGAACTGCTAAACACTCATGCAAGTCCAACGACTCCACGTGGACCAACAGGGAAAAAAAATAAAACAGCAGCATAAGGAGAGCAGGGAGGTAGGGGAGAAGATTGTGGTGGGGAACATGACCAAGTTTCTTCTTTCACCATATGGCTGCTCCACCATGATGTCAGAGGTCAGAGGACTTTTGTGGTTTGTTTTTTTTTGTTTTAAAAATGCAGTAAACATTGCACATGTCTCAAGTCTTCAGTGCAAAAGCATGGTTCGACTGCTCTGTTTGATTGTTTGGCCGTGTGTCTGAATTACATGCATTACACAAGCCTTTTGTAGAAACCAGGAGGAGACCAGGAACTCAGCTTTCTTCTTTTGTACGGAACAGAGGTTCAAAGCAATGAAAAATTCCAAAAGAATATAAAACTGGGAATGTCCCCAAACACAAGACCAACCCTCCCCCTCCCACACACACCTTCCCCCAATTTCCCAAGCTTCAGTTTAAGTAGTCAGTGTTTACTTGTTTCAGTCTGCAGAATCCAAGGTATCATTGGAAGGGGGAGGGGGAGGTGCGTATCTCAGTCTGTAAGTGCCTAAAACAGGAAAGAGAACTACTAAGTCACTGCTCACAATTAAAATGGATTACAAAACCACTACAAGGTATCAAAATGGACATGCTCTTCAAAAGACACCATCATCCTCCAGCCCTTTTAAAGTAGGTCCTAAGATTTTTATACTATTTTCTTTCATTTGCCTGCTAAAACTGTTCAGTTTAAAAAAATAGATAGACAGGAGACAGAGGACTTTACCTTTACTGGAAAAAAATACAAAGAAAAGACCGCCTCCACCAACGTTCACCTTTCCTGTTCCAGTCTGACCAAACAAGTAACGTCAGAACGGGCACAGGCAAAGAATGAAAAGTGGCCGATGCTTTACGCAAACGCTGCGTTTCCCCCTTCTTCTGGATGGGGAGAGAAATGGCACATAGCGCTGAAGCCACCCCTTTGTTTTTTAGTTCCAACTGGCTTCTGCCTTTTTGCTGCAACTTGTCCGAAAAGTTAAAGCATGTTTCATTTATGTGTTGCATGACGGGGCACAGAAGTATGGCTGATTGTGCAGAGGTAAGCTCTAGAAAAGGTAAATTATCAAACGGCCGATCTGTTGGCTTTTTAAAATTCTCCTAAGTCTTAAGAATCCAAGTTTGCATCATAGACAGCAATTGTTATCTTTCACTTTCTACCAATGAATTCTCCAAAAAAACACTGAACAGGAACGGAAAAATTGAAACGACATGCAAATCTCGACATCATGCCAAAAACCAAGCAGTGAAAAAAGAAGGATGGTTTAGGACTGACATAGTTGGACTTTCCAGCTGTGAATCACACCCATTTGCAACGCCACCCGGCGAACCCCGCTTCCCTCGCACTGTTCTACAAACCTTTCAGGCAGAGATAAGATACTGTGCAGTTTTAGAGCAGGTCACTAGTGCACAACCATTTACACAAAACAAGACACACGCACACCTTTCTGCAAGACCAGAAACAGCACATTCAGAAAGGTAAAGAGAAACGGCTAAACTCAAAAGCAAGTCCGCTGGGAGTTATCATGATTACCTTGTTGACTGGCCTCCATGGATGACTGCTTACAGTCCTGCGCATAGTGTCCACTTACACCACAATTGTAACACGAAACGTTCCCGTTCTTCTTGGGTCCCGACCCATTTGTGTTGGCAACTACGTTAGGTGCTGGATATACAGGATAGAACCTCCCAAATCCTGCCATCTGCTGCATACCATAGTTGGCTTGGCTCCCCATGACCGGGTCATGCATAAGCCCATTTGCATATGGAGACTGAGGCAGGAAGAAAGGAAGTTGCGTTCCATTGCTTTGATGTGCTTGATTGAGGTAGCTGCCATTGCAAAGGGATGGCAGAGTGAAGAAAGATGGAACTCTGTAGACTTGTCCATGAAGTGGGTTATGATAAAAATAGCTATTAATCTGAAGGCTTCCATTGGTCCCACAGCTACACCTGCGTCCGCAAGAACCACAAGGACCAGATCCCAGCTGCTGCGCAGGTAACATTGTCCCGTTAGCGTTGTTATTTCCAACGGCGTTTATGTAGGATGTGCTGTCGCTCTGTGCGGTGCTGTGTGTCAACGCGGGGCTCGGGCTCGGGGCGGGGCCTGGCGTATGGGTAGGTATTGCAGGAGGAACAGTGGACTGGACTTGACCGACACCTAAACCAGCCGACTGAGGGGGCGAGGAAGTCGCTACAGTGTTGAGCACGTTTGTGTTCTGGTTGGGCAACACACCGGTAGCGTGAGGACTGCCCGGCAAAGCGTACGAAGCTGGTGGAGGCGGTGGCGCTGCTGCTGTGGAAAGACCAGCCGCTGGAAGAACTACCTTTAGATTGGTAGGCTGAGGGATCGCTCCTGGATTTCCCTCAATGTGAGGCACCATTTGATTCAGTCCTACCACCTGGGATGCAGGTTTAGTGATGGGATCTGTAGTAGGAACTGGGGATCCTGGGAAACTACCCGGATTGTGGACTGGGATAAAGGCAGTATTTGGTGATCCGATACTTAAGTTTCCTGTCGGCTGCTGTGGTCCATTAACTGTGCAACTTTCCGATAATCCCTGCGGGGAGGGCATTTTCAATCTATGTATTGCCAAATGCAAAGCAGGGCTACCAGGCTGGACAGAATGTGGAAGAAAAGTGGATGGGACTGGCAAGGGGGAAGCCATCAGCTCGAGGCGTTTCTCGGGTTCCCCAGAGGTGACCGGGCCCATTCCGCCAGGAGGTGTATTTGCAGACTCTCTCACCGGTGAGACGGCGACAGGCGTGGTAACCAGCATTCCCATTGTTTTACCGTCCGCAGATATGGGGGGCGGGACGACCGCTTCAGGCTTCTGGGCAGCGCTGTGCATCACACAGTGTAAGGCAGGCATGAAGGAAATATGTTGAAACTTTGCATTCAAAGGATCTTCTGCAAGGCTTCCGTTTTCATTATTCACCGAAGAGATCTGAACAGAGGATTTGTTCATATTTGATGAGCTGACGGCGCTGTAGCCTGAAAACCTGCTCGTGTTTTGATTCCCAGAGTCCTCAGAATTGCTGTCGGTGTCTGTGGAAACAAAAGCATTTGTCAGTCAGAAGAACAAATCTGAAACAATAGAGTCATGCCCTCCGCTCATTTACCCATATAAAACTTGCTAAGTTTGATGATACAAATGACAGCTACGTGTTTCTGAATTAGAATAACTATGAAGTTAATTTCATTCATCCCAATCAAGCTAGGTCAATCTCCACCCCGTGCCTACACCAACCTGCCCAACTAGCTACTGTGTCCTTGACTTGTGTGCGCCCGCAAAGGTGAAGAGTGGGACACAGACCAAACCAGGAATTTGCAACTACCGAGAAAGACATTAACACAGCTTACTCAGATTTGGAAAGAGTGACAAAATAAACTCTCAGTACATAAAGAAGGACCTCTCAGACATGCCACACACAATTTGATACAAAATCAGAACCTTTCATGCCAAAGTTTTTCCCATTGCTGTACTCCTGAAATGCCTCGAGAGAGCTATGCCACTCAGGTCAGAAAATTACTACACGGATGTAGTAATTCAAGTGGTATTTAAACAGTCCTGCTAGAACCGCCTTCAAATTGTCCAGCACGAAACCCACAAAGCAAAATGTGTTCTGTGGCTAGTTCTGAAATAAAAGCAGCTAATAAAATTAATTCATACAAGAAAGAGATCAGTCTAGGAATAAAAACGTTCATGCACGTTCTCCATAAATACAACCTCTGTCTTTTTCTTCTTCACTATCAAAGCTTTCCCTCCCATCGTGTCGTGGACTAGAAGGAGAACTGTAACTTTCAGATGATGTTTCTCCACATGTATCATGGCCAGATCCAGCATCCAAATTCAGATCTAAAAATAAAAATTAGCATTTTTATTTTTAATCTCAGTATATGGAAGTGAGGTTATTTTGGTTTGCTCACATCTCACAATAACTCAGATTTTTTGTTTGCTCCTACTTAATTGCATCTATGCCCTGCATTCCTAGTGTTCCCGCTCCCAGCATTCAGGACTGGTCTTGTCCATAAGTTTGCAATGTCTGAATCTCTGGTGTTAAAGAAGGTGGCACTAAAAATTCATATTTATCCAAAGAAGCAAAAAGAATGATAATCCTTAATAAATTTTGTGACGCTTATGCCAAATTGTACTATTTCTTCTGAATGGTAGCAATCAAACATTTCCATTCAAAGAGATGCAATACTTCTTGGTCATACCAGCAAAGACAGAAAGCTAACTCAGTGGGCAGTATCAAAATAATGCGCCTTTTTACAAGTAACTCTTACGGAACAGGCTTTAAGCAAACTCCATCAACAAAACCTGTATAAAGAAAAAGAGGGGAACCAAAAAAAAGTGTAAACTGTTTTCTACATTCTGAATGGGATCACAGGAAACTCATTTGCTGGAAAGCAGCTGGAAAGCAGGGTGGGTTTGGATCCTATTAGTAAAGTCTAGTAGTTAGCGAGTATTGTCAAGCTTTCAAGCTCAGCCTCAGAGGTGAAGGAGCAAGACAGATATTCTGAGAGAGGGTTCACGTCAGACACCAGCTTACAAGAAACCACGATGCCTCAAACGTTGGCTGGTAAAACTCCAGGACAAAAATAAGAACATTATTATTTATTTTATTAATCCTAATGAACTAATACTTTGTTTATGGATTATTAATTTGTTTATTATTTATACTGCAAGTTTAACAGCTTGGCATAAGTCCAAGTGCTGCCTTAATGCTTCAATTCTTGAAATAATTTTCTGGATTAAACCTGTGTTTGGTCAAATCATTTTAACAAGTGTTCCGAATATCTAATGTAACCTGGAGCAGCAGTGTCAACCTCACATCAGTGAAAGCAGGAGTTTAAAGGGCTAGTCATAAAGTATCAAGTCTTCAAAGTTACAACTGTAACTGAGCCATCAGAGAAGGTAAAAAAGGGGAGGAAAAAAAATGAAAGAAAACATGATGCAGTTAAAAATTGCTGACTCAAAACAGAGCATTTTAAACAAAGCCTGGATATATAAGGCTAGCCAGACAAGCAGACTGCAGCCTGATTTTTTTCTTTAGGCTATGTCTCCAACAGGGTACTCATAACACATTTTATGCTTGTACACCAATGCACAGGTAGAAAGCTCATCTCTGAGCAGGACTCAATTGCTTCCAGCCTCTGTGGATTACGGTTTCTTCCTGAAGCGGCCTTAACTAGCCAACAGTATCAGGCAGGTAGTTTCACATCTGTAGAGTAGTGGGCAGCGAGCAGACAGAACTCCCACGGCAAAGCTTTCTCTACTTAACTTTGCACTGCATCACACAAAATTGCACCACCCCTTAAAGTTATCATCAGTTCATAAAAGCTCAGTGTGTTTCACCTGAACCTGACAACAAAACCAGTAATCAATCAGAAATGTACGCAGCAAAGCTGTCCTGCAGAGTATGTTTCTGCTTGTACAACCCTCAGCTACATTTTTCTAAAACTGTCCTGCTTTTACTGTGTTTGTGAAGTGGGAATTCTTAAAGTTTTAGCCAAATACTGTTTGTAGAAGGTAACAAAAGCTTCCCATAAAACACATGATGATAATTCAGAATGGATTCCACCTGCAACTCAAGCAGTGAGAAGAAAGAAAGAAAGCTTAATCGAGACTGTACCCCAAGTGGAAGCAAGAGCAAGACAAGGCACTTTTATTTAAGAGTCCTTTCAACACACGCCCATCAGGTGGTGTAAAAAAGGCAAAATCTTTGTGAACTTTCTGTCGCGAGAACTAAGTATAAGAGAGGCAAGAGAGCAAATGATACTGGCACCTTAGAAAACATCAAGAAGGCAAAGTCAATGGGTAATGCAGCCCTTCAGAAATTTGAAATAAAGCTTGGAGACTCAACTCACTAAAGGAACACAAAGATCATTCTTTCTGTCTTACAACTGACGGATGTACCCAAGCCTTGGCCTAGACGCTAGATTTTGCCGGATTACCTGAACTTGAAAACCCTGTTAGGGCAGCAGACAGAGTTCTGCATTGTAGCTCAGTAGTCACTTGGTTTACACACTACAGGGCATCAATGGTTTGCACCAGAGGGGTTTTAAACAGGTTCCTCATGGGCCATTCCACAACAGCTGAAGAAACTCGAGTTGCAAAGAGAACGCTCATGACAAGATGCTGGCCTTCCACACGCTCAGGCTGCTAATTTCCGTAGAGAAGCAGGCTAACAGTTAACTGTTTATGTAACTACTGCTCCACATAAAACAACTTCCAGAGGATTTACTAGTACTTTTCCAGTTATGCATGGAAAGAGACATGCCCTAAGCAACTGCGTACAGGATATTGAGCCTAGCATGTTCTATACAGCAAGTCAAAGCACAGACTAGACAGCCAACGTGCTGATTGCACCTAAACAGCTTTCAGTCTTATGATTTCCCCTTTACAGCAGAACCATGAATAAATTAGCAAAGGCAGAAATACTGTTTCTTATAAACAGTGTGGTGAAAAAACCATCTTACCTTTTCCTGTTTCTGTATGGATGTGTTGTGATGCTGCAACTCTAACTCCATTCGGCCTGTTACTCAACCGGCAGTCAGTCTTCTTTGCTTTCTCCCTGTGTAAATAATTTTCATGTTTGGTTTTGTTTTTTTTCCAAATGCATGGGCATAAATAACCATCCATGAATGAACATACAATGCCACTGTAAACAAAAGCAGTGGCTCAAGGCCAGAAATATATATGTAATAGATTTAACAACACAAGTAGATAATAAATAAACAGATAAAGGCTGCTAGTGCAATATATCAGGAACTAAACTGCAAGCAGTGTTACTAAACGCTATGAATAAAGATCTAGAAAAGAAAACACACACAAAAAGAAATGGTGCAGCTGATACTGCAGTAGTCTTTGGAAGGTGCTGTGCGTAACGCAGCCACACACCAGACTGGCATAAAAGCAGCTGGCTACAGAGTACCAAAATGACACCAAGTCAACTTGGAAGTAGGCAGACTATTAGATAAGGGTGGAAAGGTTTTCACTTCCTCCCAGTGCAGGATCGTGGAGCCCACATGAAGTTCTGAAACCCTCTGATATGCAAATTATCTTCAATAAAACATTTCAGCAAGTTGCCACCCACTGCATAATGTTCAATTTGATTTCCAGTGTTTTCTGGACAGCTTTTAACAAATAAATATAAAAGGAAAAAAGGCAATTCAGTATCAGCTAAAAAGCTACTTCTGCTCCTTCATCTTTTTGCTAAAGGACAACAGATATTTTGAGAAATTAATGCATACAATTATATTCTATCTTTCAAGTAATTTATTTTCAGAAGATAAAATGAAGATTTTTATGAAGACTGGCGCCACAACATGCCAGCTCTTGTTCCACAAGAGCAAAATAAAACACCTAATTTATTGTAGACTGATTATGAGAGTGAATGCATTACACTTTGTTTCTGGATTATTGGTTACATGTGAAACTTACTTTTCCAGCTGTGGTTTTCCTTTCTTCTTACTTATTGTAGACAGACTTCGTTTTTCCACTGTATGCTAGACAGAAAATACATTTGGCAAGTCACTACTTGCAAATCAATCAATCAAATTATTGTCTGTGTGCTGTCTTTCCGCTTGACGATAAAAAACCAATGCGTTGCATCACATATCTGCTAAAAAGGCTAATCACAAGACTTAAGAGGCTACAGAATTTATTGATACGTGGAATTATTTGATAGTTGGGTGGTGGGAAGTACATGCGGCAAATTATTTTTACACGGTGACAAAATAGGTATCCAGCCTTAAATCGAGGGTTGCTGCTAAACTAAATTTTAGAAGACAACGGAGAAGCGCATAAGAAAAACCATAGCATCTGCATAATTCTTTACTACTATTACTAGCTGTTAGTAATATATCATGTTTGGCAAAGGAGTAACATTTATGAAAACTCAGAAATAATCTCATATATAGCATATTTGGACATACTTTAAATAAGTAGTACCTTTTCCTCTGCTTTAGTACATTCTTTTTTTCTTGCCTCAAGCTTGCAATATTTCAAGCTTTGATACAGGCTACCATTTTATCATTAGAGGGAAATCTCAATTCATTGCTCTGCTTTACAAAATAAGGAACCTTTTCATTTGGCTTGCTATTTCCCACATAATAATCAGACAAATTCTGCATGTAGAATAAATCTAAGCAATTCTAACAGTTGTTTACAGTTTTTCAGATGTAAGCAGTGAGCAACCTTCCTCCTTCTAATTTCAGTAGATGATTTTATTTATTAATCATTATTCTTTTAACTATACTCACACCAAAAAAGAGACAAGTCTCACAAAAAAGCTTATGTGCATTTTTTTACAAGAAAAATTAATACTAAAGTTACTTAGATAATACAGGTAAGACAGAAAGAATGTGGTTAACCTGTTGTCCCTACTGCAGCATTAATACAGTTTAGTTATTGATACAGTTTCTAGTTTTTTCCTTGTAATAACACAGAAATTCTGCAGGCATTCTGAAATTCTCTCTGATGACAGTATGTTACAGTAACAGGAGAGTGTCTGATTACAAATGAACACTAGACTTTTCTGAGTACTTATATCCCACTGGGAAATTTTATTTACAAATTCATAAACCGGATATGCAATTTCATGAGACAGTAGTAAGTAATTACGAGAGCTTTTCTAATCAAGGTCAGTAGCAACTTTACCTTTGACAGTTATTTGTACAATTCTAGCAGGGCTCTTCATCTTTTAAAGCTAAATCTGGTCGTGCAGTGGACAATCTTCACAAGTGCCTCAGAATATTGCTTTAAAGAAAAAAACAGCAACTCACCTGGTCAAGTAGGTTTGTACAGTGCTCTGGGTGATGCTGGACGATACAGCTTTTTCTTCTCCAGTCCATTACCCCATTTTGCTCAGAGTGCTGTGTGTTAAGGCTATCCAGTGAAGAACATTTTGCACCGCTAGCGCTGCTGAAAGGGAAAAACAGAAGTTACGTTGATGCTAACAAACTCGCAGGCTTTTCTTACCGACACAGGTATTTCTGCGTCATGTTGGGAAACCGCAGTATTTTGCTTTCAGAAAACCCTAGAAATTCTCAAGAGATTTAAAAGACGCAAATTAGAGGAGTTCTTGTGCTCTAAAAGTATACTAATGATCTGAACATAACTGGAATTCGTTTTTCATTGGTCTACTAGACGCAAAATTCAGAACAACAGGATTTGTAGAAAACAGTACTTGAGAGAGGAGTTTCCATGGATATTGCTGCACATAAAGTCTTTTTGTTTGTCCTTTTCATACCAGAAGTGGGAAATCTTCCAGAGAGAAATTAATTCCTCTTCTTTCTTCCTTATCATTAACCACAAAGCCAGAATTACTCTGTAATCCCTCTTTCAGAATTGATGAGACGTTTCAGGAAAGGAGTGCATGGCTACTCACGGATCATACTGCAGATGTTATGTCTGAATTGCAGAACAGTCATCTTGCTTTATATTTTTACCTTCAGGATTGCTAGTTTTGAGTAGTGCTGGGAAAGGGGAGCTGCATTTAGCATTTACTTTGGATCTTACAATGCCTTCTGCTAAAGCTTCTCTCAACAGCAGCTGGTCAGAAACAGTATCTAGGCCTGAGAGCACTGGTCAGCAAAGACAGCCAGAAAAACAGTCAGGGTTCTGACAGTGTCAGTAGGGCACATGGACCTATAAACTTTTCACGTATTGTAGAAAACTAGGCCATACTACTGACTGGATGCCAAAAAAAGCCAACCCAAACAAACAAAAAAACCAAACAACCCACAATTAAGACTTCTAAATTCTTATTCAAACACTTATGCTCATAATTGAAAATGCCCCTTTTAATTCAAGCCTGCTGGCAACCTGCTTCATGAAAGTTACTGCAATATGAAATGTTGCTCGGTTCCCATAATGGCAGAAATCTAGCTCACTCCAAAAAACATGCTCAAGTTCCAGAGGTACACATCAAATATCTCTGGAAATAAGTGCTCAAACTACTTAAAAGATGTACAGTATAATATTTTTAAAATAGCTTAAGAAAATGGTGAGAACCCAAGAAGATCCCAAAAATACAGACATGAGCCCCTGTCTGCACAGATATAAGCAAGGTCACTTTAGAAACTTCTGCTGAATAAAGTGCCTAATCTGCACCCATTTCATGTAAACTGTGATAGTAAATTTTTTATTTCGTATGTCCAATCCTATTCCTATCAGTAAATTTTTGAACTGTTCCAAGAGTAAGACTCCCATACTGAACAAAACCAAAAGGTAGATAGATGCAAAAACTTTCCTGACTTGTACACCAGATGAACTGCTCTTGACTATAGACAGTTTTATACATATTTAAAAGAGCTAAGTTTCATTCGGTGCCGTTAAAACACATAAATAACAGGCATAGATTTTAACAGACACACACATAACATCAACAGGAGGGGAATAACAGGCAAGCAGCAGTCAAGTAGCAAACACATTTTCCCCTCTTACATAAACAGAAAATAACAGCTAGCAAAAGGAGCTTCTATCACAGAGGTTTGTGGAAAGGTCTGTCCCTGTCTTCCCTACCTGATAGATCCTAACCTAGTCAGCTTTAGTGTTCTTTATTACACAATGAATAATTAAAAGATTTTATTTTTTTTAATTAGCAAGTATATGCTATTAAGAGCTATATACTCTTACAACTTCACAGTAGGCTGTATATCCAGTGGTATAATCTGAGATTTTTTTCAAGACGACCTTGTCTTCTTTAAGAAATGTAAGTTGAAAGTAAGTAGAAGGGTTAAAAAACAAAACAGAAACAGACCACTAAGTTGTCCAATTGGCAACTTCACAACAATCTTGCCTGTTAAAGATCTGTGAATCTTAACCAATATTATTTTGTGCTATGTTTATATTCTAATTATTGTAATTCCCGGTAATATCTCCAGCCCTCATCTGTTTATTTTACAGATAAAACAACACAGAACAAAACTGTAAATTACAATAAATTTTTTATCCATTTTTTCTCTTAATATAATTGAAGTATTACACAACTATGTGCAAACATACCCAAAGTTTCTGGTCAAAAGACATTAACAGGTAAATTCACGTTACATGCTTCACCTATCTGAAGACCTATGTAAACTACATTAATATCATTAAGAGTACTTCCACTTGCAATGGGCGTAAACCAGCAAGGTGTACATGCTTTTGCTACTAAGCAAGAGAAAGAATGGGCTACCTTCTCCTGCAGTCATCTTTGAAACTGCTAAAGAAAAGCTTACAATCAACTGCACTGGAAGTTTTCAGTATATGCATGGGCATGTGTGCACATGGGAAAAATACATGCAATACAAATTTATGTCACTCGGTTTATAAACACAAATCAAAACATCAGGTTGTGAAGATTCACAAAATTTGGGAAAGGAGAGAGTTACCAAATGATCTAGACCTACAGATTTAGAAATATGATCTTTTGAAATATTTTTCTAAGACAGATTGAGCTAATAATGGCCCCCTAAACAATAATAATAAAAAAACAACAACCAACCACAAAAAAGCCCAACACTCCAACCAACCAAACCCCCCCAAACAAGCTGTACCCTAGAAGGACACAGTCTCACAGCACTAACATATGAAGTGCAGAAATGCATCGTGGTCACATTACATTCTAGTACCTACTTGGCAACAGGACTTTTTCCATTATGTTTCTTGTGAACTGTTGTATGTTGCATTACATCTGGAAAAGAAAAAAAAAAAATCAACAAAGCATGATTTCAATAGCAATTCCTATTTCCTCTTTTAGATCAATCCAACAAATTCATCTTTCCATCACTATCGGCAATTTAGCAGAAGGCATCTCTGTTAAATAAGCCAGGCTTAATTTATAGTCCTGATATTAATAGGCGTTGTAGAGTGGACAGAGCAGTTTGTACAGACAGTATCAAGACTCTTTACCTTCCATGTCACAGAAGAATGAAACATAGGAACCGTAACAGGTGTTTGCTCAACTCTGTATTTAATCATAAGTACTAAACGTGTGACGGAGCATCACCCAGTATGAGAAGAAGGAGAGAGACGAAAGGATTCCGTCAGAAAAGTACAGAATTTTGTACTTCTTTTCTGAACTGCTACTATTAATCTCAAAACTCTGTCACACATTCTGAATAGTGAATGAAAACAAGACATACACAGAAGTATTGCATTCTGAACCTCGAAATTCACTCTGCAAGTAAGGCCTTACAAGTTACATTTGATGTAAGAAGAGATACTGCCTCAAATAAGAAACAACTTCAGAGACATGGTATGCCCTTTTCTTTAAGGCAACTGTTAAATTTTACTGAAAGCAACTTTTCTTAACTCCAGCTATTGATGATCTTCGCCTTTTTGGTAGCTATCATTTTGCCTGAACTCCCCTAATTGCTACACATAAGTCCAAATTACGATTTGGAAAAAAAAAAATACTCACAACTTTTAAACTTCTGGTGGCACTTCACTAAAATGGCACAAAAGGTGTTTTGAAATACATCTGTAGTTTCATCAGGTGAACAGATTAAATTTTATTTTAAAGACAGTATATGAAACGTTATTTGAGCCATTTCCAAATATATTGTAAATTTACTTGGCTCTGTTTTCTGAACTCTAAAGAAGAATACGGTAATCATTCTTTTAAATAATAAAAAGTTGTCTGAACTGTATGTGTCAATTACTGATTGCACGTAAAATAACCACAAGCTTCTTATTAGGTATTAACGTGCAACAGGACAAGAATGTGCCCTTCTGTGAAAGCCAGTGTAAGCGTTCAGTAGTCCATCAGTCCCATTTCTCATCCTTTTCACCTTCCAGAAGCTTAAACTCGTTTGCTGCTGAACACACTGCAAAACTGGCTTGCCATTCCTTTCAGAATGAAATTACTGACCAGCCACTAGGCTGCTGCTTCCACACGTGAACTGGTTTTGAGGTATGTGGAAAAGATCAGTTTTCAGACTGTAATCAATACTCACTACAATCCCAAACAGTCCTTATTAACAGCCCAAAGCATAAAAGCAGCATAGCTTAACAACAAGAAGAGGAAAATTTGAACATCCTTGCTGTGTAAACCTAAAAGCTAGACCAATTTGGCACATTTAATGCAAAGTAGTCTGCAACTCTTGAAATGCTGCACTCAACTTTGAACCCTGCGAACTGAAGAATAGGTGAAGACATGAAAGGCCACAATCTTGGCTCAAGTAAATTGTAAAGTGCATCCTTCTGTTTGCTCAACGCAGTTGTGGCGTTCAGCCTCCAAGTTGTCTATGAACACTCCCACTCCTTGAATTATACAACAATCTCCTGAGGAAACTGGTGAAAGTATACAAAAATTCATTTACGTAGTAGATTTCATTCAAATCTCTCAGCTCTGTACCAATGAAGAAATCAGTCAACTATATGATTTCCAGAACTAAACGAGGTAACATTTCTCACAGAAGAACCACCTTTGAGTGCACAACTACCTTCCTCCTGACTTGAAGCTTCTGAACTGTCCTCCTTGAAGTGTTCTGGTGCCTTAACCGTCTTCAAAGAGGGTTGTAAGTTACCTGCAGAGAATAAAGTTCATGTAGTAACTTTATAGATCTTGAACAACTAGACAGTTCCTGAATGTTCGCACTCGACTCAAAGCTAGGAAAATGGAAGACTGAATTTACTGGTTTGCGTGTGGCGATATCGTCTCCTTCAGAGCAGGCCATCTCCAAGAGTTAAAGTTCTACGGAGATGCTTTTATTTTGAAGAAAAGTGTGTGCAAAACAATTTTAAAGCTATGGTGCAATTTCAAAAGACTGGGACTGTGATTATAGCATCAGAAACATTCTTATTATCCTTCGCTTCAGATTTTTGTTATAATCCTTTAGTGTTAGAGTAGGAAAGGGGAGGAGACCAACAATAGTTACTAGAATTCTTCTGCAACAAGTTACACTCCTCCACTGTTCACCTGCCACTTCATCTGGGCTGAAGTCTTCTAGTATCCTTAACACAGTCTTCAAGTACAATTTTTGCTTTTCTATGCCAGATGGGTTGCAAAATTAGTGGCAGGTTTACTACAAAAATACCATTGCTATGCTCTGAAAAAAGACCTTGTTTGGTAATGAATCTAACTCCAGAAGTCTACTCTTTCCCTCTCAAAACATTCCATGTTACTGTAGGTAAAAGCACCTGAAAACTGTTGCTTAGAAGCTTGAAATCTTGATCCTTCTGAATATTGTCTGCATTGAAGATACTAAGTCCCCAGAGATCATTCTCTAATAAAGTTTGTTGGAATCAAAAGTCCACTCCAACCTGAAAAAGTGTCTAAAGTAACTGATGTTATGACCCAAGAGGGAGCTAACTGATTTCCTCCTTAACGGAACCATGGCTGCATGATTACACTTACTGCATATATTATTCAGTATGAGATCTCAACTATTATTTAAGGTATAAAGACCCTTCACTGAACATAGAATTTATTTCCACACAGGTTTTACTAAAACCATATCCTTCAGAAAGTGAATCTTTTTGTATTTTCAAGAAGTGATATTTTTATCCCCAACTCTAAATAGCAACTGAAGACCAACTTAAGTCACGTTTTGTCTGCCACTTAATTGTGCACATTCGATTTGAGAACTATGATGAGATCTTTCACTACGTTCAAAATATGCCATCACAAAATGCTAACCTGTAATTGCAAATATTAGCAAGATTCCAGGAATCCTAAACTGGAAACTAGAGAAAACACAGAGGTGACCAATAAAAAAAAACCCTCCTAAGCTACTTAATTGTGGTGACTTTGGCAATGAGCAGGCTGAGTACTTTTGTCTTAGTACAGCTTCTATTACCCCGCACCATAGGAAATGTGAATGTGAGGTACCCCAGACAAGTCACCCAGTCCCCTTTCTTCAAACAAAAACAGCTACGCTTACATTTATCCCACTATTTGTCTTCACCAAACTCTTTCTTAGTATCCAACTCAATGTCAGGGCCCTGAATCACAACAGCGGGCTTTGCGACCTCTTCCCTTGCCCTCCCAAGGCCTTCAACTGCCTGTGCTCAAGATCCAATTGATACAATGCAGTTCTGCAGTTTTGGGTGAGACTGGGAAAAGAACCAGTGGAGGTCTTATCTGGGCTCTCCATCCTTCCAGCCTGGAAGCTACATCCGAGTTCAGGCCCATGCCCAGGGATGCTGCGGCCGTGCCTGTGCCCGGCTGCGTACCACGCTGATCCTGTTCTTAACCCTGACCTACTGACTTGCTTTTCTGCCTTGACCTGAAAACTGCCTCACTGCTTTGGACTCGTCTGGTAATCACCAGATTCTTGCCTGCCTCTGGTCCTAATCTTCCTTAGAGCAAGTTAAGCCCAGTGTTTTCTATCTTATCCATCAGAGAGAAGAGATCATCCCCTTTGCGTTCGCTTTGCATTATGACTCTTTGGTATTTGAAGACTTAAGTCATCTTCCACTGGAATTTCTCCTCCCCTCTGCTAAACAATTAAGTTCCTCATCCTATCAGTCATGCATTCTAGATCTGACAAATCCTCATGAACTTTCATGTACCAATTATTTATTTATTGTTATAAAAACTATCTCCCATTTATGATCACACTATACTCTGTTAGACATCTGTCCATTCTATCCTTCTGACCTACCTACTCCGCAGATCATTTCTGCTCTGCACTAACCCAGTCAAGCCTATCCTGATGGAACCCATCACTGGTTCTTTTTCAGACCATTTCAAACTATAACCACATACAAGAATGCATTTGCAAGTCTTTCCCATCTGGATGTAGTCTACAGACTAAAATACGTATACCCTGTGCAGTGTGCCTATCATTAATATGAATCCTTCTGGACTTTGAAAACTCCTTCCATGCAGCCTTTCGGTACAACAGTTTTCAGAATTTTCATAGCAGTAAATTCCAACTGGTTTCACAACCATCCTGGACCTCATTAGCTTAACATTTTCACAAAACTGTCATGTAAGAATGTCCTAAGTGTTACTAAAAAAACCCAAAAACCACAAAATGACCTATAGCTTCTACCCTAATCACAATGCCTCTATCTCATCATGAACATAATAAATTTGTCCAGATAACACACATAATTTCAAATTCAAGTCACTCATCGTTCCTCTGTTTTCTTCCAAGCAGTCTATCTGAAGACTCCAACTTACTCAATTCCTTACTAAGATTTTCTGCAACTTCTAAGGCAGTGGCCTTATAGTCACTGTCATGCTCTACAACGTACACTGAAAGAAGTAAAGATTCAACAGAAACAAAGATCACATCCTAAGGCATCCATACAGAGAAGCACAATTTGTAATACAGAAGTAGGTAAGAGGTCCATCAAGATTTCAAAATCTCTGCAATGCAAATGCTCTGAACAAGATCCTGCATGTTCTGAAATTAGGGTTATCCCAGCATTTATGTGCTTTGTACCCAAAACAAATCTTAGTTTAAATATCAAGACAAGTGCTTCATCTACAAAAGAAAACAAAAAAAATAGATGTGATTTTTTTGGGTCAGCTCAAGCTTTTTGATCCAAAATTTAAGTAAAAAAGCCTCCAAAACTATTGCACATACTCAATTTACCTATTTTAATAGCATGATGGTACAGAGGAGAAAAGAGGAAAAAAAAAGAACACAAGCTACATAGCATGTTCCCACTGTGAAAAGCATGTGTATCTGCTGGAGAGACTATCCATTGGCAGGGAGTTCAAATACAACCAGTGGAATACAATGAAACATGAATACATCATTACAAAACTGTGATTAGGCTCAACAGGAAGAAGAGCTTTTTATAGACTTTTTGTTATATAAAACAGTATTAAGATATTTCTTACTGTGAGTGTGCAAAGATTCTGATGAAATTGATTGGAAGAAGTTGTATACTCTCTGATTCTGCAGAAAAGCTTGCGATGTGTTTGAAAATAGCTGCCTGAAATTCAAGTGAGAGTTTGTTAAACTATAAGCAATATCCCATAGGAAGAATACAAGAATTTACTACAGTACCATTTAAGAACAAAGTAGGTAGTTGTTAAGAAGTTTAAACACTTCAAATTGCATGTTCAGCATAAAAAAAACAAAACCAACATTGTTTCACTTAAAAAGGTATGTGCCTTTGAGACATATCGATTCAAACATTTTAGCGACCTGTATCAGAGTCTGGACTGAGTCAAAAAGCACTGGACATTATATTTTAACTTTTTGGTTTTTAACTAAGAACACATATAATAATAGATTGAATTGCCCAAAATTGTGCACCTCTTAAATACATTTATTTGGTTAAATACGAAGTTGAATTCACTCATAATGTCAGTATTTGAGTTTCTAACTATCACTAAGAGCAAAGGGATTCTCAGTATTGCTCTGCACTTGTCTGAGTCTGTTTGCAAGAGGCCAGTGACAAATTCTATTAGCTTCAGATAAGAAAATAAGCCAAGAACAAACGGTTTTTACATCCCATACCAAGCTTTCTGTTGTTGTTTGCCAGGAACCGCTACCCAATTCTATTTTTTTTAAGAGGAAGGGTGGGGGAAAGCAATTTTTGGCAATTGGGTACAGACTTAAGACCCCCCAAGTAAGTACACTTATTTATGCTAAACCGACACTGTAAGAAAATGAAATTTGTGTACAGTAATGCTATTATCATAAGGTTATTCACACAGCATTCCAATATAGTCACAACACAACTTGCAAATTGTAATTATAGTTCCAAAACACAGTGGGATATGTTCAAAGGTTATCCTCAAACTGAACCTCTTGGGTTTCTAATTACTGTGCAGTGAGGCTTCTCAACCTTTCTGTATTATAGTACGTTCTCTTCAGTCATCTCTATTTAACAAATTTGTTCATTTAAAATCACAACGTTTATTAGCCAAAACTGTTTGCATAATTTAGTTTTTGGCTTGACAGTCAACCTAATACAGACAGACAAATCATATTACAGATCAAAATATGAGAAAAAAGGGAAGGGGGAGGTTGAGGCACAGAGAGGCACCATCGTACTCTTTAGTCAAACTATTAATACAAAACCCAAAGCTCTGGTATGCTTGGGCCCACAGTGCATTCTGAGCAGGGGCCTGAAAAGCAGTGCCTGAGTCTTCAATAGTACCCTAACTCTCCTGATTTGCCTAACCTGATGAATAATTTGTTTTGAACAAGGTTGAACAATCCTGACAAGAGAAGAATAAACGTAAGATACCTGTAGCAAACAAAAAAGAACAGTGAGGAACACCCAAATTCATTAAGCTGTTCTGAGTGATAGGATTCGATGAATACATCCCACATCTCCGCAAGCAAATCTCCCCACTAAATAGTAGGTGAAGAAGCATGGGCCATTTTCATACAAATGTGTGAGCTACATTTAATTTTATATACATGCTTCACTATTACTGCTTACTCTTTCCAAATTCTGTTCTGTCTCTCACTGTACCCTGTCACAGAAACAGAACACATGCATTGAATTAGTTTCCACTATTTCTAAGTGTATCCTGGTATAATGGAGGTAAGACACTCGCAGAAGTGCCAATCACTGCCATATAATGCTGCTCAGGACAAATACTGTAAGATTACTTCTGAAGAAGTAATCCATTAAAGTTTAATAAAAGTCTCAATCAAAAGAAAAGGGAAAAAGAGTCATGAGCGTTTATTTCATCACTGCCTTCCCATTACCTTCGCCAATTGTGTTTAGGCAGCAGAATTTTCACTGTCCCTAAAAGTAATCTACTTTGACCTCAATCACTTTTCAGGTGACGCATTTCAAGTTATTTGCTAAACTATTTACCTGATAACGGGCTCAAGATCAGCATGCCTTCGTTCTTCCCTCTTCTGAAAACCCTGATTTAGTGCTCTTAAAATTGTCTTGTCAAATGCTTCAGAAGACAGTTCCTTTGGGAGCTGAGAAAAAGGATAATATGAAAAATGAGTAGTTGGCATTTAAAAGACTGTATTTTTTCACTGCCAGCCTTTACACCTTTTGGTATCAATAAGAAATTCTGTTGTTCCAGTTTGAGTAAAGTAATTTACAGACCAAAGGCACAACAAATCATAATCTAGTTTTCCGACAAAAACACTTTGCTATAAATCCTCACATGAAATTCAGGTGTAAAATCTTTAAAGCTCTATTTGAAAGAGCTACATTCAGAAGTTTACTAATCCTATGCTCTTTTCCAGAGTAATTTGCAGCCTTTTTTTGATTTATTTCTTTAAATCTTTGACAACGATTTAAATCTACAAATTTCTTTAAATCTACACACAGAAAGTAGGTCTGAAATGAACATTAAAATATTACCAGGGAGGACTGAATGCACTATACTATCATCACTCGGCTAGATTAAAGAAACAGGAGTAGAAAGGAGACTGTTCCGTGTAATACACTAGACTTCAGTCGACAATATTGACCAAGTCCTTCTCCGGGATTAACACTGGAATTAATACTGACTCTTCCATGAAAATTACAACTGTTCCCAACACCAGTATTACACAGTGAGGTCTTCTAATGTTCTAATTTAGAAGGCAAAAATTTTGCTACTAAAGAACGTGTCTATTTTACATGAAAAATATTCCCTAGAACAAAGATTTTTTCACACTTACAACTCCAAGTAATGTACTTAAGTACACTAAAGCTAACAAAATTTGTTAATGTATATCACACACACAAATACTTTACGTTTGGGATAATTAGAAATAAACTGCCATAGAATAAAAATAATTTTTCCTTAAATTAAAAGCCTATCGCTAATCTGGCTAACATCTGCCATCAGTTGAGATCAATAACATCAAGTAATTTACACTAGAGCAGCATCTTCCTCTTGCATATCTGGAATACACCCAATCCAGAGTGACAGCTGAATATTACATCTTGCTAGTGGTACAACAGCAAAGCAAAATAATTCTTTTCATTGAATGAGATGCTACTAATAGTGACACACTATATATATAAAGCATATAACGCATCCAAGTTATTCCATTTACTACCTTAGTTTTTCCCCACCAATTCTTCTATTCTGAAACAGTTTTTCCAGTTATCTTACTCCCATCACCCATGACCATGGAGTTTCCTATCAAGTATTTTGACCACTCTTTTCTGTCCCTAGGAAATTGAGTGTACTACTAAACAATGCCATGCAGATTGGAAATAAAATTAGCAAAAAGCCAAACTGCAAGTACATATGAACTGGACAGCATTTGTACTTCTACAGTGCTTTTTAAAGCAAGGTATAAGTTTTATTCTGCTTTATTTAACAAGTCTCTCTTTCTTCTCTACTTGGCTATTAAACGAACACAAACCACATACATTTTTCAGCTGTGCATGTTCTCCAGAGAACACCTGAGCAAGCTTGTAGAAGCCTGGGATTGTCTTGCTCTTACTCTGCTCTTTTATGGATATCTGATTCTGCTAGAGCAGTCAAGCCAGCATATAGAACACTCCACATCTAAAGAACTGCCACCAGTCAAACTGGACAGCTCTGCAACATTTTGAATCCTGCCTCTTTTCCTGGCTCCTCCTCCTCCTGGCAGCAAGGAGGTACTAGAGGGTCCATTTCAGAAACCGGTGTTCATCTTTACTTTACAGATAGGAGAACAGAAGGCATGCAGTTGAACACTCATCCCAGAGCTACAGGGGATGCCGTATGACAGTCTTCCTTTTAAGGTTCTCCTCAGGAGCAGATGCCTGTACCCTATGTTGTGGGACATCCCATCTGCAAGCAGACATGCCATCCGTAATTCAGTCCTCACAAATCTTGGAACTAGGTATGTCAAGTAGACTAAAGCAGCAGTGCATAGCCACTGCTTCATTTCTACAACACTGGAAAACAGATGTTCGTAACTGAAACAGTCAACAAGATGACTGTTGTACGGTAACTGGCTTTCCACTTGCAATTACACACTGCAGTTAAGAACAGCCGATGCCATCAAAACATGCACCAAAATAGGTCTTTCATTAGTGCCCCAAACAGTGAGGAGTTTAAATACAGAATTTCCCAGAATAGGTGGAACCCAAAATATTAGACACCAGCAATGAAACACACAGTTCGAGGCCTTCACACTCGTGGGGTCTACGTGTGGCCTGTGCACACAAATGCATTCCGTGATTGGGGTGGTGAGGAAACACCTTAAGAGAACTTTTACTTTTTTGAAGGCACAAATAGTTGCTAGATTCTCTTCAAATTTAACTCCTTGCAACAGTGAATATGCCTGCCTTTGTTCTACTGAAGAACACAACATTAATATAAAAAATATTATACTCCTGACTCTGCTACATTAATTAAAAACAACAAATGACACTCTTTAAGGCCATTCTAACAGGGGCACCAATAAGCAAAGGAGCAGTGTTTGCACCTACACATTATTTCTGCGGGAAATACTGAAAATTCATCTGGTAGTTTTATGGCAGTTCAATTAAACTAGAGGAGCAGTTTCAGATGAGACAAATTATATCCTCCTGGGAAACTCCCCAAACATTCTGTTGAGCTGCTTCATCTGTCAAACTGCTCCACCGGAACATACGTAATTTAAACGATTAATACAATTGTGAAGCACAAAAATCTGGTAGCATACTTTTGTTTCTGTAATTCCAACCCAGAAATCACAGCTCTCCTAGACTATTTCTGAAGTTATAAACCTGATGTGTAAACACTGCTTTTATACTTCAACACATACTTTTAGCAGGAATTCCTGAAGCTCCTGGTGTGTTTTTGTTACACACGTTACCGAAAGATCAGACCAGGTTACCTAGTAAGAAAGGGAAACAGAAAGAGGAAAGCTTACTTTTTCAAATATCATATCAGTTACCTGATCTTAACATACTTTTATTTTTTAATCTGACAATCTCAGTATAAGAGTTAACACTCACAAATGAGTAAATACGAGGCCAAACAGGGATAATGAGTGTACATTTTAAGACCACCTTCAGGTTACTTGTGGCTAAAGGGAGTATGACCAAATTCAGGTGAGTACAAGGAAGTCCCTGAAGATTACTGTCTTACTGACTCACAACAAGCCAAGCAGAAATCTCTGTAATTACAGGGCTTGCATCAGACACCATTAACTGCAAAAAACAGGTACCAGAAAAAAGAACTGTAAGGCAGATACACTGCATTGAGCTCTCGCTGCCATTATCATGAGTCAAAAGGAAAAAAAAATTAAATCTTTGCTTGTATTAACTATGAAATAATTTTATCTACCTCAGGCTTGAATCTTACATGGTCACATACAAGTTTTTGCAGGGTACGATTCATAAAAAGTACTGCAAGTTACTAAAGTTACTCCAGAATCAGACACGATGATACACGCTTGTATAAAATTTCAGTAGCTTATTGTTCTGACACAACATGCAAATAGTAAACCAGCACCTCCACATGCGTATTTTGAGGGGGGAAAAAAAAAAAGTAAGCTTGGTTAGATGAGTCTTCCTGGCCTTAAGCCCACTTATAGACTTAAGATTCCCATGACATGCATGGGAAGATTCCGTGTAATAGGACTGGATGTGGCAATTATAAACATTCATTTATTCCCGAGAGTTGATAGAATAAGGTCAACCACCAACTGCCTTCAACTCAGTCCCCAGAAATGCCAGCTACTCTTGGAGCCTTCAATTGGGAAGCCATGACTGTAACTGCTGGTATAACCTTAAAAAAAGCAGTGTCTGGGCAAGTACAAAATGATCTGCAGTGAGAAGCACAGCATATGCCTCCATAGATGAGGAGAAGAAACTCTTTCCTAAAAGAACTGAGGTGGTAGAGTTTCAAGCTTAATCAAATACTTCCCAGAATATCTCCACATTTCCCCTTTAACAAAGAAATTCAAAACTGCTGTCAAATCTGTCTATGTGCTGAATTCTCCAAACAGTTTTGTGACTTTAAACACGAATAATCCATATGGGCATTTTGTACAAGCCTCTCGTATCTACTATTGTGTTTTACCCAGTACACAGTTCACAGACTATTTGGACAGAAGATCTATGACAAGGTTGAAACATTTGGGTAAGTTAACCTTTAAGATCCTGAAGGTTCCATTCCACATTACTGCCCTCATCAAAACAAGTGTGCAGAATTCTTTGCAAATTTCACCTTTAGACATGACCAACAACAAGGCATCTGCTGCTACTATTTTAATTCAAAACCAGAAACAGTATACATATCAATGTAATTCTAACTTTAAGCTTCTAGCAATACCAGAAAAGAGAAAGCTGTACAATCCACATCCATTTAGAGAATACACTATCAAACTTTGGGATCAACACATCAGTCTTCTGCTCAAAATGGCATTTTTTTAAGCTTGCCTCTTCAGAGAGCGCCCGTGAGCCATGCCAAATGGCTTGTTATAATGCTTCATGTAAAACAGTCTTTCCTTTGGGGAAAAAAGGCAAAATTTAACTCTATGTTCAAATCTAGTACAATAATGTTCGTTAGTCCTTGCTAAGAAAATGACTACTTTGATTCAATTAGAACACCACCACCAATGGCCTTAGCAGCTATTACTTAACACCTACAGCTTTTAACATCAGACCTCAATACCAAAAGTTTTTCTTCCAAAGCAGTATAAAGCAGTGTTTCGGTTTTGTTTAAAGCTCACCCACATAATTGTTTCATGTGCTGCCTCTGGCTCTTACAATACATAAAGACTACACTAGGCAAGCCTTCAAGTTTGTTGGCATTTTTTTAGCTTGTTTTTTACCATAACAAACAAACTCCAAAACAAACACACTCACTCCCAGTTCTGTGAGAAACTCACAGGAACCATCCTCTTACGGTAAACATTCATGAAAGAGATCCAAGATGACCATATGACTCCAACCCATATATAGCTATAGATGTAAGAACTGCACCCCTATGTCACTTGAGCAAACAACCAACTAGTTTTAGAATTCTTTGTAATGCTTACCTCAAATTAGCCAAAGTCAAGTCTCCTGAAGTCACACACCTCGGCTTATAGCTGGTGCTATACACCTTCCCCCCTTACGCCCACAATTACATAAAACACTTGACCTGCACCCAGTATCCAAGAGAATCAAAGTGTAACTGCAAGAATCCCTGAAGACCCTAACGTAATTCAAAATTGTCTTCTGAGCAGGCATTTGAAAGAAGCGGTATATACCTACAGCACACAGGTATCATTAAGGCGATTACTTTGACTTTCTGGATGGAGGATATTTTCTTACTTTGAACGTGTACTCCAAATGTTTGTCAGCCCTTTTTCTTGGTACTCCTTTCAGGGTTATCTTCTCAATGTGTACAGCTGAAAGAAAAACACCTTATTGTACATGGCAAAATTACACTTTGAAAACGTGCCTCCTTACCCAGCCTCTGTGAAAATCACTGTCTCCTATTTACTGACTCACATAACCACACTCTTCTTCAGATGCTATTTTACTATAATAAACTGGAGGGGGCAGGAGGATCCTTGTTCTCTACAGAGTATTTCTCCGGCCTGACCACCACCTCTTCATAGCAGATTACGGGAATCAGCGTTACTCAAGAGCTCATTTAGACATTAATACAACTTATTAATAGTAATAACACAATACTTAAAACCACTATAAGTAAAAAGACAATAAAAGGAAGTCAAATTGTGTCTTTACACCAGGAAGTAACAAGCACTGATAGAAGGCAGTGACAGTGCCTTCCACATGCACATTTCTGAAACGTCAAGTAGTAATGAGAGCAAACTACCCCTCTGGGCAGCCTGTTCCAGTGCTCTGTCACCCTCACTGGAAAAAAGTGTTTCCTTGTGTTTAAACAGAACCTCCTCTGCTCCAGTTTGCACCCATTGCCCCTTGTCCTGTCATTGGATGTCACTGAGAAGAGCCTGGCTCCGTCCTCCTGACACTCGCCCTTTCCATATTTATAAATATTAATGAGGTCACCCCTCAGTCTCCTCTTCTCCAAGCTAAAGAGCCCCAGCTCCCTCAGCCTCTCCTCATAAGGGAGATGCTCCACTCCCTTAATAAGTTTAGTGGCTCTGCGCTAGACTCTCTCCAGGAGTTCCCTGTCCTTCTGGAACTGGGGTGCACAGAAGTAGATCCAGTACTCCAGGTGGGGCCTCACCAGCGCAGAGTAGAGGGGGAGGAGAACCTCCCTTGACCTGCTGGCCACACTCCTTCTAATGCATCCCAGGATGCCATTGGCCTTCCTGGCCACGAGGCCGCATTGTTGGCTCGTGGTCACCCTCTTGTCCACCAGGACTCCCAGGTCTTTTTCCCCAGAGCTGCTCTCCAACCGATCAGCCCCCAACCTGTACTGATCCAGGGGGCTGTTCTTCCCCAGAGGCAGAACTTTACACTTGCCCTTCTTGAATTGCATTAAATTTCTCCCCGCCCAGCTCTCCAGTCTGTCGAGGTCACGCAGGATGGCAGCACAGCCTTCTGGCTTGTCAGCCACTCCTCCCAGTTTTGTCTCATCAGCAAACTTGCTGAGGGTACACTCCATCCCCTTGTCCAGGTCATGGATGAAAGTATTAAGCAACGTTGGACCCAGTACCGACCCCTGGGGGACACTACTAGTCACAGGCCTCCAGCCAGAGTCTGCTCCACTGACCACAACTCTCTGGGCTCTGTCCTTCAGCCAGTTCCAAATCCATCTCACCACACAATCATCCAATCCGCACTTCTTAAGTTTGTCTGCGAGGATGCCATGGGAGACAGTGTCGAAAGCTTTGCTGAAGTCGAGCTAGACCACATCCACTGCCCTCCCCTCATCTAACCATCTAGTTGTGCTAGCATAAAAGGCTATCAGATTAGTCAAGCATGACTTCCCCTCGTTGAATCCATGTTGACAACTCATGATAAGTCTCCTTTCCTCAATGTTCCTTGAGATGGCGCCAAGAACAAGCTGTTCCATCAGCTTTCCAGGGATGGAGGTGAGGCTGACCAGCCTATAGTTACCCGGGTCCTCCTTCCTGCCCTTTTTGAAGATTGGAATGACATTGGCCTTCCTCCAGTCCTCAGTCACCTCTCCTGTTCTCCAGGACCTGTCAAAGATTATGGAGAGTGGCCTAGCAATGACCTCTGCCATCTCTTTCAGGACTTGTGGGTGCATCCCATCAGGGCCCATGGACTTGTGGATATCCAATTTGCCTAACTGATCTCTGACCCAATCCTCATCAACAGAGGCAAAATCTTCCTTCCTCCAGACTTCCTCTGTGGTCTTAAAGGTCTGGGACTCCTGGGAGCAGGCCTTAGCAGTAAAGACTGAAGCAAAGGTAGCATTCAGTAGCTCCGCCTTCTCTGTATCCTAACAAACAGAAAATGAAGAGAGGAAGCAGAAGGCTACTACAACTATACAGTAAAGAGTACCATTAAAATCAACTGAAAAGCCAGAAAGGTTCTTTAAAATACTTGCTACTTTAACATTCCTTCCTGATAGTCTACTGTATTCGGGAAGAGGCAAGTTCTGGCTGTGACTTGGTAACCAGCAGCGCCATATGGCTTTCCGGGCCTGGAGATTTTCTTGAGGGCACAAAACATTGTTCAGGTAACAAAATAAAAAAAAAAAAAAATCCTTGTGTGGCTGAGATGGGCTTTTCACTTTTCCTGTTATGCTGGCCTAAGAATTCAACAGAATTTTATTCCTCTACAAGTATGAACACATCTCCACCTGTACAAAATTTTATTTTAAGAACAGTTTGACTAGCTCTACACCATCAATGCTTCCTTTCAATGCTTTTGAAACTTTTTCTTTTCTGGGAAGAGGTGGGTGGTTATGTCAGCTAACATTTTCCATTCAATTTTTAATTGCACATTTACATGGGATATACTGAAAACTACTCCTTAGAATGAAAAAAATATTAAAAATCAACCTCTTAAAAGTTTATGTTACAAAGCTTATTATTGGAGATTAGCTAATTACCATTTCATCTAACTTAAACATCTTTAATTATAACTTGAACAAAATTCATTAAAGTATCTTCCCCATCAAACATGCCATTTCTAAGAGAACCAAGTATCTGCTATGTCCTTAGAGGAAAAGAATAATAAGCTAGCGTAGAAACCTAGTGACAGTGTTCCAGCTTGCAACTGGTTTAGTAGAAAGACTGACAAATACTTAATGTACTGGTTTATAGTGTTTGTAACCCTCGATCTGAGATTTAGAGCACTAGGTGATCAGTTCATTTTTATCCGTTACTGACGATCAATTGTTACAAAGAAATCTGAGATGAGCTGACAACGCCAGACAAAAACATACATCAATATATCATGAAAAGCCAAATGTTGAGTGACCTTAATTTCTACCTGTGTGGTACAGATCGAAGCATTGTCAGGAAAAGCACGATGGCGTAACACAAATTTTGGTGCAGCAAAGTTTTTTAACGGCCCAATGTTAAAATCGATACCATCAGCTGAGATGATATTCCTAAGTTAATTAAAAAGTTGATTACCACGACTACAACTGAGAATAGTCATTTAAACTGCATTTCCCTACATGGATACATTTAACATACAAATTTATGGAAAGCGACACCATTAACATTCACAGACCAGCTTCTTCTCTAATGAGACTGTGTTTACTTTAAACTATTGAACGTTCTCAATGCTCAATGTATTTGTCCTCAAGTATAAAGAAATTTTATTACACAAGGAAGTGTCTTCAGCTTCCTTAACTTCTTTTTGTTGCTGTTGCACGCTTTCATCGTAGTAAGTGCTACAACAGGTAATTACAGCTTTGGTTTCACAATTTCAACAGACCACTTCAAAATTCTGTTTCCACAATCACATTTTAAATATTCTAAAGGGGATTGAGAAGAAATGTTTGAATATACAAGCGAATGATGCGTGTTACATCCCCACATCTATTTTGGACACAATACGTGCATTCAGGAGGATCAACTCAAATATGTATACATGACACTGTTTCCATTTTAAGTGAAGACTTCTAAAAATCATATTAAATCACAGCTGAGAACAAAAGACATGTTTTATTACCAGTCTTATTTCTAACCCAGTAAAGTGATTTCCATAGCAAGGACTCTCTTCCCATACATTTATAGCAAATATCACAAAATGATTCCGATCCTTCACTGTGGTTTCTAACTATGAAGAGAAATACTTAAGCTCTTAGCTTGATTCAATTATTCAACTTTTCTGTGCTTCTGTTACTAAATTCAAGAGCGTTGCTAAAGAGTTTCCCTTTTGTGCTTCTAATTTGTGAATATGAACACTATGAACTTTGTAAAAGGATCTAAAACAGGTTTGTTGTCTGTAATTTGCCATAATCTTCCTTTGTTTTTTGCATGGAATTAAAACTCTCAAATTGCCTGCCTTCAAAGTTTAATTAGATCTCCACAGTAGAGACAAAAGGACATTTACGAGGACAAAAGGAATAGCAATAGTTTTTCCAGATTGCCAGCTCTTTCACTATCTGCAGGACAGCGTAGACTAATTCTGAGTAGACAAGTGATTCATTAATCTTTCTGGAGAGAAAAGGGTGTCTTCAATAATGTTCATTTCTTCAAAGAGAGGAAACTGCTGGCAATTGCAGCGCCTTGTTCTCATTCTCCCAACAGAGCCAAAAGAAGACTGACTTCGATGGAAAGCCTCTCACTTTTCCAAACTACCACTTTTATAAAACCTCCTAATTTGTGGGGGTTTTTTTATTTCTCTGCTTCTTTTTAAGATGAATCAAATACAATTGAATCCAGCAGCAAAAGCTATCCACTGTTTGACAGTATCCTCATGTTTAGTTTTGCTCAAAAAAAAAAAAAATCTAAACACCGTTAATACAATTGCAATACATTTTCTTGTTTTTTCCCCAAATTTCACCTCTTTTTTTCAGGAGGAAGCCTCTCTGCAATCATCTTTCACACATGCAAACACTAGTAGTTAGCTGCTAACAAGAATGGCAATTTATTATAATAAAGAAAGTACCAAATAGGCAGCAGAGAAGCTATTATACTTGCCAATCATTGCAGTTTCTCATTCAGATAAACAGCAACACAGATGCAAGATCTCTACAACTCCAGGCAGAGTTTAGCATTCAAAAAAACTTTAAAGTGCTCATCAAAAGAAACCGCAGACAACACACCTTCTCGCTGAGGTCTATGGGACGCCACTGGTACTCCATCGTGAGGTGCTGTGGTTCGTTCTAGCAAACTGGTCTCGTTACTTGACACGCAGTCATTATGGGCAAAATCATTCTAAAATGAGAAGGAAGAACAGGAAATGTTTTAATAGGATGTATATTATCACAGCTTGCTCTTAACAGCAGATATTACCAAAAAAAAGAAGTTTGTTATTTAGTATTCTACAGGAGAAAATCCTGAAGTTCTTAACAGCGGCAAAAAGGTGGTCACTAGCCATTTCAGTTATTTATTTATTAAATGTCTGCTATAATCTTCAGTGATTCAATGACCTTATTTTAAAAGCAGAACAGGGTGCCTTTAGGGTATCTCAAGATGGACAATTCAAGATCATTAGCTCAGAACTTCAGTGTTAATTTACTGGTAGAATAAATTCTTTCAGTTATTAACCCGTAAAGTCAACCCCTCACTGCAGTCTAAATATACACCACTCAATTATATTCATGCCCTGTATCTTCAGCCTGCCACCTCTTCAGAACTGTTTGGACAGTCTATCAGGACATACGGTCCTAACAGCTAAATCCAGGCACCTCTCACCAACTCAACATTCAGAATGCAAACACTTGCCACCAACGCTCTCTCCTCCATAAAGAAAATGACAGACTGAAAGCTTATCTCTCCCTGCATTTGCATGCAGACTTTAAAATCATGTCAATAAATACTACTGGTTTCATACAGTGCATAAGGAGGGACAGAACAGGAAATCATACAAGACAAGTAACTTAGGTAAGTAAGAAAAGAGAGAACAAACTAAGTTGATAAATTAGAGGAAAGTACTACATGAGCATGGCCTTCAAGGAGTTTCTCTAGGGTAACAAAAGCCTACGTAGATTTTCCCAAATTAAAGCAAGACATTAATGTATCAATTTACATGTTCTTCAACTACCAGATCTTGCTAAAAAAAGAAACTGACCAACCAAACAAAAGTTAAAAACTGTTTTAAAACATCCAATGACTTTAGATGCAACTGATTTTGTCAGTTACTCACTGTAATTCCGTGTTTCAAGGAAACAACACATTGCCTTAAAAAAATACATCCACAAAGAACTGGGAAATACTGGAAGTTACTAGAATTTTGGGGTTAATCTACTTTAAGTGAATTACCTATATCTATCTGTAACAAGTAGTATAGCATATGAGTTTAGCAACTACCTAAACACCATCAATATGCAAATACCGTGTTAATGGTAGCAGCAGTGCAGAGGGGGAGAGAGAAGGTGGTTCTCTGTTTAACATCAGGTATCAACCAAATAGTGTTTTTTTTATGAAGCACTGAAAGCTAAAACAGAGGGTAGATTTCTTGGGAAAGCTTTCAAAAGAAGCAAGTTAAACAATGGGCATTCAATGCACCACAAATATTTAGCAACTGGTCTGCATGAAAACTAAAAGGTAAATAAATATCTGTCTTAGTAGTAGCTCTATAAAACTGCTAGTTTTAATGACTGTTACAACAGGCAGACCAGAATGAGGAAGCACAGAGGTGGCAAAAAACCCACTGGAATCCCCTTGCAGTTTGTGAATTCTTCAATGAACTTCTTCAGATTTGACAGATGTACCAACTAAAGCTGGTACTAAACCAGCTTTACATCACTTATAGTGTGGGTACAAACTGTGCCAACTCCTAACATTACATTCAACTTACTTAGGACTCAGTAAGTATGCAGTCATCAAAACTGCCCTGGGCATACTGTTAATCTAAATTTCATCAGTCACATCAACAGCAGTACACAGTTAGCTTCAAACACCTAAAAAAACATACGAGCAATGTCAGACTTGAAGTAAGAAAGGAAAATAGCTGCATATCTGTGAGATTGATAACAGCTTTAGTAAATACCCATGTTTAGTTTAATTTTAAAAGAACAAGCCACAAGCATGCTCTGCAGAGAACCACTTTCAGATCTCCTCAACGCTCCCATTGATACTGTTTCGTCAAACCTTTCCTAACAACTGTGGACATAACCAAACTCAAGTGTTTCACTTTAGGTGTTAACTCCTGGTCATGCACTCGGCACAAAACTGCTGGCATTTGAGCACCAAAGTTACCCTGTTAAAACTGTGATTCGTTAAGACTGTCCAGAAAAAGCACTAATACTATGCTTAACTGGCTGAGTTAGAACTACACAAGCTGACAAGTTTAGCACACATTTTGGTATGAAAGAGAACATCTTCCTGACAGGAAATCAAACAAATGAATCAAGATTTCTAGTGAAGATCAATGTCAATTCTCTGGCAGAGGTAAGGTCTTTCTTAAACCACAGCCACGCGCTTTGCCAAAAGCAGCTTTGATATCTTTCTTCTACACTGCATACAGAAGACAATAGACATTTGGATTCACTCTGACAGAGGCTCTCAAACTATTCAATCTGTTTTACTTTTTATAAGATGTCTTTTTTCACCTGTGAAATCAGCATAAGAGCTGAAGGCAGAGCTTCACGCATTTTAAGAAACAGACTGAGACTTTCATCTATCAATGACTTTTCTTAAAATTCATTAAATGGATCAACAACCAATTGAATTTGAAATCAGCCCTTCTTTTGCACTCAAAGTCAGGCTTTTGTTTTGTTTTCTGTTTTGATTAACAGAAAAGAAAATTACAGTCTACTCAAAAAAATAATTGCTAGTTAAGGAGTCAAAGAAATTGTGAGCTGTTTAGGAGAGAGTTGTGGAAATAAAACTTACTTCCAAGATGTATTCTGCCCAGCTTATGTCAAAGAAGCATTAAACATTGCTGCTACGCCTCCTACTGCTTCTCACCTAGCATATACATATAATGTCTGTAAGTGTTCACATGCTTTTACAGAAAATTATTCTAGAATGGTTACCTTTCTATCCATGATAGCATTCTCTAGTTCTGCCAGGTGAACTGCATCCAACTTTGAAAGCTTTCTCTAAATTGCAAAATAGTTCAAAATCTATATTTAAATGACTCATGACATTGACGATTTTATAAATCATCGTAACTGTTAAAAAAGCTCATAAGCTATTCACTTGAATAATTCTCCATCTAGAAAGTGAAACCAATAGTATGTACTGTGTCAATTCTGTATTTCACAAAACCTAGTGGAAGGCAGGAGGTAGGCAGCAGGGTAACCCAGGGCAGCCAGAGCCTTACCTTACAGCTCGGCTGGCAGCCTGCAAGGGTTGTTTCTGTGCCAGCTCCAGATCCTATCACAAGCTGCACTACAACTCTTCACATTTGGTGTTAGCTACTTTGACAGTCCTACATCAAACACTCACAAGTAACTAAAATACAAGTGGTACTGTCAGAGTGGAAAACTCTGGCATGCAAGTGACTGGAAAGTCAAGGCAGTCTGGAGGGCCAGTGAGTATTAAGAGTGGTATCGTGGCTTGCTACCTGGTGCCAGTCACACCACAAACACAAGTCCTTTAAAACTGGGAATGCTGCTGAGGAGTTCCTGTCCAGGGCCATGCTGTATAAGGCTAATTGTGCTAGTTGTTGCCCGTTGACAAATAAACTGTATTCACACAACACCTGCAAGTATAAGGTTAATTCTTGCATAAGCCTTTGTCACTGTAAGGCTTTCACACGTAAGTATTCACTGCAGCTCACCGTGCTGCTGCTAAAGATTAAAATACAGTGAAGCAAGAAATGTGGGTGGCCCCAAACCAACTGCCATATAATTAACTTAATAATCACATAGATCTTTGTGACAGGCTAGAAGATTAACTACATTTCTCCTTGAAAGTGAAACAAGCTAAAAGAGTACTCTAAAAAATTGTCTGCCTTCATAATCTAGACCAGAGTTTTGTATCCAAGACACCTTTCCTTATATGGTTGAAAGTAAGTACCATATTAAAAAAAAACCACCCATCACTTGGGATGTTTCCCAGGTCTCTAAAGACAAGCATCAAATGCCTCAAGTGGAGAGCCATCCTGTTCGGAAGGATGTTGCGCTTTATCACTAACGTATGTGAGCTCAGCAAATCTCAGCTAGTCTACACATGACACATGTCCAAACTCTGCCTTCTATTAACGTAGGCGGCCGACCAAAAAGTGTCACGCTGGTATTGGTTTGGCAATATGTAATGAAATCTGTTATTGGGTGGCCTACTAACCATCGTGAGCAAGTGATATGATGCACATAAGTCTTCTGATGTTTGCATTGCACTTTCATAAAAGAACTATTCATGCATCAGCTCTGATGAGAGCTAACAAGGGAAACCTGCTTACAGCAGCTGGACAGCTTGATTAGATCTACATGCCCAAATATGAAAGCTTATTTTTTCTGCAAGACTTCAGTAAATGCGCTCTTAGGGACAGCAATGCTTAACCTTGCAGGCTGCACAGATGTGAACTGGCACGGCTCATTCATTCATGTACAAGTGGGAACCAGCAAACAAAACCAGATGAAAGAAGGCTTCTTGGAAGAATCAACGTCTAACTCACAATCCCGAATTATCAACTACAACATCTGTTCCTTAGAGAAATTTAAATGATGTCAGAATAATCATTAATAGATGTGGTGCCTGTTACAAGACCAAATCCATGACTTGCTTTAAACAGTCCTTGTTGCTTCACAGCTGTGACACACAGATACACAGCTGGGCAGTCACGGTAGCCCAAAGGCCAACAGCACCTCTTAAGAAACAACTCAGCTAAAACGGCACATGCACTTGCGTGCTGCTGAACCCTCTCCTGATGACAACAGCGGCAAAAGGGAAAGCCTTACTTAAGACTGTGTGCAACTACATCTGCGTCCTATCACCCAATTCTTACTGCTCCTTGGATACAGGGATAGAAAATTCATGCCATCCGAAACAGAAATCCAGCACATGCATTTAATACTCACAAATGCAAATATGCAGCACAGCAGTGCTTCAAAATCTATTCAGTGCTGACAACTGTGGATGTGGTAGATTGTCTACCATACAAAAAATCCACTACTTTGTTGGACAAGCTGCTAGTCAAACACAAGGTCAAGGCTAAAGACAACTGCCCAACTGACACTGCTGCACTTCAGTTTGCAAGCTTTGAACTACACGATGGCGCTGTCTCATTAATTTGAGATGCAGAGAGCTGTTCTATAAGAGTAAGAAGAGAATGAGACTCAACCTCTAAGACCACAAAGATCTACCAAATGATCTTTCTTTTGGCCACAGCCAACGTAAATGCTTCCTTGCAAACGTATCTTTTCACATGCAGAATCAATACCCAGAACAACAATGCTTATTCCACATAGAAGACAGGAACCTCATGAAGTTCCACAAGGGGAAATGCAAAGTCCTGCACCTGGGGAGGAACAACTACAGATGCCACACAAGCTAGAGCTTAATCAGCTAGAAGGCAGCTTTGCAGAGAAATACATATAAATATATATATATAACTCCATCTGACGGGAGGATGCAAAGAGGATGGAGCCAGGCTCTTCTCAGTGGTGCCCAGTGACAGGCCCAGAGGCAACGGGCACAACCTGAAACACAGGAGGTTCCCTCTGAACATCAGGAAACACTTTTTCACTGGGAGGGTGATTGAGCACTGGCAGAGGTTGCCCACAGAGGCTGTGGAGTCTCCATGCTTGGAGATACTCAAAAGCCATCTGGGCAAGCGGCTGTAGGTAGCTCTGCTTAAGCAGGGGGATGTGGCAGACAAGATGACTTCCAGAGGTCCCAGTCAACCTCAGTCATTTTGTGGTTCTGTAACCAGCCATAAAATCTAATAACATATGAAAGAAAGGCCTGACTGGCTGAACATACAGTTCAAATGGATAATGTGCAACCACACTATTCACTCATATGTAGTAAGCTGGACTGCACAGAGAGAACGCACAGTTGCCCAAGAGTACTTTAAGGCACATTTGTTTAATGAGACTATTTTAAGAGCTCACCTGTAAGAGGCAGCAACCAAACATTACGAGGGAGACAGAAACCTTTTGAAAAAACATCAGGTGATTCAAGGAGGAAAAGCACACCATAGACAGCTGCAGCAGTCACCTACTGACTGACCCGTAGCACTGTGAAATGATGACAATTTTGAGACAAAGGGCATATCAACCTCTTAGGCAGCACTAACAACTTCAGCTATCAAGGCCTGGGGCAATTACACTTGAAGTACCAGACAAGCCATCCACAGCAATGATTTACAGCGCTGGGGGGAACACAGCACCTTGTGCTTGCTGCAAACAGCACATTCTTTCTCTAGGTCTCATCTGCATCTAAGCTTTTAGCTGGACTTAAACGACATTCTCAGTCCAATCTAGCTAGCCCATGACAAAGTAGAGAACTTGAAGCTAAAGTCAGTAATGCATCAGTTCAGATATTACCGCGTGGCTGCTCATCCAACAACGTTGTATAACTTCAGTACTGTTATAATTGTCCATTGGGTCAATAAGAAGTCCAGTTCTTGAACTCAAGAGGTCTAAGCAGCATACTTTAAAAGTATTCTTTCATGTATGGCAGTTCCGAACAACAGAAAGTATTTGTGATGTTCTTATCTCATTCTTAAGACACTTTCCAAGGCATTAAATCTCCTTCCACTATTAAAAGTATTTTTACTTTCTTCTCCCAAAAAGGACAAGATTAAGAGTTTGAGGAAAGGCAAGAAGCTCAGGAAGGAATGTAGTTTTCAGCCAGATCTCTGAGCCTGTCCTCTGCAAACTTTGGTCTCTGGAAGTATAAACCCTTGGACTTGGAGGATACTACAGAAGTTCACCAAGTCCTGGAGGAAAATCAGACATTTACTATTAATTATAGTTAATGGAAAATCAACTGTAGTGTTTTCCAGGGCAGCTATGGCTAGTCACTGACACTGGCAAGTAAATAAGGTGACAGAGATTAAAGGAGAATGCTACAGTGTTCAGTGGTTTCATAGATACAGCAATCTTAACGGCTGCTGTCCACATCCTCTTCTGCAGCTCTTCAGAGAAAAGAGCTGAGAGCCCTTGGCACTCCAAGCCCGGTGAGATCCTGCTATCTACAGTAAACTCAACATTGGGCAACACTGAAAACCGGACCATCGCTTAATAACATTAGTCAAAGCGCAAGCATTAGGACGTCCTGAGCATATGCTCAATGCCCTCCGTGCTCATTTAATGTTGGAGAAGAAACTGCCGTAGAAAACAGTGAGAGGCTGATTAACCATGGTATAAAGAGAATGGGCAAGGCTGCATATTTGTCTTGTCCTACCTAACGCATATTTAGAACCAAACAACTGAGATGACTGAAAGCAATTAAAGATTTTACCCTGTAATTTCCTGCAGCATTATCACGCACATTTAGACAAAAGTATTTCATTTCAGGCATTTTCTTTTATCTAGCTATGAAGCTCCAGAAGACTTCTGTAAAAATGTTTCTGGAAATCCTTAATTCCTGTTTGAAGTCAGGGAAATTCCTGTTCAGAGACATGGGTATTAGGTTCACTGAGGGATTCAAATACAAGTTTTGTATACTGACATGAAAAGTAAAACATTCATATTTTCCTGGAGTGTACCACCACTTAAAAGATCTTTAACAAGAGCAAAATAGCATTTTTTTTAATCTTTCTGTCTCTTATTTAAACCAGACTCCAAAGACATACTTTTCCTTATACGCAACTCTATGACACTAAGTGTACACTGCAGCTTCAAAATGGGGTTGTCTGTATTGTTGCTCCCATAGACAGAGCTCTTAAGATTCTAAAATTAAGTTCTACTACCTTGATCTGCTGGCAAGCCAGTGAAGATCAATTATAAAAGCACTCTTCTAATTTGCAGACAAAACACCCTATAAATAGAAGCCTGCTAAGAAAAATACTCTGTAAATAGAAATCTTCCCTTTGTAAGTAGAGACCTTTTTCTGTAAAGAATCCTCCAGCCAGCTAATTATAATACTGTTCAGCAAACCATTATCTCTAGGAGATTGCTTATTTCAACAGAACCTTAGTCTATTACTGTCAAGTATCCCTGATTAAATGTTCCAGTGTCTAATGCAAGCTACGTTTATTATGTTAGCACATATTCAGACCTCCTTCCATATTTCAGCATTCTGATCTCAGAGCTTGGATGGGATGGAGCACAATAATCAATAGTCAAACCGCTTTGATACTGATGAAGTTATTAAATATAATCAACACAAGAATTAAGCTATGTGTTCTGTTACTTAATATATATATGGTATCAGCAGACTTTGCACATAAATGTTTTATGACTCCAGATGTGAACGCCGCTGATTTATATTTCAATTTTATATTCAAAGTTCGTATTCTGCCCAGCGCAATGTACCAATGACTTTTTTTCCAAAAGGTGTTATTATAAACTACACTTCCACATTAGTGTTTCTAACTTAAGTTAAAAAAAAAATGTATTTCAGAACACTTTCTTAAAGAAACAAAGTTTATGCAGTTATAAGGCAATCCTATCTTTGTCCATCCCACTTCAACCGTCCTATCTCCTACAGCTTTTGAGTTTATCAGCCATTTCCAGCTAAAACTGTTAAAATGTATTATTAAGAAATGTTAAGTTTTTAAAGGATCTTTAAAATAGGAGAGCAAAAAGAAGCAAATTTATTGTCAGCTCTATCTTATCAGATAGCACAGATCCTATCCAGAAAACATAATCCCAATTATGGGAAAAAGCAAACTGGTTTATGTTCTAGTAAATCACCCACAAATTCTTTGTAGGTGAACCTCTCAAGTCCCGCTGTTCATTACAGCTAACTGCTCTAACATTTACTGAAGCTCTTTGAAACCTCAAACCAAACCATCTTGTTAGATACTCTGCAGGCAATAACATAGCCCTTGCCCTAAGGAATTCAGAATCTAATCTTGAGGAGAAAGAAGCTACCTAGCTCCATTCCAGGTCTGAATCAGCCTGTAGGCTGCTGTAGGCTGATTTCACACCACCGTTGCCTGCCGTGGCTACAGATTATTTCACTGGTGATGTGAACAGCACCTCTCCCATCACTCTCAGGTCGTTCCGAAGAGCTGAGAAAGCCCGGAAGTGTTAAGGAAAGGAAGGCCAGAGCTGGCCTCGCAGCCTCCCGCCACACAAGCCCTCCTGTGGTTTATCTGCTCGATAACCCACACGGCTAGGC